>BPLS01000620.1:225699-264413 GCA_019656275.1 Rhododendron kiyosumense
ACAAGTCAATAATGAGTACTCCAATTGCCTAAACGCGCATGGTGATGTTGATCAGGTCCAGCTGGTGCGATCCGTTCAGGCTGATTTTTAGGCAACCTGTCAGGATTTTCCTCCGCTACTCTTCTGAAATGCACTTCTAAGGCTTCTCTGGCAATCCCTATTGGCTTCAGACCATGCCTTGCAGTAGTAGTTCTCCCACATGAAATCAACACCAACATAAAAATACAAATCAAAAACTTTGTCATCCTAGCCAATTATTCTCTCAAATTTCAAGTACCTTACTAAGAGCAAGTGATGATCTCTAGAGAGAATTCTGGTGTTGTATATATACATACAGAGGAAGTGGCAATGCAAAGTTAATTTGTAATTATAATATTCCAACTTGCCGGTAAATTTATTTATTTTTATTCCAACTCAGTGACAAAGAGATATGCTTGAATTTAATAATAACATAATTGTCCTTGTGATGAGCATTCAATATTGTAAATATTTGGTGTGATTAATCCCGTTTTATATTATTTTAACTTGTGTGTATTTAACTTTTATAGCAATATTGCACGTAAGGTATGTTTTTAGTGTTTTCAGGTAAAATATGAAAATAAGACGTATGTCAATGCCATGCATGGCCCAAGTGCTTTCAAGTATCCGAAAACTCTGTCAGCCCCTTAAAATTTTTCAAAGTATGGAAAAATGACTTTCTAGAAAAGTATTAATTTTTGAGATTAAAAAAATGGCTATAATTGATCCTTAAATTTTTCTAAGAGTACCTACAAAATTGCAAGGTTTTATTTGAAGAGTAAGGTCATGTTTTGAGTCATTTTCTCTAGAGAAAAACGTGCAATTTTTTCATTTTTACACTAAAAGGGGGGGTTGACATTTTTATATAATTGGAATATTGAAATTTTGGTAATGTCATTATTTTCAAATAGAGTGTACTTTCCTTTTTTCATTAAATAAATTAAAATAAAGAAAATGTAAAAGAAATGTTGAAAATGTAGTTTTTACTTAAGTTTATGGAATAAAAATAAGATGCTGTGGAAATTGCTGGGAGCTGTTTGTTGAAGCTTCAATCTGGAATCTGTAGTTTTTTCCATTGGTATTGATACCATTTTGAAAGGTATCGATACTTTATGGTCCATTTTGGTCCTGAAGTAGTTCAGCCCTGAGGATATCGATACCTCTTTGTTAAGGTATCGATACCAGGCATTTACAGAGGATTCCCAATCAGAGAGGTATCGACACTATTCAAAAGAGTATCGATACTTTTGGCTTCCGGGCAGATTTTTGTAATTTTTCAACCTTTCATTTATGAAAAGTTCCATTAGTAGTATACTTTTGGGATATTTTGTATAAAGAGAGGATGTTCTTGTATAAATACACATCTCTCTCTCTCTCTCTTTCTCTCTCTCTCTCTCACTTTACAAGGATCTACTTTATGTTCTATCTTTATTTCTCTCTCTAGGAGAGATCTTCATTATTGTTCAATCTTAATTTCTTAAAAACTCAAGTAAGTTTAAGTGTTTTGATATTTTCTCATGTATTAATGTTGTAACTACTTATTAGATCTTTATGAAAATCATGTTTGTTTTCGTTTTTATCAGTTAAATAACATGTCTCGTTTTTATGCTAAGCTTTGTTCTTTAGTTATGGTTGAGTAATCTTTTGGCTAAGTCTTGGGCTAATATATCCCAATGATTTAGGTTGTTGTTGGTTTTTGAACCTTCAGACTTAAAATCATGATTTTTGAAATTGGATTAACCTAGCCATTTGGTTTAAACGAGCGGTATTAACTCCTTGATATGTTGTTTAGTCAAGTGGTCTTGGCAAGCGACATACTGATGGCTCGTGGCCTCCTACGTGTTAGATTCATTAGCAAAAATAAGTTTGTTTAGTTCCAATAAATCACATCTTTCAATAGATGTAGTCTTTAAAGCTAAATCTTCCGAGTGTGAGCACGCGGTCGTGACTCTCGCTTGAGTCATAATCGAGAACCGATGACGGCCTTTGTCAAGGGAAATACAATCCCTAGACTTGCCTATTTTAGCTTATAAAGCACATTTCTAGTATTCTTTAGTATTTCTACTTTCAAAGTAAAACTAAGTCAGCCATCTTACACGCCACAATCCACCATATAAAACCTACATTCCAAATAAGCTATTACCGATTTCCTAAGGGTACGATCCCGGTCTTACCAGTTGTTATACTATCAATGATCTAGCCCAACGATTGGAATTTTCAACCTTCTTTGAAGGCAAAGTTATTGGCTAAGCATCTTGTAGTTTTCTTATTGTCTCAATTTGGTACCTTCACTTTCAATTGGCTCAATTTTAACCTTTAAACTTTAGATACATGTCAATTTAGCCCAATAAATAACAGTGGTAATTACTTTTGTATAAAAAGAAGCCCATGTGCAAGTCATGTGACCATTTCTTAGGGGTAAAATTGTCAATTCAAAATTTTTTTCTCATCAAGGACCACCTTAGAGCATCTCCAACCAATCTCTAAAATACAAAAATAGAGAACGTATATGACATATTGAGTAAAAATTTTATAATTTATCTTATATTTTTTCACTTTATGAGAGAATATTGGAGGGATTCAACGTCTTTTTAAGAGATTTGGTCTCCAAATTTACTTTCGGGTCTCCAAAAATAGAGACCCTACTCCTATTGTGGAGACCAAATCTCTAACAAGTACCATGGGTCCCTCCAAGATTCTCTCATAAAGTGCAAAAAGAGGAAATAAATTACAAAATCTCTTCTCAATATGTCACATCCATTCTCTATTTTTGTGTTTTAGAGGTTGAGTTAGAGATGCTCTTAGGGTATGTTTGATAAGTGTGTAAGACCCTTGGGATGGGATTCCTAATCCCGTGGAGTGATTAATACTTTGTTTGGTTGCACAAAAGAGGGGAGGATTAGTAATGACAAGGGATTGCACTTACATGGGATTCACAATACCATGTTGGACTAGGCATTAGTAATCCTATCCCATGGTTTCTAATGCCAAATTACCTCATTGCCCATGCTATTTTTTATAACTGGATGTTAGAGTCACCGCACGGCCACCTCACACCTATTGGGCCCACTTCGGACTTCACAAAAATACAGAAAAATATTCATAAATTTCAAAACAATATTTTATAGGGCCCTGTAAAAAATCATCTCCAACGGATATCGGTAAGTATATTTCATGAATTCGCAGGCGTGCGGCGGCCGTGTGGTGCGGTGGTCGTATCCTTGTTGTTTTGATAACGTATCTTCTTCTTAAGCAAGCAAACCACAACTAAAATAATATTGTTTGATGAAAAAAAAGAAAAATAAAAAAAATCTGGAACAATTAATGAATTCTATTTTAATTATATGATTGAGGGTCATTGAGAAAATTATGGTCGTAATCCAATCTCATCCAGACTTTTTTAAACAAAATGGCCTACAAAGAAAAGGAAAAAAAAAAAGTGAAACAATTTTCTTATACTTAGTTTTAAAGAGAAAGGATATAAAATAATATGCAATATGAGAAGAAAAAAGAAAAGAAAAGAGCAGGTTAAAGTAATGAAAATAATAGTACCAGATTTTTGGGTTAATAATTTTAAAATTTTATTCTTTGTTTGTTTCTCCATACTTTATTTAAAGATGGAGCATTTTTAAATAATTGGGTATTTTTTATAACCCTTGTTTGTATAAGGGTAAAAATGGAAATGGATATTTTCAATCCAATCCTATCCTATGTAAAACAAACATGCAAATAACAATCATCTCCACTAATCCCGTGCAAAACAAACATGGACATAGAATTGACCTTCTCATTAGGAATCCTATCTCATTACCAATCCCAATCCTAATCTCATCTTGTTACTAATCCCACCACATCTTACTCATTTATCAAACGAGGCCTTAGTCTCTTCTTCTTTATTCTCTTTTTTCCCCTCCTGTTGCTCTTCCACCATCATAGTTATGTATATATAGTATTCCCGCAACAAGACCAATCCCATTGAATCACAGATAGGGATATAAGTGACAAGTTTTATGCAATTACATATGTTAGGTGTGTGTTTACTGGTCATATGATGTCTTTAATTTTTACTTGGAGAAGATTTGTATTCAACCCTTAAAGAAATAAGCAACAAGACAACAATTTGAAGGGGAGAAGCCATAACAAATGAGAACCCACAATTTTCCTATTTAATAAGGTAACTCAATAAATGAAAGTATCTAAATACCTATCTACAATGATCAAATTAAGGAGGAACACAAGTACGGTTTCTCTCCGTTGAAAAACTAACTTATATTATCCATGGCACTAGAATGACACAAATCTAAAACTTGAAGGTTAATATCAAGCCAATTTGGAAAGGAAGGGACCAAATTGAGATAAAGAGCAAATTAAAGAGTATTTTTGCAAGGGGAAATTGCAGAACAGTGGACAAAGGGGCAAATAATGTCCAAGTCATGGACCACTTTTTCGGAATTGTCCAGTCATGAGAAGAAAAACAATAATTTCCCAAACAAGGTATTGAAGACAAAAATATCCCTCACTGGGTAACTTAGGGGGTAACTTAGATTCATACACGGGGTAACTTAGATTCATACTTGGGATAACTTAGGAAGCCACAAGGGGCAACTTAGATTCATACTTGGGATAACTTAGGAAGCCACAAGGGGCAACTTAGCAGGCAACTTAGATTCATATACAGGGCAATTTAGGTTTATACACGGAGCAACTTAGCGATTCATATACGGGGCAATTTAGGTTCATACATGGAGCAACTTGGCAGGTAACTTAGATTCATACACGGGACAACTTAAGTTCATACACGGGGCAACTTAGGTTCATACCCCTCCCCTCCACACCTTCCTTGTTCTTTCCTCTCCCTCTCTCTCTCTCTCTCACACACACACACATTCTCCAGTGAATGGGTTGAACAAGAAATTGGAACTGTCTTGATCAAAAATCAGAACGAGGCCAAAGCAAGACCCCGAGACCGCGATCCACTCGTACGAGTCTTTCTTCTTTCTTCTCAAACTATTTGCCGAAAAACCAAGCTTTCTGGTGATGGGATTTTCTTAGGCGAAATTGACGGAGTAGAGAGTGCGAGAGGGGGAAATGAGAAGGCTTTCCACTGCGGTTTCACAATTTATGGTGGTTGGATGGCGGGGGATCGGGTGGTTGTGGTGGTGGAGGGAGCCGTGTGGGCTGTGGTAGAGTGGTGGAGAGAGATGAGGGTTTGTTTCATTGAAGGACATAATAGTTATTTCAGGAGGCCATTTCCATGTATTGAGAAATATTTTTCTCCTTTTCATATTTAGATGAATTTTCTAAAAACTAGTCCATGACCTGGGCATTATTTACCCCTTTGACCACTATTCTGCAATTTCCCCTTTTTTGCAATTGGTCTAAACCTTATGCTTTATATACTAGGATAGGATTTTGGACCACACTCCACAGTGAACTAAATCGGAGAAGTTGATGACAAGTTTGTACTCTCTCTCTCTCTCACAAAATCCTAGTCGCCAATATCTTTCCCCTCTCTCCCCCTCTCCCCTAGGATTTCACACCCTTATAGGGCTATTGAAGGGGAAGACCTTATACTTTTCTCATTGTTGTGTTTTTCTCCCCTCTCTTCAGGCAACGAGTTGATCAGCGAGAATTTTCTTGAGAGTTTAGTTATCTTTGAACCAATATTTATCTACAAATTAGGTTCTTTTAATTTAGAGACGATGTTGCTCCATAATGATACCCGTGCCAACAGTGCTCTTACCCTACATGATGGCTTTGTTTGGTTTTCAATTTAGTTTTAGTTTTAGTTTTATTTTCAATTATTACCCTACTTCTTTCTTCAATCATCACCCTATTTTTTTAATTATTACTTTTTCATCTCTCTATATCTCTCTCCAATCATTACCACTATTTTCAATCATTACTCTATTTCTCTCTCTACCCACTACCAAAATTAAATTAAACTTCCAACCTAACACTACCGATATTTTTTTGGGGGGCAATTCATAGAGGTTTGTCAGATCTATAGTTTTTTAGAAGCTCCTTGATGCATTCATATTTGGTTGGATCTCATTTGATCGTTTGGGCATTTGTTGTCTTTTATTTTTAACTAGCACTTTATTTCTTTTGAGACTACTGATTCTAGGTATAAATATACAACAGATCGCAAGTGCCGCTATTTGCATCAAGCTCAACGTTCGAGTCGGGGTGAAATACATCAACTACCTTGTGTATTTCATATTTACAATAGTTAGATAATTAGTTTGGGTTTGTCTAATATATTTATGATAAACTTTGTTCTGTAAGTGCCTCTGGACTATAATTAATATAATCTTCTCAATTTCGTGAAAAGAAAAAAAGTTGACACGTCCGGAGACGAAATTTACAGCGCAAAAAACAAAAGGCGATTGAGGCTGCGCTAGCTGATGCAGAGATTCTACTCCATTGGCTTAGGGGTTTTTTGGGCGATAAATCTATCCATGCCAGAACTCGATCGTCAGCATTTATATGGCTAAACATCCAATTATCTTCGCTAGCTTCGATTCTAGACTCTAGTCCTATATATGATCTTATCCCGTGCAATGCGGAATTAATGTTTGTTTAGTGCAATTAAGTGTCACCAGGTTATATACTTATCTCAAGTCTATATATATAAATAAATAAAGTGTCACTAGCAGCTGGGCTATAAACGGATAAAATAAGATCGATTCTAGTGATCTATTTTCGTGCTTAATTCGATTCGTGCATAATCCTTTTCGAGTCACTAATCTCTATCCACCCCTTCTCCACAAAAGTAGGTGAGAATCAACTTCCATTAGTTGTACAAAAAGAATGAATTGAAAATGATCCATTTTCTGTAAGAGCAATTGCGAATCCATGTGGGGTCTACCAAAAAAAAAAACGCCGTCTAGGCCCCTCCAACCTAGTCAATGGTCCTGGGACACTATCGCCTGATACCGCAACACTCTCTGTGGTAGAGAAAGTTATGGGACTCGCTACTTTAACTCTCTCGTCGAAAACACTTTCTTGGGTTATAGATCTTGAAAAAGAGAAGGAACTTTTGATTTTTCTATAAAATTCTTCGTCAACAGAAAACAAATTAGAGAATCAAATCTTCATTTCCAACACTTGACTTTATTTCACTCTTCTTAAAAATACATTTTTCACGCTACATCCCCGAATACTGTCCATCATGATAATTTGTTTTGATACTAAAGATTTAAGGAATATTCTATGTAAACATCACAACTGATGTCAGGGGATGATATTAATTGGATTCTATGGCAATTACGAACATAGTGTCATTTGTAATCTTGCGAATTATATATACATGGATCTTAATTCAATGGGAATCTGTTGTGCGCACTGGTAAAGCACCGGGGCCGGGGGTAGATATCTAGCTCTGCTATGACTCAATGCTCCACGGAAACAACTCTTGACTAGCTATATAGTTAGGACTTCTAATTAGCTAGTATTGAATATCTAATTAAGAAAGTGAATTAATCTCTCTTTCCGAACAGCTGCTGGAGTTGTCTCGTAATTGTGGTTCCTGAAAACAAAATATTTATGTTTCGAGAAAATATTCATGCATTGTGGAGACAATTATTGTAGTAAAGAGGAATCCATCTCCCTGATCGATATGTTTTTTATTCGGGAACTAGCTTGGTTTAACGAATTGTGTGCTTATCAAGAACGTAAGAATTAAAGAGTAAATTTGAGATTCTTAACTTTTAAAATTAAGCAATTCGCATATAATTAAATTTACGAGTCTATCTCTCTTTTATACATAAAACAAAAATAATACATTAAATATTGTTGCTCATGTCTTGTCTGCACCGATTGATTAATTCCATGCTCATGCTTTATTGTATCCGTAGCGACGGCCGGCCCGCTCCCGAGACCCTTTGTTAAGAATATCCTAATTGGGCCCACCTATGTGTCAGCGCATTACCGTGCCATTTCATACCATATTGATGTTGTGTCGTCTTCTGAATGTTTCATTCCCGTGCCAATGCTAGCCCAATCCAGTTGACATCTTTAGATATATACTAAACCATGCCATTTGCAAGTTGTTCAGCTTTATAGTACGTACTAGTCAAAAAGTGCAAAGGTCCAAAAGGATAATTTGACATCACTAGCTAGTGTAGTTGATCCTGGTCGGCTCTCCACATCATGATACACTTTGTACACTCACTTAGTCACACATAATTGGTGTTTGGATGGCCTGTTTTTACATTTTCCAATTCTCATTTTTTGGGTTTTGAGTGTTTGCAGAAAGAGAGAAAATGGATTTTGAGTATAATGGATTTTTCATTTTCTTGTTTCTAAAATAAAACGGAGAAGCTGATCAAGAGGAGCTGTTTCAATTCCCATTTTGGAATCCAGCCATGCTAAAAAGACAAACCTACCCTCTTTCTCTTGGGATAATTCCCACTTTGTCATCGTTTTGAACGTTATCTGCCAATTGAAGTAAAATTTTCACCTCACCAATTCTCACATACCAGAGAAACTGATTAAAATTGGGCGCGCGCGCAGGGGGGGGGGGGGGTGGGGGCACTTTTCAGTTCATGTACATAACCAATTTCGGAAGAACATTTTTAAAAAATTGATTAAAACATTATTTATATACATTATACACCATTATTAATAACTGGGGGCAAAATAGTAAAAAATCAATCTATAATTCATTTTCATTCAATATCTTCGAAACATTACTCCTACTCCAAAATGCATTCTGCACATATCATCCAAACACTCTACCAATACAAAATACATTCTGATCATAATTCCAAAAGCTCAAAAAGGCAAAAAAGTAAAAAATGAAAAGCCAAAAAGTTGGCTCCCAAGCACCCCCATAATAGTCCCATTCGCATAAAGCAAACGAAAGTGATGCACGGTTGCAACACAATTCCGAGAGATTGTTCAGTGTTCCCAGAGCAGTGCTCCTTGAAGTAGTAATATTACATCTTTCTGAGCCCACACTGGTGGGGTAGAGTCCACACGTCACTCAGGTCTCATTCCGCTTATTAAAATAAATACTTATTTTTTGATGTATTGTGAGAAAATGACATGTCTCGTAAAAACAAAAAATAAGTACGTAAAAAATAAATCAACCTTAGCGGAACGGACCCACATGCATGTGTACGGATTCTGAGTTACACGAATAGGTGATCTTTCTTTTTTTAATATAGGGGAAATTATAGTTACCCCCCTCTAACTATGCCTCGGATACACTTACCCCCCTCTAACTTTTTTTTCTGGCACTTAACCCCCTCAAACTAACGAAAATTCACACGGTCAAAATTTCAAACGGTCATAACTTCTTCATTCAAAATCGAAAATAAGCAAATTATATACCGATTTCGAGGTCTTGAAGTCAGCTTTCTAATGACACCAAAATCACATCATGATTCAAAGCACACAGAAAGTTATGATCAAAAGAGTAAGGGCTGATAGACAGAAAGACCGTTTTAATCATAACTTTCTGTGTGTTTTGAATCGTGATGTGATTTTGGTGTCATTAGAAAGCTGACTTCAAGATCTCGAAATCGATATATAATTTGCTTATTTTCGATTTTGGACGAAAAAGTTATGACCGTTTGAAGTTTTGACCGTGTGAATTTTCGTTAGTTTGAGGGGGCTAAGTGTCAGAAAAAAAAGTTAGAGGGGGGTAAGTATATCCGAGGCATAGTCAGAGGGGGGTAACTATAATTTCCCCTTTAATATATAAAGTGAGAGCATGGACTTGTACGGCTCTTTATCACATTTCTTAATTAGAAGAAGCACTGATAGCAAAAAGTCTATATGCACTCAGTTATGCAAATTTTTTACAGAGACACTTTACATTCATGTGCAGGCCTCGAATCACACCTGTAGAAGAGTTGCCATTGATACATAGTGCATGAACTTTCATGCATATTAGCCAAACGAAGAGTTCAACACAAAACTATGTTGATGAGAATGTCCAATGTTCTTTCCCATTGGTAATACAAGGAACTCATAAAGTGTCAAAGTTCCAGCTACTACTATTACAAAACATTTCTCCTCCATCGGGAGACTTCGAAGTACTAGTACCGCGAGAGAGACAATGAGAGAAGCTAGCCCAAACCAGGTTTTTTTTTTTTTCTCTTCCTCTCTCTTCTGGCATGGCAGCGGTTGAACCCAGGCGCAAGAGCTTCGAGTATATACAAGAGATTTAGTACCGTGTAATTAGCTACTCTGCCGCGGTCTCTTACTTGTCATTTTTGGAGTGATGTTGTGGGTCGGGTCCCCCGGGGCTGTTCCTTTGCGGCTCTATATATCTTGCCACCTCGCTGGTACTACTTCTAAACATGGCTTCGAACGGAGCGGTTAGGTTCTTCCTCCCGTCTGCGAATGGAGGAAGAGGGCGAGTTTCAGAACCTGGAAATGGAAGCAAGACCAGTAGTGTGAGGCATACCAGCCAGAATCTCATATGCATCTCGAGACAATTGGAGAAATGCTTGGCCTCTATAGATTCAGAGCAGAAGGGTACTATATTATATAGAGCAAAATGGTATTTAATATTGTTCCTTAAATAAATCGAAGTGGGTGAGGGCGCGGCATCAAATAGGACAATATTATCCTTAGCTAATTGTTTGGATGCTGTGTGTGTCCTGCTCTCTTTGTTATTTTCTCCTTTTGCTAATCATTGGAAGACAAACAATGACCAATCCAGAAGAATATTATCAAAAGGACTTCCTAATAGAAAAAGGAGTAGTACGAAAAGGAGTCTCTAATAGAAAACTGTCTCCCTTGAATATCCTTTTTATATCATTTGGGTGCAGTCCTTTCTTCTTCTTTTCTTCTTGTTGACGTGAATTTTCAACGTTAATCGTTCATGAGTCACAAAGTAAGCAAATAAAACTGTCATAAATTCCAGTGAATAAAAGCAAAAAGTATAGTGATGAATTGGTTTCTAGCGATCTCGAGCAAAGACTAGCAAACAAGAACTAAGGATGTACACCGATGTGACGCCAACCAACACCCTTCTGATGCCTAAGTCAGTCGATTTTTCGTTTAAGAATAAGGAAGGCTGAAGGCAGTTTAGTAGCTAGAGGAACGTACCTGCCCATTATGCTAAGCATTTTGGAGGTAGAACCCCTTAGGATTAGAATCCTTAGATCCCGAGGAGCAGATAACGATAGCGTCAGCTGGGTCCAATAGCCTTAGCTTTCCTAATTTCTTCAGGATTGGGAATACCCATGGATCTTGGACGGTTGGAGGTAATCCCCATGAACATAGTTCTTTCCCTTGGGAATAGGAGGTGGTTGTGAGGAGCCCTTGCCCTCTTGGGGCCCCCTAGCTTAGTTTCCGCGATGAGGTCCCATGCTCGGTATTGTAGAAAACCGAGCAAAACGGTTACCTCCGGCCGAGATGTGTTGTCAATTAAAACTTGTCATACATGAATACGAAAGAGTGTGAAAATCACTATCCTTTAAATAATAGTAGTAAACATTAGTCTTCTCTAACAACTAAACATAATAATGGTAAACGATTTAAACGATAAGTATATATTAGAGCACATAGTCGAATTTCAGCACTACAAGTTAAACTAAGATACTTAAACTGTTAAACATGTCAGATTGGGGAAATCCTACAATGCACACCTCCTTAAAAGGGTGTACCATATGCACTTATTTTATGATTCATTTATAATATTTTAGTGTGTTTCGTAACTTTTGTTCTAGAATTCATAACCTTTGATCAATAGTACAATTTGTAACATTTTCATTATGATTCATAACGTTTTGGTATATCTTATAATCTTTATATGATGCGTAACTTTTTAGCAATACGATTCGTAACATTTTCTCTAGAATTCATAATATTTTGAGGGGTACATATGATACACCATACAAAAATAAGGGATGTATTTTGTAGTCTTTCCCGTCAGATTGATGATCTATAAAGGAGGACGTGAAAACACACAAGGACCTATGTATTGAGAATACGAACGGTAGATATCCATATATACCTCCATAAACATAAAAGCGTGTGGATCATTTGGTGGTGATCGATCAATAGTTTAGTACTCCCTCTGTCCCTTTTTAATTGTCCTATTTCGTAACTCCAACTTATTAAAAAAATATCATCATTATACCTTTTATATCAATTTTTTTCTCCACTTTCCCTACTTACCTATCATTATTATACTTTTACTCACTAATTTTTCAAAATAGAATCTACTTTTAAGGGATAGCCCACTAACTTTACAAAATTGACACTTATTAAGGGATAGCCCAAAATGAAATACTGGACTCTAAATAAAGAACGGAGGAAGTATCACTCAACATATTTTTAATAGATCTCTTCAATGAAAAAGTCTTTAATGAGTCCTTTTGCACAAAGGGAATAGTCTTTTCAGGGATGCTTTGGCTAATATGCGTAGGACCGACAAGTTAGAGAGCTCGGAGGTGGGTCTAGCTTTTTATAATTGAGATTTCTCTAAAGACTTAATCATTTTGTTTGAATCAATTCTCATCTCATCTCATTTTGTTCTCTACATGTTTTTTAATACATTTTTTTTTATCTCTTTTCATTCATTACATTAAAAATAACTTTCAAAAATTTGAATCAAACAAGGTGAATATCTTTCCCAATCCAATGGGGCATGCGATAAGCATTATTGTCAGCGTACTTTGGCTTCAATCAAAGGACAACTTGCTTCCTTCAACTCAATACTACTATATCTTCAACCTCCCCGAAGAGAGAGAGAGAGAGAGAGAGAGAGAGAGAGAGAGAGAGAGATCTTATTTAGCGCTTCTATGAAAATCCAACGCATGATCTGTTTGACTGCATGTCCTTTTGGTACTTTTAAAATAGTGATCTTAGCAAGCAATCCACTTGAGAAAATGGCCGGCCGCAGTGCTGCCCGTACCACATGATTCATTAGTCATTAGTGATCAAAATATCCAAGATACTGTCCATGGAGTAAACTTTAGCTTTAGTCCCAACCACGCAGGTTGGTGAGTTTATTTGTCCCCCACACAATTGATTAGGCTTCGTTGATATTCTTGAGGTCAAGCTGTATGAAAGTAATTTTTTGCGACTTTCTTAGTTTCGGCTTAAATGGCCTATTTTTGACCGGATCGGAGACAGAATTAGTTGAAATGCGTATAAATTGACTCAAACACTCTTGGCCGTTGAATGGAAAAGATGGAGAATAAAGTTACTTTAGCGTTATACTAGGATTCTGCAGTTGGAATTCTAAGAGTGAAATCCACTGACAGATTGAGTTCGAGTAATGCTATGTGTACCGACCGGAATTGTAGAGAAAACGTACCGACCGGCTCTCCGGCCACCGGACGGCCGATCCATCCAAGCACCATACACACATCGGATGCCGTTGATTCCCATGCAGGCCCCTCGGTTTTTTTTTTTAGAATTTTTGGACGGCTCGGATCGGCCGTCCGGTGGCCGGAGACGGCCCGGCGCGGCCGGTCGGTACATTTTCCCTACACATGGTCGGTACATATATCATTTTCGATTGAGTTCAATCCCACAAATTTAAAGTAGATCTACTTTCTTTCTTGATTTCTATTCGCCCCAATGTTGTAACCGGGTTTGGTTAGCAGGAGATAAGATCTCCGATAGAAGGTGGGCTGGGACGAACTCGATGGAATTGGGCCGACCTTGAATGTTGAAGCACATTGGGCCGATTGAGCTAGGACCTTTGGGCCGGACTGATATGGCCTGTAAAGTTGTTAAAATATCTCATTCCATACTATAGCATTCATACATTGCTCTTTCTTTTATCTCTTCTTTGTATTCCTGGGTAGCTTCTTGTAGAATGGCTATAGAAAACATTAATAAATTTGTGTAGAGTGGAGAAGACTTAGGTTTTATATTTGAGTATGGTGAATATGCCCGTTGTCAGTTGTGTAGCAATGGAGGTATAGATTTTGGACCGATAGGAGATGACGTTGTGTTTTGTAGGGAATATGACCGTGGGTAGGTGTAATGAGGGAAGGGGGGGAGGGGAGGGGAGGCGGGGGGGCTGCTCCCCCCTTGCAGCTCCCCTTGCTGCTGTCCGGCCTTTCCGGGCCCACTCCGGTCTCACTCCGATGATAGGAAACGTTCACTTTGTAGAGCTCGTCGAGTAGAACAACTATGTCAAAAATCAGCTTGATTGGATATCATTAAGTACTTGATCAGAACCTTTTTATCTTAAAAAGAATGGATCCGAAACACTGGATCAAAACCATTGTAACCCATAGACCGAGAGTTATATGGGCTCCGATTAGGTACTTAATGATATCCAATCAAGCTGATTTTTGACATGGTTGTTCTACTCAACGAGCTCTACAAAGTGAACGTTTCCGATCATCGGAGCGAGACCGGAATGGGTCCGGAAAGGCCGGGCAGCAGCAAGGGGAGCTGCAAGGGGGGAGCAGCCCCCCGGCTCCGAGGGGAGGGGAGGGGAGAGGGGGTAGTTGGAAAAGCAGGTGTGCTCATTTTATTAAAATATCTTTCGAGATATATATTTTTATTTTTATCTGCAAAAAATGAAATTTTATTAAAACACAGGGAAAATGGGAGGGAATCCAACAAAGAGTTGAAAAATACACCACAAGGGTATACAAAGCCCAAAACACTTAAAGGTCTACCAGGGATCAAAACAAATAAGACAATATAGCATAACTCAGCACCATAATAAATCAAAAAAGCCCAAAAGCCTAAATGCAGCCCAAACCTGGGCCGGCCCACCCTAACCAAACCACAGATGATTACATAGAGGAATAATTGTATTGTATAATTGATAAGGTGTGGGTACTGAGAAAAAAGAGAAATTCTAATAGAATTTTTCCTAAGTATAGAATCCGTGGACAAAGTTACCAAATACCCCAAAAAGAGACATATGCTTTGGAAGTTGAAATTTGAAAATGGGGCACGAGCGAAATGTAGATGGTGGGCGATGAGGAAGGAAAGAGGTAGACATCCCGTAGTGTGCTAATGCACTAGGGGTTGATGTATACATTTATGAGAAATGTGATTTTGTTGAACATACGTGATTAGTACAGATATAATTAATCAAATGAAAACAATACTACTAATTACTTGATGTGTTTTTAGGGAGAATTAAATATTCATCCTCAGAAGAAACAACGCGTAAGTTTTCATCCTCGGAATTTTGAACGGTTATGTTTTCATCCCCAAAATCAAATAAACCCAAATTTGCCCCCATATATATAGGGATAGATTTTTGGAACCAATTCATAAACTTTGAGGTCCTATTCCGCAATTAAAGGGGTATGATCAGGCGATAAAATCCCCCATTTAACGTTATCCCATCTCTCTCCATCTAAACAATTCCTAATCCGATCCTAAATTATTCTCACACACACACACACACCCCTCCATGAATGTCGCAAGGCTCAGAACCTCCACCTCCGGTGATCCTAGATTGAGAACGGCAGCGGCAACGTCAATGAACGGCGATCCAGGATCAAGAATTGCCAACAAACGGTGTCGGCAATAAAGAAGAACGATGACCATTCTTAGATCCACTGGAAGCCGCCGCCCACTCTTTCTCTCTCCTCTCTTTCCATCGAAATCGCGACAGTGATCAAGATCAGTCGCGAAGGAAAGGAGGTGCAGCGAGCAAGTACCTCGACATGAGTACAAATACGGTAAAATGGAAACAACGTACGTTTGGGTTCTGGAAACTAGGAGGGGTGATTGTGTTTGTTTGGACTTGTTTTTTACGGGTTTGGATCCAAATGGTGAGTTGTGTTTTCATGGGTAATTTTTTTGGTTAGGATCAATTAGTGAGGTGATTTGTAGTGTTTGTGTGTTAGTTTGCCTTGTGTTTTCATGGGTGATTTTATTCCAAAATATTTTATGATAATTCATGGTACGTAGATTTATCGTTGTGGTGTATTTTGTAATTCATGGTGTAATTCATCGTGAAATAAAAGCAAGTAGATTTCATGGTGTATTTCATCATGGTCGTTGTGGTGTATTTCGTCGTTCATGGGGTATTTTATCAAGCATAATATGTCATAGTGTATTTTAAGCATATTTCATGGTGTATTCTATCAAGTACATTTCATAGTGTATTTTCACAAGCATATTTCATTGTGTATTTTACCTAGCAGATTTCATGGTATATTTCGTCGTTCATGATGTATTTACCATGAAACCCATTTCAACTTGAAATCTCACATGGACGATCTATGAATTTACCAATCATAAATGGTAAAGGGGAAACTAAAATCGGTGAGATTTTGTTATTACTATTTTTAAAATTTTAAAATCCTTTCTTGTAATTATCTTCCATAATTATAGTGATTGAATCCTTCTAATTGTGTTTATTTAAAGTCCTAATCAAATCCCCATTAATTAGGAAACTATATTTACATATATCATACGTATCAGTAAAAAGGGTACACATGGTATTTCGCAAGCCCAAAAGATGAAAACATAACCGTTCAAAATGAGAAGGATGGAAACTTACATCATGCCCCTTTTAAGGATGGATATTTAATTTCTCCGTGTTTTTATTGGGCATCCAAAGTTGCCTACATTTACCAAACCTTTTTAAAAGCTAGTAGGCGGCTAGCTTGAGCTAATTAATTTGAGATGCGTTTTTATCGGGTATCCAAAGTTGCCTATATTTACCAAACCTTTTTAAAAGCTAGTAGGCGACAAGCTTGAGCTAATTAATTTGACCAAATGACTAATAAATTTTAACACCCAAATTAAAACCATGGATTTGATTATTCAATTAATCATGGAAATGCACTTCTATGGGGCCCAGAGCTAATTTTCACAAGTAACTGGCAGAGGGCCTATGTTATTTACATGCTCCCCATTACTTCACCAACGATAATAATGACGAAAGATGAGTATTTTTGTAGAAAAATTGGTATACTCATCGAATTACCACCGCCTTATCAACATTAATAAATAAATAATCGAATCGCCATCCTAATGTTAGAAGTTCTTTCATATGATTCTGATGGATAAGATTGAATAACACATGTGAGTTTGTCAAGACAAAAAATCACATTAGATACAGTCAAATATATAATTCACCACAAATTGGAGTATACTTGGAGCAAATCTGATTGGCGAATGACTTTTTTTAGAAGGTTGAGAAAAAAAAAATAAAGGGATTGTGAATAGAAAACAAAGTACATAAAGAGTTGTTGGTTCAAAAATCGTCGTAGCCGATGAAAGTGGATAAACAGAGATGCTTTAAGTCACGTTACGATATCGCTTTCCTTAAGACGATATTCGCCCCAACCAATTCAAGGGAATCTGGTGTGCACCGGGTACAGCGAAGCCGCCTCCAAGATAAAATGAAGCACAGTCTCCAACTGTTGTCTAACTGCGTTATGCACAAACGAAGAGAGACCCGAATACCTTTGGATTTTGCGAGCCTCTTAAGTATAATCGTAGGAGATAATTCTAGAGAGAAACAACAATCAGAATGGTTCTGATTCTGTCCCCTCAAATTGGTAGAACCCTTTACCTTTTATAGGCAAAGATCATGACTGTTAGCCAAAGATCGCATCTCTTGATTTAATCACAATAATCATGTCTATTCATAATAGCCATGTCTATTCATGCGATCCTAATAGTCATACCTTTTAATTAGATCATGTCTATTCATTTAACCTGAATAGACACATCTTTTGCCTTTTAATCCAATAAACATGTTCAGCCATATAACCTGAATAGACACACCTTTTGGATTAAAACCGTTCACCAATATTCACATTTTATATCCATTACATATTTTGGAAATGTTCCAACAAGAGTTCCATAGTCATGGAATTATTTTTTGTAGGTAAATAAAAAAAATTGTTTTTTTCATACTTCCCTATTTATCATCGGCAGACTAGCCATTTTTTTACTTTTAAAATATTGTTTTTAACAGTTTAAAATGATTTGAAAGGGCGATCTTTTAAATCAGTATGATTAATGGCAAAATAAACATCGTTGATGTACGATTTGTCAAGATTTTTTCAATAAATTTGTTAACGTTGAAAAAAAGAAAAGAAAAGAAAAGAAGAAGGGGGCAAAACAAACGTGCAGATATATAAACAAGGTGTCGAAAACTATTCCGAATTCCAATTAGCTTTGACTAATCACATTGGGTAGGTGCAACAACCGTAGTCCACATCCTTTAAATCCACCGAGAGCCACCACCCGTTCCAATCGTGGACCACCATTGAACCCAAACCTACTTCCCCACAAAATTATTTTTTTTAACAACTCAATTTTTCGGTTCAACTTATGCACACCATTTTTTCAAAAAAATAATGGAGGTCAAGATCCTCGAAACCACTGTCGTCCTCCCCTCTCCTCCGCCACCCTTCCACGTCGACCACCACCTCCCTCTCTCCCACCTTGACAACGACCGCAACCTCCACGTCACCTTCCGTTACCTCCGTGCCTACGTCGCCACCAATGACCACCCCACCACCACCACGGACCCATTCCACGTCATCACCACCGCCCTCTCCGCCGCCCTCCACCACTACTACCCTTTCGCCGGCACTCTCCGCCGCAGCGACAACCGCCTCGAGCTCCACTGCCAAGCTGGGAAAGGCGTGCCAGTTATCCGCGCCTCCGTCGACTGCACGTTAGAGTCGGTGAATTATCTCGACGACCCGGCCGAGACTTGGATAGAGAATCTGGTGCCCGACCCGGACCCAGAAAAGGGGCTGGCGAACCCGATGGTTTTGCAGGTCACGGGGTTCGCGTGCGGCGGGTACTGTCTCGGGGCCATGGTGCACCACGCGATGTGTGACGGACTCGGTGCGACTCAGTTTTTTAACGGGGTGGCTGAGTTGGCTCGGGGAGCGAGTCGGCTGTCAGTCGAGCCGGTTTGGGACCGGGCGAGGTTGTTGGGACCGAGAGAGCCGCCTCGGGTGGAGTTTCCGGTTCATGAGTTTCTGAGGCTTGATGAGGGCTTTTCGCCTTACTCGGCGTCGGGTGAACCGGTTGTCAGAGAGTGCTTTCATGTGAAGGAAGAGTGGTTGGACCGGTTGAAGGGGTTCTTGCGGGAGCGTTCCGGTTCAAGCTTCACAACGTTTGAAGCTCTGGGTGCTTTCATTTGGCGAGCGAGGTAATAATACTGCAATCAATTTAGTTTTGGACCTCCATCGTTCAAATTATCGGTTATACTAGCTATTGACAACCCACTGAATTGTCATTACAGAAAGAAGAAATATAAATAAACACAATTGTCAATAAATTTTTAACATCTCTTAAGGCACTTTAAACACATAGAAAATTGTGTTTATTTATGTCTCTTTCTAACTCTTGTTGACAACGCATCCAGCTTTTATTAACATTTTCCCTGAAATATTGACGTGAACAAATATTTTTGTTTCGGATATGCCTATATTCTTGTCCTCAAAGACACGTTGAAACTAGAAGACATGTTAGTGACACTCTTGGAACATGCTAAGGACACGTAAAAAGTTAAAATCTAATTTTGAACTTGACCTTGAGTAAAAAGTCCACAGATGTATAGTTCTTGTATACTTTGTGCCATCACAGTATTGTTCTTAATTTGCCAGAAATAATGTTTTCAACTTCTATATGAATTCATAAATCTTATAAACTATACTGTCTCCAACGTGTCTGTGTCTTAATTTTCGAAAAAATGTCATGTCTACGTGTCGTGTTGTGTCCGTATCCGTATCCGTGCTTTTTAGGAAATAAGAATGTTCAACCTCAAATCCCTTCATTCAAACACATCTTTACGCTATATTGATCGGGAACATCTTTGTCACTGATGAGCAGGGTTAAAGCCTCCGGAACTGCAGGGGATGAACAAGTCAAATTTGCGTATGCCACAAACATAAGAAAGCTACTGAACCCCCCTCTTCCATCAGGCTACTGGGGCAATGGCTGTGTAGCAATGTATGCCCAAACCACTGCCAAAGACCTAGTCCATCAACCCATATGGTCCACAGCCGAACTAATCAAGAAAAGCAAACGCAACTCCACCGACCAATACGTGCGCTCGTTCATCGATTTTCAAGAACTACATTTCGCAGAAGGCATCACGGCTGGTAAGGGAGTGAGCGGGTTCACCGACTGGAGGCACTTGGGCCACTCGACCGTGGATTTTGGTTGGGGTGGCCCTGTGACCGTCTTGCCTCTATCCAGGCACCTCCTTGGCAGCGTCGAGCCTTGCTTCTTCTTACCATATTCTTCGGCAAAAGGGGGGAGCAAGGATGGGTTCAAAGTACTTGTGTATTTGAGAGAAAGTGCTGTGGAGGGTTTTAGGGAAGATATGGCTAAGTTTAGTCGCCAGGAGTTTGATTTGGTTTGAGTTTTCTCATCCAGTTTTATCTTGACCAAGTACTGATCGATGGAGCAAGTGTTTTGTGTACTTTTTATTACTACTATTTGTATATTGTATGGAGGCAAAGAGAAATAACAAATGGCCTTTGGGTCAGCTGGATTTGCAACATTTGTTGCTAATAAAATTGGAAGTGTCCATTATTTTGGGGAGTTCTTTATGCAAAGATGTTGGTTGCAAATTTCTTGAAAACAAATTTGGATTTTGGTCGGAGGTGGAAAAAGAAGCATGTGGAGTGGTAACCAAGTGGTAGACATCATATACTCTCGTACATTTGACAGAGGTTCAAATCTCACTAGCTATGACAAATAATGTGGACTTCAGCCGAGAAAAAAATGGGGGAAAGAAGAAGAGAAAAAGGGGGGGTTCGTAACATGGAATGCTTTCAATTTTTCGATAAATTTAACTTGACAATTACAGATCAAGAAAGTAAGTGTTTTTTGATAACTTAATATAAATGGGGATTACAGTTTTTCAGCCCTCCGCCAAGAATTTTTGCCTTGGCAAAGATTTTATTGCAGTAGCCACACTAAATGAAAGCATAATAAAAACCTGTCAAATAAAATTGACCTCTTTTTTTGGGTAAAATGGATTGCACGAGGGAAAACAAACTACATTGGGTTTGGACTATGGTACGACTATTAAGCTATCTCTATAAGCAAGTTCTAGACCAGAATTGAGGCTTGCGCTCTTGGAAGTCTGGTGGTCGCTGGTACACAAGTGATGCTGCTGCAATCAAAATCCCAGCTGTTAAAGCCCATATGACATATTTCCCATTCTCAGCTTCATAGTCAAAGAAATGGAGAAGATACTTGTTCCCCATCCATTCTCTCTCCTCTTCTCGTCGATTCTTGTCCTGAGGACATGACACGTGAAAAAAGGAATTATGGCCGAGAAATTTAGACGAAGAAAGCAGAAATGAGGAAATACTTTTGGACGGTAATACCTTGAGAAACATATCTAAAGGTGCATCAAATATAGCTTCTACTTCTGCTGCATTCGGAGTTGGATTGAATTGTTTAATGTCTGCAAGTATGCCAAGCACAGGAACTACAGCCATACCAATCTGCGGAAGGGGGGGAAAAAGAAGCCAAAAACAAAGTATTTAAGTCCTAACTGTAATACCAATGCTGCACATGCCACAACCTATAAGGCTTTGTGTCCCATATGAATACATTTATTTACATGGCCTAAAGATAGTTGACATGATAAAGCATTACATAAGCCAAGGTAGATATGATACATTATTAATTCAGGTTGACACGGAGGCGTTTTATGAAGCTGAAGTTGATTGAGCATGTGCAATGTAGATGGATATAGTAACAAGAAATGCACAGTGCAAGGGACATGTATGGGGCAGATGAGTCCTAAGGTTATTTATTGTTTACATGAAGACTCTGCAACATAACTGCAATATTTCGTATATGATCTGATGGACCTGAAAAAGTAAACCATTTCAGGAAAAAAAAAAAATTTTTTTTGAAAAGATGCCTCTCAAAGATTGTACAACGTGAGGACCACCAGGAAGTGTTGTCTACTTTAGCCCAGAGCAACAGCTCGCCTCAAGGTTTGTCCCTCAGAGCTCTAAGCCCAAAAGATGCCACTGAGTTGGAGGTGCCATCCGTTGTCTTGTACATCTATCATGGGCATGGTCCGCATTCGCTACTCCATATGTGTCCCTAGGATTCAGCTGGAGGGGACATATCC
This sequence comes from Rhododendron kiyosumense, assembly GCA_019656275.1. Classification (NCBI taxonomy): domain Eukaryota; kingdom Viridiplantae; phylum Streptophyta; class Magnoliopsida; order Ericales; family Ericaceae; genus Rhododendron; species Rhododendron kiyosumense. Next base: position 247,754 of record BPLS01000620.1, read on the forward strand.
CCACGTTGATGCAAGCAAAAGACCCTTTGAAGACCCTAGGTCTGATACCATGTAAGATAGTACGTAACATGCAAGGCTGAGAGCCTGAGACCCCACCTAGAAGTATCGCCTGGTTTGGCCCAACCTAACAGCTGGCCTCGATGGAAGCTCTACCATCCGCCCAGGATATTCACATTTGAATACCCTGAAATTGGTTTTTCATATAGATGATATATGCACGCATGTGTATCTATTTAACGCCATAATTTTTGGAATCCCCTTCCCCAGTGATTGTGAAAGCCAAAAAGCCAAACTTGATAAAAATGTAGAAGAAAAGATGGGGTTTGGATTAAAGGAAAAGGGGGAAGGTTGGAAAATTGCATGCTCTCGGTCTAATTGTCAATACTCTCTTATGTATGATCTTTTCCAACAAAAAGTTGATAAACTTAACCACTTGATGACTATCCTCATAAAATGTTTTGGGAATCCAAGTTCAAAAGGCGAGCCCTAGTAGTTTGAGTTGTTTTGTGCAATAGTATTTGTTGTAGTAGTTTGAGTTGTTTTGTGCAATCTTATTTGTTGTACATCATCCGCATCCATTGTGCAATGAAACTCATAACAGAGTCAGATGAAAACCACAGGCTAAACCAGGCCCAAGGATTAGGTACTAGACTAGCCAATGCAAAACACAACGTTGGCAGATCATAACTCATCATATAATCAAAGCAAGGTTAACAAAAGAATTAAGGCATACCGAAGTTGGAGTAGATTGCCAACACTTACGAAGCGCTGAAAGCAAAATTTTGTATCCATTGAAATGCGAAAAAACCCAGAAACTCTACCTTAGTAACAATGGGTTCGAGAACAGTGACAACATCCACAAGTGAAGGGTCTAAACCAATCTCCTCATTGGCCTCCCTCAATGCTGTCTCTATGTCATTGGCATCGCCTTCCTCTGTCTTCCCTCCGGGCAATGAAACATCTCCTGTTGTCAAATTCAACAGATGTAATTGAATATGATGGGAAGTGCCATGCATTTTACTACTCTATAATCATAGTTGTCGTACAGGCCTAAGGAGCATCCAAGGCACTGGCCAGAGCAAAAAGACTATGATGTTGCCAGCCCCCGGCCAGAAATCTTGGAGGTACTTGTGAATTTTTGAAGTAAAGTTTTTGTGCCGAAGACCAAAATAGAACCCCAGGGTTGGCCTAGAGGTTAAGGTCTCGGGATACAAGTTAGTTCCCTCCTAGGAAAAAAAGTGCAATGTATGAATTACCTCCTCGTGGTTTAGGCCTTTGGCACATCACTTCCCGCACATTTTGAAATGACCAATTCACCTCCTCATGGTTTCAGACGCTGTTACCGTTATCTTTTCCTTCTAAATTGACGGAAGGTGTAGTACACACGCCTATTATGAGAGTTGGGTTGAGAAAAGCAAATAAATAAAGTTGAACTTTAATGTTAGAAGACAACATTACCCTTCTTCCTCCTACCCAATTATGCAGCCAATTTGTGCTTCATCATGGATTTGTGGTCTTTCTTCTTCAGTCAGATCTCTCTCTCTCTTAGCATTCAAGGCCCATCTTCTATCTACCCAATACCCATAAATTTCTACCAATCCCTTTGCATATTCACAAAAAACATAATTTAAGAGATTCCATTTGTTTTAGTTGGGCCAAGAGGTAGGAATACAGGTAAATAGTTCGAAAGTTTAGATGGGTTTATGAGGTGTAGGATGTTTTGAACTATAAATCTGATGGGAAACATTAAGCTGGTCCCAAGGACTCAAAATGAAAAAGAATCGAGGAATCCGCACTTCGTTTACTTGAAAAAAATATGGGGCAAAAATTAATTCAGAGTTGATGTTGATGACTGTTTACAAAACAGAGCCGATGTTGATGACTGTGTAGGTAGACTTTTCGAACAAGAACATCATAATGTAGGACTATTTACACACACATATGTAGAGAGACAGAGAGAGACAGAGAGGAGAAGGTGAGCCAAGAATTAAGGTGTTTCTAATCTAAGGGGTTTGTTCTCTCTAATCTCGATGGCCAACAAAGGTACGTCATTTATTGTTCTTGAGATGTGTTGAATTCAAGATCCTTATTTTATCTGTTTTCCGCATAATAATTTTAATAAAGATATAGATTTACAATTTGGTATCAGAGCCTTAGGTTCAAACCCTTGGCCTTGGATAGATTGGATAGATCACAATAGATTAAGCATATCACTAAAAGAGATTTAAATGACATTATTTGAAATATACAAAAAATTAACGATAAATATATTTTCCTTGCTTTTATAGATGGACCTCACGTTTAGTCGATGAATGGAGCAGACTGTAGGACTTCTTGGAAAACACCGTAGGATCCGACTTCTCTTTCTGAGACCCTTACGTACCAACTGAGTTCCCTATTATGTACGCCCAATATCAGCAGCTGAGGGCGAATTCACCAAACCAGAGGGGGGAATACACGGCTCAGTATCCAAGCCCATGGAGAAGGGCTAATCTCGAGAAGGAAATCCGTCACATTCTAGAAAGCATACCAGGCTTTGACATCAGGAGCGACCCCTATTACTCACATTATAGGGATGTGGATAACTAACCCCCTATTACTCATACCAGGCTTCCATCTAGGGTAGGAATCGGGGGTTGGTTATCCACATCCCTATAATGTGAATAATAAGGGTCGCTCCTGACGTCAAAGCCTAGTATGCTTTCTAGAATGTCACGGATTTCCTTCTCAAGATTAGCCCTTCTCCATGGGCTTGGATATTGAGCCGTGTATTCCTCCCTCTGGTTTGGCGAATTCGCCCTCACCTGCTGATACTGGCCATACATAATAGGGAACTCAGTTGGTACGTAAGGGTCTCAGAAAGAGAAGTCGGATCCTACGGTGTTTTCCAAGAAGTCCTGCAGTCTGCTCCATTCATCGACTAAATGTGAGGTCCATCTATAAAAAAAGCAAGGAAAATATATTTATCGTTAGTTTTTTGTATATTTCAAATAATGTCATTTAAATCTTGTAGTGATATGCTTAATCTATCATGATCTACCCAATCTATCCAAGGCCGAGGGTTTGAACCTAAGGCTCTAATACCAAGTTGTAAATCTATATCTTTATTAAAACTATTACGCGGAAAACAGCTATAACAAGGATCTTGAATTCAACACATCTCAAGAACAATAAATGACGTACCTTTGTCAGCCATCGAGATTAGAGAGAACAAACCCCTTAGATTAGAAACACCTTAATTCTTGGCTCACCGTCTTCTCTCTTTCTTTACTTTTCTAAAATATCCCAGTACTTTAATTGATGGAAAAGCCGTAGGAATAAGGGGTGAGTATTCTTCCTTTTATAGAGGAGAGAAGAGGGCCTTAGAGATAATCATTAAAAGACACCTAGTCCATCAAGATTTCTTTTATTATCAAGAGTTTTCCTTAATAATCTATAATTTTAATTAGTTATCGTAATGAACCATATCACTTCATTGGCTTATCGGATAGTGGAGTCCCACAAACACAAACGTGGAGGCTAGTGGGCCACACTACTAGGAAAAAACTAACATGATTCACCGTTGCAAAGAGCGTCACCATGGCAATCCTAGAACCACCGACTGAATTTCCACGGAAAGATGGATTGGGATGAGGGGAAAAAAAAGAGAGAGGGTATCACAGTCATTTTAACATATTCCGTTAACGGTGTTAGCGTGACACTTTAGTCCGAAACCATGAGGCGGTGAATTGGTCATTTCAGAATTTCGGAATATGAGGGAGGTAATGTGCCAAAGGCTTAAACAGGAGTTAATCTATACTCTGCCGGAAAAAAAAAATGCTCCAAACTGACACTGCCAACTCTTATATTGTGAGATTGTTTCTACTGTCCATGTGGTTCCACCAATACTGTTATTGCCTAACGGACTCAGAACAAATTGCTTAAAAACACGCAAGTTCTTTTTTTTTTTTTTTAATGAAAAGTATCACGATAATCGGACAAATCTCTCCGGCCCCTCCGACAGTCATTTTCACGCGTTCGCAGGAGGTGACCCTGCAACCTTGGAGTGGTAATTCCCACTGAGCAAGTTGATTAACCACTGCACAACCCCTTGCCGGAATAAAAAAACAAAACAAATTGCTTAACAACACCCAAATGATCAGCATGAGTGCTCAATTGAAAAGGGCAATGACCTGAATTTGTGGACAGTGTTGAAGCCCTCTTGGTGAGAATTACTCTGAGATGCCCATTTTCGTCTTCAAAAAGGCAGATCAGAACTGCAGCTCTTTTGGGTCTGGTTCTTTCCGATGGTTTTGCAATTGGGTTTGTTTCAGATTTTGCTTTTGAGTTGTTGTTAGTGTTGCTGGGAGGGCAAAGATGTTTGGAGGGTCGAAGCTGTTGAACTAAGTCTACCAGTCTCTGGGATCCTCCGAAGCCGTTGGAACCCATGAAGAGAGAGAGAGAGAGAGAGAGAGAGAGGGAGAGAGAGGGTGTTGGTGGAGGGTGTTGGTGGAGGGCAGGACTGGACTTGGGTTTTACTGGTTGTTGTCTGGGGTCAGATGATCATTGGTGGCTTGGTTTATAACCCGTATATATTCAACAGAGGCATGTATATAAAGTGGGGCCGGATCTTGTCTATTTGCTTTGGACCAATTTGGTCAAGTGTTTTGGTCTATCTGGTGCATTCGAGACTGCTTAGATTGATTTAAAGGGGTGTTTTTTTAAAAAAACAAAAGCACACCCCTTAAATGTGAGCCGTGTAAGACACTTTTGGACGGCTCGGATGCACCAAAATGAATCAACTGGTCCGAAGCAAATGGACAGAATCCGAGTCCATACTAAGTACAAATGGAAGACAAATGTAAACAGGAACATATAATTTACTCCCGTTCCAAAATATTTGTCAAGTCCGAACTTAAAAATAATGCATTTCTTTTAAGAAAAAATTCAACTTTTCTCATAAATTAAAAGAACACAATGATATTTGGTAACAAGGGGAATGATATTGCCACTCCTTTTATTTTACCAATGACACTCCCATTTTGTCTTTTTAGTTAGGTGAATTTACTAAATTACAACTCAATGCAATAAATTTTAAGAATTAATATTTACACTTCCTTCTACCCTCCTTTTTTTGTCTTAAGCAAAAAAATACACACATTTCATCACTTAAAAGCAAAAAGGTGTGAATATAAAAAAAAAGGGAGTGTAAATATCAAATCCGTAAATTTTCACAAAAATGAATGGACTATTTTGTAAATTCATACACTATAAGACAAAAAAGGAAAGTGTCATTGGTAAAAAGGGGAGGGGCAATATCAATGTTGCTTCAGGGTTCTTTCTCACTACCGATTTGTATTTTTGGTGAAGTACTAATTGTTACTCACGTTTTGAACCGATTTAAGTTTTATGCGCGCTATAGTATTTTATTTGGCGGTGTTTGGAATGAGGCATGAAATAATTAAAGAATGGCCTTTGGGCCTCCTGGTTTGCTACATTCTTGTGTTTATTAGAGAAACTGTAAACCAGGTGCCAGATTGATGTAACTTTGTAACAAACATATGTGAGAACTGGGACTGTGCTAACCTCTTCACCTCCATATGAAATTGTAAACTTGTCTTGCTTGTAGCTTGTTGAAAGTGTGTGCACAATTTCAGTGAGCAGCTTATGACAATATATTTGCTTGATAAACAGAATGCCAATACCAGAAATAGTGGCAAAATATCCAAATAAGGATTTCTGAATCCACCGAAGAGCATTACTGATTAGTTGTGGAATGAGCATTGTGTTGATTTCGTTGGTCTTGCTTCTGCAGAATGCCTGTGTCGAAGTCTTGGTAGCTTTGGTTCATTCTTGTATCTTTTGATAAAATCTGTATTACCTTTGGACTTTAATATGAAATGAATTGAATGTGTTCAAAAAAAAAAAAAAGAGCATTGTTGCTAGAATTGCTCCTTGGGTGTTTGATAGTTTGTACAAGGATTTCCCAAAAAAAGTGAATAAAAGCCATTATTATAGAATTTTGATATTCGTGCTCCACTTTTTACTGATGGCGTTCCACTTTGCTCATGAAATTACTAGTAACTTCACGTTAGAAGTGGAGTGCCATCAGTAAAAAGTAGTGCGTGAATATCAGTTTCCTTATTATATCAAGTCAAACCACTATAAAAATGAAGATTACAGGTTTCGGCCCTCCGCCAAGAATTTTTGCCTTGGTAAGATTTTATTGCAGTGGCCGCACTAAATGAAAACCTAATAAAAACCTGTCAAATAAAATAGACCTCTGTTTTAGGGTAAAATGGATTGCACAAAGGAAAAACAAACTCCATCGGGTTTGGACTAGGGTATGACAATTAAGCTATTTGAAAGTCTGGTGGTCGCTGGTACACAAGTGATGCTGCTGCAATCAAAATCCGAGCTGTTAAAGCCCATATTCATAATCAAAGAAATGGAGCAGATACTTGTTCCCCATCCATTCTCTGTCCTCTTCTCGTCGATTCTTGTCCTGAGGCCACGACACATGAAAAGAGGAATTATGGCTGAGAAATTTAGACGAAGAAAGCAAAAATGAGGAATACTTTTGGATGGTAATACCTTGAGAAACATATCTAAAGGTGCATCAAATATAGCTTCTACTTCTGCTGCATTCGGAGTTGGATTGAATTGTCTAATGTCTGCAAGTATGCCAAGCACAGGAACTACAGCCATACCATTCTGCACGCCAAAGCTGCACATGCCACAACCTATAAGCCTTTGTGTCCCATATGAGCTCATTTATTTACATGGCCTAAAGATATTTGATATGATAAGGCATAACAGAAGGCAAGCTAGATATGGTACACTATGTAGCACAGACAAAGATACGGATACGGACACGGACATGGGATATGGGAATTCTAAAAAGTTGGGGACACGAGCACAGTAGGGGACACGTCACGTGTATAAATCAATAAAAAAATAAATATATATAAATTTTTTATATGAACCATTGTATATGAATAATTTCACAAATTGTATAATTTTTTTCAAAGGCAGAATTATAGTTTAACCCAAATGTTTTGAATAATTTCATATTAACCCCCCAAAATTAAAAATATTACAATTTAACCCCCAGCCGTGTCCCCTGCATGTCTCCTATCAAAAAATAATAAAAATTATGTGGCGTGTCCAATATGTGTCTCCGCTGTGTCCCCGTGTCTCATACATGGATACGGCGCCTTTTAGAGTGTCGGTGCTTCATAGATGGTACAATAATTCAGGTTGACAGACACTGTGGTAGAGCCAATGTAGGCCCACCGGGAACACAAGCCCCCATTGCATTTTTTTCTTAAAAATTGTTTTAATTTTACTTGAATCAAAACAGCTATTGCTTCTTATATAGTTCAACCAACCCGCCCAAATACGCACATGTAAAGAATATTCTATTCAATAACTCAAAAATAGGGTTAGCATTATGACTTTATCTACTTTATTTAGGATTCGTAATAGGTGGGTGAACAAAACACAGCTCCAAAATCTGGAAAATCCCATCTGTTTCTCGTGATGTAACACGCATGCCACCATCGTATTGCCAAAAAGCATCCAGTCGTGGGTTAGCAGCTGGTGGGATGTCTGAGATTCGCTGTCACTGGACTTTTTATTTCATAGTGCCCCCACTCAAGATTATTTTTGGCCATGCCACTGAGTCGGACAGCATTTTATGAAGCTGAAGTCGATTGAGCATTTGCAATGTAGATGGATATCGTAACCAGAAATGCCAAGTACAAGGGACCTGTATGGGGCAGATAAGTCACAACTCCTAAGGTTATTTATTGTTACATTGCAACATAACTTCAATATTTCGTATATGATCTGATGGACCTGAAAAAGTTAACCATTTCAGGGAAAAGAAAATTTTGAAAAGATGCCTCTCAAATATTGTTTGACGCGAGGACCACCAGGAAGTATTGTCTACTTTGACCCAGAGCAATAGCTGGCCTCAAGGTTCGTCCCCCGGAGCTTTAAGCCCAAAAGATGGCACTGAGTTGGAGGTGCCATCCATTGTGTTGTACATCCATCATGGGCATGGTCCGCATTCACTACTCCATATGTATCCTTAGGATTCAGCTGCAGGGGACATATCCCCACGTTGATGCAAGCAAAAGACCCTTTGAAGACCCTAGCTTTGATACCATATAACATACAAGGCCGAGACCCCACCTAGAAGTATTGCCTGGTTCGGCCCAACCCAACAGCTGGCCTCAATGAAGCTCTACCGTCCACCCAGGTTATTCACATTTGAATACCCTGAAGTTGGTTTTTCATATCGATGATATATGCACGCATGTGTGTCAATTTAACGCCATAATTTTTTGAATCCCCTACCCCAATGATTATGAAAGCCAAAAAGCCAAACTTGCTAAAAATGTAGAAGAAAAGATGGGGTTTGGATTAAAGGAAAAGGTGGAAGGTTGGAAAATTGCATGCAGCATGCTCTCTGTCAAATTGTCAATACTCTCTTATGTATGATCTTTTCCAACAAAAAGTTGGTAAATCTTAACCACTTGATGACTATCCTCATAAAATGTTTTGGGAATCCAAGTTCAAAAGGCGAGCCCTAGTAGTTTGAGTTGTTTTGTGCTGTCTTATTTGTTGTGGACATCATCTGCATCCATTGTGCAATGAAACTCATAACAGAGCCAGATGAAAAGCACAGGCTGAACCAGGTCCAAGAATTAGGTACTAGGCGAGCCAATGCAAAACACAACGTTGGCAGATCATAACTCAGCATATAGTCATAGCAAGTTAACAAAAGAGTAAGGCATACCAAAGTTGGAATAGATTGCCAACACTTATGAAGCACCGAAAGCAAAATTTTGTATACATTGAAATGCGAAAAAAATCCAGAAACTCTACCTTAGTAACATTGGGTTCGAGAACAGTGACAACATCCACAAGTGAAGGGTCCAAACCAATCTCCTCCTTGGCCTCCCTCAATGCTGTCTCTATGTTATTGGCATCGCCTTCTTCTGTCTTCCCACCGGGCAATGAAACATCTCCTGTTGTCAAATTCAACAGATTTGGTTACTGAATATGTTGGGAAATGCCATGCATTTTACTACTCTATTTTCATAATTGTTGCGCAGGCCTAAGGAGCATCCGAGCCACTGGCCAGAGCAAGAAGACTATGATGTTAAGTCCAGCCCCCCGCCAGAAATCTTGGAGGTACTTGAAAATTTTTGAAGTAATGTTTTTGTGACGAAGACTATAGAACCCAAAGGGTTCGCCTGGAGGTTAAGGTCTAGGGATACGAGTTAGTTCCCTCCCAGAAAAAATTTGTTCCAAACTGACACTGCCAACTCTTGTATTGTGAGATTGTTTCTACGGAAATGCTACGGTGTCTACCGCCATTTGGGGACACCGTAATTGTTGGCATAACTGACCATTACAAGCATAACCAAGACCAATGATATGTATAACCAAGGCCTTACAAAGGCAGAACCCCAAAATCCCCAAAATTTGATTTGAGAATTATGCCTTTGTAAGGCCTTGGTTATGCTTGTAATAGTCGGTTATGCCAAAAATTAAGGTCCCCCAAAATGACTGGAGACACCATAGCATCATCTTCTGTTTCTACTATCCATGTGGATCCACCTATATAATTGCATCCTATTGCGGCAAATGCTATGGTGTCTACCCTTACGGTGTCATTATGCCTATTGTGGTTTTATGTTATGCCATGTGGTTCCATGTATGCCTTAAGTGTTTTAGAGGGGTGTTCCGGTTTCTCTGAAAATAAATTTTTAGAAAAGGAATGTAATTTCAAACTCAAAAATTATGTTTTTTTTGCAAATAATTTTTCTATCAATATGGATCTTGTTTGATAGATCTCGTTGAAATCTTTTAAACAGTGCAAAAAAAAAAATTTAAAATATTTTTCATTTTCATTATAATTGAGCTTGAAATTATCTTCTTATTCAAAAAGAGATTTAAAAAGAAAGCGGAACGGCACATTACATTATAACATGGAACCACAAGAGGCATAACATAAAACCACCAGAGCCATAACTGAAACCACAAGAGGCACAACGGAGACACCGTAAGAATAGATACATAGCATCTCCCATATTGCATATTAACTCAGCATGAGTACTCAATTGAAAAGGGCAATTGACCTGAATTTGTGGACAGTGTTGAAGCCCTCTTGGTGAGAATTACTCTGAGATGCCCATTTTCGTCTTCAAAAAGGCAGATCAAAACTGCAGCTCTTTTGGGTCTGGTTCTTTCCGATGGTTTTGCAATTGGGTTTGTTTCAGATTCTGCTTTTGGGTGGTTGTTAGTGTTGCTGGGAGGGCAAAGAGGTTTGGAGGGTCGAAGCTGTTGAACTAAGTCAACCAGTCTCTGGGATTCCCCGAAGCCGTTGGAATCCATGAAGGGGGAGAGAGAGAGAGAGGGTGTTGGTGGAGGGCAGGATTTTTCTTGGGTTTTACTGGTCGTTTGTCTGGGTTCAGATGATCAACGGAGGCTGTGTATATAAATTATAAACGCTTTTTGTTCGGTTACCTTTTCTTTTTAGTTTTAGTTTTGGAAATCAATTATTATCCTACTTCTTTTCCCAATCATTACCCAATTTTTTCAATTATTATTTCGCATCTCTCTTTATCTCTCTCCAATTATTACCCCTATTTTCAATCATTACTTTATTTCTCTCTCCACCCACTACCAAAACAAAATTAAACTAAACTCTCAACCAAACACTACCACAGGACAAATGGAAGACAAATAATAAAACCGGAACGTAGAATTTACCCGTCGAAAAATGTTTATCCGATTTGTAAAACGAGAACTTATAAATAATTTGCTTTTTTAATGAAAAAATTTAATTTTTTTTTGCATAAATTAAAAGAACCCGTTAATATATAGTAAATTGTTGAAAACAATTAAATTTTTCTTCCAAAAAATATATTATATTTAAATTCTCATTTCGTAGACCGGACAAATATTACGGAGGGGCCATTCCATTTTCATTGTCTATTTTTGAATTGCTTGCCATTTTTTAATTAATTATATCTTTAATCTATAATATTTTTCATAATTTTGAAATTTTTTTATTATACAACTAATCAAGATCTATCAAATAAGATTCATACCGCATATTTTTTTAAGATTTACACTAAAAGTTATAAACAAAAGACATAAAAGAAAGAAACAGAATCATGAACAATGAAAATAAGAATGAGAGAATAATAAATACTCCCTCCGTCCCATTTTCATTGTCCATTATTCCTTTTTCACTTTTTTGTCTCTTGCGTATATCTTTCAATTTATAATATTTTTCATGATTTTGACATCTTTGTATTATAGAACAAATTGAAATCTATCAAATAAGATTCATATTGCATATTTTGGGAGATTCACATTGAAAGAAATAAGCGATTGAAAACTACACGAACATCAAAAAATGACAATAAAAATGAGACGGAGGGAGTACTAGTAGTCGGTATCCGTTGGAACCCTTGTTCCTTGCATAGCATAACATGACATGAGCATTTGTTTAAACTACTGGCTACAACATGTGCTTTATGCTTACGTGTCTTTCTTGATTTTTTTTGGATACAATTATTTGTGACGCTCTCTTATGCTCAGTTGCAGGAAGCTTATAGTCATTTTTTGTATGTGAAGAGATGTCTGACATTAAGAAAAACCTTAAAGGGCGTCAATGGAATTTACCCCATTAAAAAATTATTGAATTTCTATTAAAAAGTCTACAAATACTTACCACAACTTTAAGAAACAATTACCTCCGAACATAATTATATCTGGAGCTGTTTTTTTCTCATACATCGAACGGCTCCAAACACAATTGTATTTGGAGTTAAAATTGTGTTGGTAGCATTGCTACAATAAAGGTCATTAGCTGCCTAAGCCCTTATCATTCAGTGTAGCAAATGATTCTCTTCGCCGACCTTTGCCTTCAAGGCCCCATTGCAGCTAAAACACTTCCCTTCCAGGCTAGCTATAGGACCATGGTCCCTTGCAGCATTCTTCCTAGCATTTAACTATGCACATAGGTAGGGTGGATTAAAAGTGCGACTAGGTTGGACTGGAATTGCCTTCATGGGTGGAGGCTGGAGCCACTTCATGGGTGAAAATGCGTTATAGCCCTCATCTTCAAATTATTTGGTCTCTCTACGCACAATTCCTAATAAATTTTCTCTCAAATTATTACTCTTATTTCTTTACCATACATACTAGTAACGAATTATGGTACATACCAGGTACAGTACAGTTTTTAACCTTTTGTTATTGAAGTTATATCTCTTCATATTTATGCTTACATGTACACCTAAATTTTTAAGACATTCGATTAGGATGAATATATATGTACTAAAAAGCGGAAATAGTAGTGATTATGAAGACTGTATATTAAGAGAATAAAAAAATTGTATGGAAACACTAGAACCAACCGAATATATGTCCAGCCCACGGTATGATACCGTATTTAAGACCTTGGCTGAACTCACTACACATAAATCAAGGTTTCCTCCTGATTGCCTAAATTTAGATACAAGTTTACCATCTTCCCCTCCCCATCTAATGGTTATATTGCTCCATTGAAGTGTTGTTACTGATGTGAATTCCATCTTTTTCAAACTTCATTATCAGACAGTTTCTATATCATGAATGTGTGCATGTGATCTTCGCGAGATCCGTCGCCACGAAATTTTTCATTGCATATGCCTTGATCACAGTACAAGCTTCTTTTACTTTCACTCCACAAAGCCAAGATCTAGACACAAGCAGGAGTCAGAAGTAGTGACAGACGGTACTGCAATATGAGAATAGCACAGAGAACCAAAAAAACAAAACATTGAAACATCACTAGCAGTACAGAATTACTTCTATTGCACAGCGAATATATAGAGATCTCGTGATAGACAAGATGAGGTTAAACGACAAAGCGTAATTCTAACAATACCAGTTGAAAGATCATAGACAGTATACGTTTCCGGGTTTCTCAGTACATCTTTTACATCTATATGGGAGCTATCTTAGACGGTAGTTTAGCATTTCCCATAGACGACGTTAAGGGATTATTCAAAGTTTTCCAAATTTCTGCGTACACAATTAAACATGAGTACAAAGGAATAAAGAGGATATGGTGCCATGCAGAGTTGATGTACACACAACCCAACAAGCTTTCTGAACATGGAGCAGGCCTGCATAAACAAGCAAACAATTACGAGTCGAAGAGACACAATTTTCAAAGCCATCTAAAATGACTCACCTGAAGTAAGCTCATCCGGATGGGATGGCGAATTTAGTCACTTCTCAAATTTTTGAGATGCACTTCAAAATCTACATATGCTAATCAGAAGAAAAACTTCAATATACAAATGGTTTATAATTGTTGGTTTCTTTTTAAGCACATTCATTCATCTTGGAACAATATTGCTAGTAGTTTTGATGAACAGAAAAAAAGAAATAGCAAAATACAGCCTCTGGTTACAGTTGTGTTGAATAACTTGAATTTATGGCATAATGGTATCTTTGTCCACAACTCTAGGAACCTTGAATTTGGGATTCTGCTCCAGAAAAGCTGGTGGTCTTTGGTACGCAACTGATGCTGCCCTAATCAAAATCCCAGCAGTTAAGCCCCATATCACGTACTTCTTACCCTCTGTTTCATAGTCGAAGTGATGAATCAGATACTTCTCACCCATCCAATATCTCTCCTCTTCACTCCTATTCTTATCCTAAATCAAAACATTAGACGTTGCAGGTTGTCATACGACATCAGATTTCAATTTGGTAATCGGAGGCTAAAACAGATTAAGGAATAAAAGAAGCAGACGTGAACAAGGCAGCAGTACCTGTAAAAACATTTCCAGGGGAGCGTCAAATACAGCTTCCACTTCATCAGCATTAGGAGCAGGGTTGAATGCAATTCTGTTGGAAAGTATGCCAATAACAGGAATTACTCGAAGGAGATGCTGCACAAAAATGGACGTGTTACTGAAAGCAAAAAAAGTAGGATTGAATTCAACTTTATGATCAAACTTATAAGACCATTTGGTTTTGGAATCATAAGCGTGCTAAAGACTAAAAGCAGTCATTAGGATCAATAAATCAGATCCAATTACTGTGCAGTTTGAAATCAGACAGTTTTGGTAACATCTCGAGATTGGCTAGCATAGAAACCGAATGATCTATGAACTGGAACGAAACTAAGTGCAAGCTAGTTCAATCTGCACTCTAATCATCTAAACCCAAACCACTTAGAAATGTAGCAAGTCCTGACTAGGCCCATAGATGGCAGTCCCACTTACGTAATTGTAACTAGTCCTTAATATGTTCGGAGGAAGTCAAATCAATTGGCCAATTAAAGGAAGTTTTGACAACAATACTACAAATATTAACATAGGTAGTAGCATCAATCATGACCTGACCGAGCAAAGGAACTTTTGACCACAATATTAAGAAAAACAAGGATCATTTCGCGCTTTTCAACAAATGTTTACCTCTCCACATCTTAAATTCTTGGTGATAAACAGACAATCCAACCTCTTATACCCACCTTGCAAGTTTTCCGTGTATCAAAATAATAAATATACTTTAGACAATGGCCTTAGATCAAGTTTATCAAATACTCAGGTTGCTTGTGTGCATACATAGAAGAGCAAAGATCCAATCGCATGGCTGTATTCCAATTCGTTCGAACTTCCTTGCAATGGATTATAATAGAAATAAAAAGATCATGTATACATGTGAAAGGGCCCAATGTTATTGACCCTTGTGTCCCAAGACTCCCAACCTTCCAGTAGATTGCTGCCGGCTACATGTATGTCCTTTTCTGCCATTGTACTGAGAGTAGTACTACTAAACAATAAAGTCTTTAGTCTCATCTCCACCTGCTTGTATTTATCTTTGCTGTACTTTTAGACTTGTCATCCCCTTCAGGAAGTTAAGAAGTGAGAAATCCCAACAAGCTTTAGTCCTTCAAACCTCGATAACCAACCAGCCCGTATTTGTTAAAGGGATGGGCTCTGACAGCATGACTTTTGGCTAATTTTGAGCCCAAACAAATGTGCAACCACATGTCTTCTTAGGCACATTAATTAAAAATGTGTTCTCCTTCATTAGAATATAAACTTTGAAAATTAGTTTGATCAAAACTATTTAGGAGTGATATTGACTCCAAAAGTCACTAAATGAAAATCGGCTGAAGAATGATTAAAAATTATTTGGAGCCACATGGCCAAGTATGGAAACTCGTTTATGTAGGATTCCTCCTTGGAAAAATGTTCAGCCCCAAAAGGTGTGCCTGTGTCTAAAGAATGGGGGAGCACTGAGTCCAGTGCATGTGCTCACACTAGCAGCCTGCACTGAAGTGGGCTGGACTGGGTAGATATGGGCCAGCCTGTTTACATTCTTATACACCAGATACTACTCCCACAAAGAAGTATTCATAAACACCACATTTCAAGGACATCATATGAGTAGTCAAAATTCATTTCTAAATTTCAAGGCAAGCAACACTAGGTCACTAGAGATCCATGATTCTATATGGCTGACAATTGAAGGGGTCTGGTATTTCTTTTGCTCAGGGTCTAAAGCTGCCATTCCCAAAACAAGACATTCCTAAGATAGTATTATTTACGCTCCGATCTTCTAGTTTGTTGGCTGAAGTTCGAGCTCTTCATCTTGGCATGAAGTTGTGTATTTTTTATGGTTTGTCTCGTAACCAGTTTGAATCTGATTCCAAAGTCTTGCGGAAATAAGATGGTCAATCAGATATGACAGTCACTAAGCATTTTCTTAGATCTCATGCTTTTATGGAGGCTGATAGCATAGAAACATGGGGAAATGATGGGCAACCTCAGACTTTTCTCGAGTTCTCAGCTCTCCCATAGTCCCGTGGCACGTGAAGGACACTTGAGTCTTTTATGATAGAGAAAGGTCTTTCATAATTGCATGCATTCGCCGTTTGGTTTCTTTCAAGCTACCACTATCTCCATTTTTGAAAGTCAAGGCTCATTACATAACCATCTCCTTTAGTCCTTTTGTAGTCTTTTTTTCCTAACCAACAAAATTCCACCTCGTGCTGTCGAGGTTATCCCAAAAAAAGGTCAGGCAATACTGAAGAGATGTTTTACAGACAAAATGCACAAATCACAAGGTTAAATTACATGCTATTTGAATGTGCAAAAACCTATGACTCTGTGATCATGAAGTACTCTAGCCAATACTTGAGGAATTCAAGGACAAAAAACCATCAATCGTTCTAAAAATTTGAGCATTTGATACAAGCTTTGTTATATTAGCACCGATAGATGTTAAAAAGTCCTTAACGTTTTGAACTTATGATCCACACAGCTCTTCTACCATGTATTCTGATTCCATCTAACATTTGAAAACTTCAGACTTTGTGCTATCAGAATTTCAAACCACCATGAATGATAAGGACTACTGGAATTTCATAGATGACTTGCTACTAAATCTTAATTAGTTGAAGCAAAACCCCAAATCTCATGACTCCTCTTCCCATGGGCAACGGTTTTTCTCTCCGGCAGTAATAGGCAAAAGATTTACTTAACTAATTATCCAGACCTGAGTTTACATTTACTCAACTATCGTCCGGATCTTACACTTACTCAACTAGATTGTCATTAGGTAAAATAATGAACATGAATATGGGGGT
>BPLS01000620.1:269413-299583 GCA_019656275.1 Rhododendron kiyosumense
GTGTGTTTCGGAATTAGGAAAAACAAAGCTTCAACAAGTACAAGTAGAAGCTTCCAGGCAACGCTTCAAAAAAAGAGGTTGGGTTGTTCACTCTCTTGATTTGACTTCATTTTATTTAAGATTAAACAAATGGACCGGGTTGACAGTGAAGACCCATTTAAATAGACAGAGCAACAAACACCTACTCCTATCACAATAAGAGTCCAGTTGCTTTCCGAGACTTCAAAGACCATATGAGCCCACATGCATTAGAGACTTGTAATGGTGTTTATACCCGTTTTTGGCACCACGGATCGGGCCAGTCGTGATTGGATGTTAAATTAATTCTTTAATTAATTTAGGTTGAGATTGGGTATTTGGCTGGTGATTAATCATTGGGCCATGGGTATTTTTCCATTTGGGCCCAAGAAGCACAACCCTTGTAAAGAATTGCGGCCCAAGATCTTTGAGAGGAGCAGCCCGCGAACATTGGGCCCGAGTGACACACAGCCTGTATTTAATTATGGCCCGAGGTCCTTTAAAAGTGTAGCCCACGGTTCAGCCCATGGGGAAAATGATGGTTCAACCCATGGATGTAGCCCACGGTTTTAGGCTTGTAATATGGTGCCGGTTTGGTTTGAGGTACACAGTCCACCTTTGTAGGGAATTGGTTATGTTTCTGGCAGTTGGGTTTGCTTCAATTCAAAGGCCAATTGACCAAGTCAATTGGCCATGTGTCACCAAGAGCACAAAAAAGGGGGGAAGTTGGGAGATATTTCTATCTAAGCATGGGACACGTGTCAACATACAAGAGGCCCATTCCCCACGATCGAACTTAACTGCCATCAACCTCTGAGCAACTGCCCATGATCGAACATGCATGGAAAGTGGAGCAAATCGTGGGACATGTGGCAGCTTGTGGTGCAATGCAGAAACCGGATTCAGGCCTGAATCAGCTTGCTGTTTTGCTTATAAATAGCAGAATTGAAGACAGAAAACGGGTCCAACACCAATCAAAGCTAACGCTTACAAACAAAGTCTTCCCAGCGAAGCACACTTTCCTACTTTCAGCAAAGTAAACTATCGAATACTTAGTATTCAACCCCATTCGAACTAACTTCTTCAAGTAGTTTGAATTTTACTTTTCTTGTACAAACTTTATTATCCCGGAGTAATAAAGTTCACGTTTTTCACGTCTCATTTCCTATACGACTAGGAAATATTAAGTCCACAACCGTGTGGCAAATCACGAACCTTCTTACGATCTTTAACCTTTGGGTCGTACACGATCGCTTTACGATAGAAGTCAAGATTCACGGGAATCTTCACAACAAGTTAGGCGCTACAAGTCTTGGCACGCCCGCGCACATCGCATTCATACCTGCTGCCAAAAACGCGAGTTTTCAAATGGTTAAACTGATTTGAGGAAACTTCGCAGTGACTCTTTCCTCTTAATCAAAGTATGCGTGCTGAGTAAAACCCTTGATTAAAATGTTAGATATATATACCAAAAGGAAAGGGTACTTGAATGTTACTCCACCACCAAATCTCACTTACCGAGTAAGAAGCTTCGCTTGCAATGCTAGTCAGTTGAATATAAGACTATGACTAACCATAGTAGGAGTTTAGTTAGCAAATTATATATGGAAATTAGTATATCCTTGTTCTAGACATGCCTATGTTGTTGGAAGAATTCTCAATTAAGGATTCTGCTTTGATGTTATGGTTGATGGAAGTCTCGAATCATAATTTTGATATGTAGGGTGCAGCAGTACGCAACTTTCATCTTCGTTCAGTGTCAAAGCAGCATGTAGAAATGCAGTGGCACTAACACGGTTCATGGTTGCATGGATCACAATCGCGTAGCTAGATTTACCAACGAGTCAAGTGTTGTAGGAACCATTTGCTATAATTTAAACCCATTTAATTTTGCATCCTGTATAATAAATATTTATCCGTAGTGTAAGTCATCTGATTGAGATTTGTAGCTGTAAAGGGATGGCGAGGATAAAATGTTGATTGAGTTTTGGGGCTGAACTCGTAGGCGAGTCCTGCAAGATATATAATCAATCACATAGGCAGCAGAATTCGGCAAGTCTCTTCTGGTGAGAAATTGTGCTCTCAACTACGAATCATGCCTGGAATTGTTCCGAATAGAAGGATCTTCAAACTACATGGATTCAAAGTGAAAGCGATTTGGAACCAACATTAACATGTGGGACGGCATTTCGCAAAGCTGGCACTATAGGAATCTTGTCTGTAGCAGCGGCCAGAAACATTGTCAAAAGTATCAAAACAGCTGCTAAAGACCCCAAAAGATTATACCAGTGCTTGTGTGAAGCATCGTGAGATCACCATCGGTGAAGACCTATAAACATAAACCCAAACGTAAACCATCGGTGATCACTGTTGATATCACAGTTGTTTTTGCTTGTGGTGTGGACAATGGTTCAAATGGGTACGGAAAAGGTGAACAGTAGTATCTGGCTATAAAACCTGCCAATGAATGTTACTCCAGCTTCTATCGAGATGGTTCAGCCCGATATAGCGAGGCCAAAGAAACCCAGATCAATATTCAATCATGTGACAAGTATCGAGGCAGTCTGTAAACAGAAGAACGTCAGGGTGTTGATTAGGTCTGCCTACCATCTTACCGTCACAAGTTGACATTTTGTTAAAGTCGCCCACCATGAGCTAAGGAGTGTTATGCGACGAGGAAACATATTCCAAATTTTTCCGAAGAATTCTTCTTGGTTCATAGTGAGAACTGGCATATATAGCTGAAAAAAACCATGAATTAAGATTTGGGATCAACCTTACTTTTGAGGAATGACAAGGATACATATCATACATTGCACTTAATCACAGTTTGATAGCATCCTAAACCCAGAAAAATCACCGCATCAGGGTTGTGAAGTTCAAAACCCCCAAATTTTTGCTGATCTCTTGAGCTTTCGGTCAACTAATACGACTCGTATTATTACGAGCGTTTGAACGGCTATATTTCAGTATAATCCTTCCAATTAACAAAGGCTCGCCCTTACAGAAGGTATTATTACCAGCGTTTTTTGAATGGCTATATTTCAGTGATCACTATCGTCACATCCTCAAGTAACCATTCTTGTTGGTTGGAAGCCTCCAGATCTGGGTTGTTTTACATGAAAATGACATCAGAAATCCCAAAACTAGTCACTGCCCAAAACCGACCCTAGAAATCTTGATCCATTAATCCATTATATTCAAGAATGCATGCAGCTGATTCAGGTGAATCAAAGCCATAGAAAACACAGTGTACATATGCCAGTGAAAAAAGAAGAAAGAAAAGCTTCTCTATTTACATTATGAATGGATTGTGTCACAAAAAGCATATACATATCCAAGAAGTGGTAAAAAGAAAATATATGAACGATGAGCAGGTTGAGTAACTCTCCAACCCAGTCTCCTTTTATTCTGTAATCCATGGCAAATCACAATAATTTCACACCACTCCATATAAATAGAGTCACATAAAAAACCCCGCGTAATCAAAGAATGGCCTTGTCATCAACTTCTCTTCATAAACAGCTGAAACTCAAAAGATTTGTCTTTCAAATGTTGCGTCCATTTGGTACTAAGAGATCTCCTGCCCTGTTTCAACCTTTGCAGGTTCATCTTTAATGTTGGATTGGGGAAATAGTTTCTCAGCAGCCGGGTAAGACAATCTCCGGGCCTTTGTGGGTCCCTTCCCATTTGGTGAAATAATTTTAGCTGATGAAGCTGGTGGTTTAATGGAAGGTGTAGTTGTGTTTTTACAAGCCTTGCTTGGAGTCCTACTAATTGGTTTCACAGGGCTTTTTTGGGCAGGAACACGGCTTTCCCATGGTCGAGCTGCAATCCACCTTTCCATCCAACTCCAACCCCAGTTAGCTTTGCCAAGTTCAGGAGGCCCAAGGTTTGAACCGGAGTTTGCCCTCCACTGCAATAAATATATAAGTTTTCAGTTGTTACGAGCATGTGGAATTCATGAGAGTGATGTATAGTTGTTGGTAATGAAATACTTGATGGGAGAAAGCATATGCCAAAGTCCTCTCCCGTTTAACTGCTGCTTCTTCCCGCTGATGTATCCGTGCAAGAGTTTCCTCCATTGTTTCAGAGCCACCACACCACTCCACCTGCCAGGAATTCATGAGAGAGAGAGAGAGAGGTACTGAACATGTTTAAACCTTGCGCATCAAGTGGACTAATCTTAGGACTTCTACGGATAATTGATGGCCCAAGTTACGGATCTCGGATATATCGTAAACACAAGTCAGACTTCGGTATCTAATTTCTCTACATCATATCCGATGAATAAAACATATCCCACTTTAAGAACTTCAAGACTGAAGGAAGATTAACATTCAGAATAAAGGAACCAAAAAATGATTCAAAAATCATAAAACTTTAACAACTCAAGAAACTCATGCTAACTGGATCCATTGATCCATTCACTAACTTTTTGTGGTTGAGTGGAACAGAAAATAAAAACGCAGTGGAAATTTCGCTTCACTTTGGTGAAGCATATGAAATGGGGAATCCATACTACGGAATCCCATTTCATTACCAAACTTGGCAATTTTTTTTGTTTGATTGGCAAAAATTACAAACTTGGCAGTTAGAAGCAATATTGTATAGTGACTAGTGAGGGATAAACGAAAAAATTTCCCAGCAAGACATTATGGAGTTTTGGTAAAACCCAGTAGTCATGATCAAACCCCGTTGGGAACTGACTTTGGGATTTCAAATGCTTTGTTTGGTTCATGTTTTGAAAATTTTTTTGAAAAATTGTAGGGGTAATAAGTGGAGAGAGATAGAGAGAGAAATATTAGAAGTAGGAGGAATCTAGGGAGAATCTAAGGGGAATTTTTTGAAAAATTCTTTTTGAATTTGAAAGAGAACAAGGCAAAAAGCTTTCAAATCTATCATGCTTTACAATGAGTGCTATACCGCATTGTTTTGAATTAGGCTCTATAGTCTGGTCCCTGTCCCTAGTAAGGTCTGATTGTTATCTGCAAATCTTGTTTTGACCGAGGGAAGGTGAACTTCGCAAAAGTGCTTATTTGGTTGGGAAAGAGAGGACTTCTGACTCCATTGCTCCAAGCCTACCCTACCCAAAAACAAGTTTCAGCTATTGACCTAGCCTCTTGATTAGAATTGCCAAAGGTGATAAATAGTCGACTTCATGTATCATAAGATAGGTGACTAGATTTACAAAAAGTGTTCCCATAACATCCTGAATGAATAACTTCTACCCACTTAAACTTGAGAATTTTTCAAGGTGAGGTAGAATGATTCATGATGTGTAATTTCCAGGTTAGCAAAAAGGACCGCAGAATAATATCAATGACTCTAATATGACAATAATAGGATGTCATACCTCCAGGTCATGAAGTTTTGCCTCGAGCTTTAATTGACTCTCTAATTTCTTCTGTCTGATCCGGTCTTCAGTAACCATTGCGAGTCTGCGAGCTCTAATCTCAGATTGTATCCTGCTCCATGAATGGAGATGGATCAATGTAGATGAAGCTTGTTTGCTTACAGAATGGCTTTGGATCAGTATCTTCAATCTCACTTTCCCTTTCAAATGACGCAGATTCTTCCTAGCCTGAGGGAAAAAAAAAAAAAAAACAGTCAACAAGGAATTTGCAACTTTTTGTTTAAATTTTGTCAAATTAAAAATCTAACACTGTCCCAAGAAATTTGAAAATTAAGATGTCGCTTATGTTGCCATTGTACCCAAGCAAACATTTTCGATCTATTGCTACATAAAATTGAGAATTATAAGTATGTTCTAATACATAACATCTTTCGAAAAACAAGAACTGTTTCCCTTGCAAATCTTCAATTGCAACTGAACAAGAATAGCTACAATGATTCATATTCTACAGATAAAAAGGGCTAGGAATAGGATATATCCATCTGTCATCTTTGTTCTGGTCTTCCACTAATATTACTAAGCTACTGGTTCAATTAGCTTAATTATGACGTAACAAAACTACAAATTATGTTCGACAAGAACAAACTTTCAGTGAACTGATTTATCAGATATCCCATTCTAGCAAGTCCAAAAAAAGTACTTAAGATCTTAGAACTGCACCCATATACCTGACATTACAATGTAGTAGTTTATCACGTCTGATGTTTGCAATGGAGTGAAAGTTTCTGTTACTTCGTGTCTGATGTTTGCGTTGGCCCTGTTGGCCGTGGATATGCGCATAAGTAGGTAGTTAATCCTTTAGTCCCAAGTCAAAGGATGGTGAGCTATAACAAAATTTTCATCATCTTCTTATTGTTTATTCTTTCATTCAACATGTAAAAATGTTCGTTGAAAGTGACATGTAGTGTTAAGCATGAAGAAGCCATGTGACAAGAGTCTGTTTAAGTAAGCTACAGCAAAAAAGAGTTCGTTTAATGTAAGCTACAGTAATGCCAGACATGCTTGTTGGCTACATGCAAAACATATGTTCATCCTAACCTAGTGTTGTTTATTTCACTAAGGTACCTTACACATTTTTTTAAGAGTCCACATAAGATAGTTACAATAGAGCACAATGCTTGCATGCATGTTTCTGTGAAGATATCAATTAGAAATTCAGAACTACAGGTTCTAGATTGAATAATCATTTCCCCTATACAAAATGACCCATTGAACTCTGAGAAAAGGAAAAAGAAATCTCTGAAATAGGAATTGAATTCTGAAACAAAATCATAAGAGGCGATAATTCTGAATCTAAAGACAAGAATACAATCTGTAGTCCCACCAGACTTCAACCTTACAAGTCCCCATTGGAAGGTTGCAACAGATATTGTTCAAGCCAATAGCAGGATTAATAGTGGAAGATAGACATGTGGAAGACTTGGTAAAAATAATCCCTGGCTTGTAACTTGGTAAGTTTCAATACCTTATAGGCCCTGAATGCAGTCTGAATCCGAGTAGCTGCTATGTTTTCAACAGACATACCAAGAAATCTTGGTTTTCCATTACAAGCACCATTGGAAAACTCAGTAGACCCCTGTCTCAGAAAAGAAACAGATAATAAAAAGCAATCCTTAATGGCATAACAATAATTACAAAGAGTAGATGCCTAATTGTTGCCTTGAAAAGAAAGATATGCTATGAAAACATTACAAGAAATTGTTCTTGCTCTTCACATGGTACCTCAAGAAATATTATCAATCAGTAGGGAGTTAGTGTTGATGAATATTGAGAACACCGCTAACTATGGCAAGCTACTGTATGGACTCGAAATGGAGTTTCCTATGCGTGGAAAGACTCGTAAAGTGCCGTAACAATAGCTTGGTCTTCAGCTTTACTAGAAGTATTCATCAGAGAACAGTAGTTTCATCACCATCACTTGATATTTGAACCTTTTATCTCTCCATAAAATTTATCCAGATTTATTTATATATAACAGGCGTTTGTATGTATATGCAAATGTGTGAGTGTGTGTACTTCCCAACAGTCTCACTGACATGAGATAGTAGCTGAAGCTCAACAATGAATATGATTGTGTGTGCTAGAGCATCAGTGTACAGGCAAATTTTTGGACATAAACCATAACAACATTTGATGAATGGATACAAAAAAATGTTTAATCAATTTGAGAATTCCAACATATACCAGTAAGTATAACTAATGGATTGATAGGTTCTATCATATTCCTGAGAAACTATTTTCTGCAAAGTGCTGACTGAAATGCCCCACCTATGAAATCTATGTTCCATCGTTTAACCAAAACAAAGAAAAGAAAATGAATGCAACCTGCATTATGGACCTGAATTCAAGGGTAACTGAGAAGCCCGCTTTTCTATTTCCTTGTCCCCAATGATCACCAAAAAGCAGTGGAAACCTTATATACCTTTTTTTGTCTGACAAACTTGTCAAAAATCTTAGTTGCAAAACAAATTAGGGGAATAAAAACCAAGACAATCTTAGAAAAGAAGAAGAACAAGAAGGGAGTTAAAAACTACAAATCAAGAAAAGAGAAGGTGAGACAAAGACACGGTTTTAACTAGATTAGGCAAATATAACACCATTGAAGGAGCAGCATACCTTTAATTGCTTTGATCTGTCACCTTTTGCTTTCTTTAAGCGAATTACTTTCTTAAACCAATCTCCAGAACCCATTACTGATTTTGAATTGCTAATTTTTAATTAACAAAACCCTGCATAAGAAATTCAATATAGTAGTCGACAATCAGCCTCGTGACTAAGGATCCCATCAGTAAACAGTGTCGTCGTTCAGGAACATGATGGTATGTTCTAACTTCTAAATGTTCAGCTATCATTATTATACCATGCCAAGTCGGAAGAGGAGATTAGCAACTCTGACACAACTAAATCATAATCCACCTTATAAGTACAAGAACGAGGAGAATTGTATCAAGTAATGATCGAGAAGGTAAAGAAGAAAATGAAATTAGAACTTAGAACTTAGAATTGCAAAATGATGACATTCAAACATAGACAAACATCTAACCAATAGAAAACCAGAATGCTCAAACAACAGAGGTCACTATTCATCGTTCACAAAAATCAGATTGGCATGCTCTGTGAGTGACAAAAAAAAAAAAAAAAACTACAAACCCCATAAAATGGCAGAATTTGGCTGAGACCACTGACCAGTGACCACTAATGTTAACAGATAAAATCAGTTATACCTGCATATAGAAGTTAAATTCCAAGGCCAACTCAGGCTTGAGGTTGTCAGCAAGACATCTCCTTTCACACAAATAATGCCGTCCATTTCTCTGATCTAGCAGATTTACTGAAATTAATTGAAGTAATTTAGGTACCCATAAATCTACAGATTTACCCGCCCACGTTAACCTGCCATTACTTTCCATTTCATATCTTCCCCAGCACTACGATACCACCACCATCAAACTAATGGGAAATACAAAAGTAGCAGAGTTTTACTTAGTCCATTCTTAAATCAAAGCTAATCAGGCGACTGAACTAGGGGGCACATTGTCAATCATACACAATGAAAGACACTAACCAGTTCCATTACCATAACATAGAAAAACAAGACAAATGTGATAACAAGAACAACTCAACAAGGAAGAGAAATTGAAGCACAGATAAAAGGCCTAGGAATGCAATCAAAATTTTTATTCAGCAAGACAGTGAGCTTAACCGTGCATAAAGATCAGAAAGACCATTCTAATTCCCTGACCTCATATCACTCCGTTCAAAAATCAAGACAGGGCTCATTAAGATCCAACGGCACCCGTTCAATTATGATATGAAGTAGTTAAATCCAAAATTCGGTTGACTGCATAGAAAGAGGATCTAATCACTCTGCTCGTAAACTAAGGCTCAAATTAGGATTCTCCTCATAATAGAAACATAGCCCGTCAACATATCCACCGAGCCTAATTGTGAGAAAGCCAAATACATTCATCTTGAACCACTCATGTGAAGCTATGGAAACAAAGAAAAAAAAAGGTTTTCATTCAAGTTCCAGAACATCCAAATGCATGAACAGCTACAAGTGATACAATGTTTCAGTCTCTAATGTTACAGATGAAATCATGACCAAGACGAAACTCAATGCATTAACTGGGAACAAATATAATCCACAGAATTACTTATCCGGGTTTCGCAATATTATCAATGCATCACTTACAAAATTGAAAATAAAGATATTCAAGAACTAAAGCATACTTATGGAAAGTATGTAACACAAAAAACAGGAAGGGATTTCCAGGAAAATTCAACTACATTTCGATACCTGTATGCTAAAATCACAAATATAAGGGGGGGAAAGGGGAGCCTCGTCCCATCAGTTTGAGCAAATTAAATTTTGTTAAAGTCAACACCCAGATCCAATCTATAATTTCCAAGTTCTAATCAACCATGGGTTGACCCAAGAATCACAGTAGGACAGAACATGAATAACAAGATCAAGAAAGGGGTAGAAAGGTCATACCTTGGAGGAACCTGCACATGGGGTTTGTAGAGACCCTTGTGGGGGGAATTGTATAATCTCCAAGTTTGAAGAAGAGAGAGAGAATCAAGGTGGTAATGCAGGAGAGAGAGGAGATGGAAGTTGTAAAAGGAGTGTATGAGTGAAAGACAAGAAATACTCGAAGATGGTGAGACAAAAAAACAAACAAAAGGTGGGGGAGGAGATTTCAGGTGGCCCCATCAGAGTATCACCGGCCATTTTTTTAATCAGAAGGGAAAAGGGAAGTAGCAAATGAGAGTAAAAATTTGTTTAAGAATGAAATGCTACCATAAAAATATTAAAAGTGGAAAACTTATCCAATTCGCTCGAATGTTCCAACTTTTGGGGTTCGATCTTCTCTGTTCTAAAAATTCTTATTCCTTTTTGACGAGGAGTTTTCTGTCGTTAAATTGTGTGTGTGTGTGTTTTTATATTTTAAATCCAACCGCCGAAAAATCCCTCAACATAAAGACACTAGGATTTTCGGCATATAGAATCCTGCCTCCCAACTTCCAACCCTTTTAGTGTGTCTGGATTTTCAGATTACATCTTAGGTTCTGTTTTTTTTTTATAAGTAACTATTTCTTTTACGACCCGGATTCTCTGCATTCTCTACGGTTGATAGCAGAGAAGAGAGTGCAGTTCAATTACAACTGCTGATCTCGATAATTAATGGTTCAAAGAATCAAATTTGTGAATGAATTTTATAGGTAAAATATGTATCATACAAGCTACAGCTAAGATATTTATCGTTTCTTATCTTTTTCTTAAACATTAAAAATACTTTTAGACAGATACGATCCCGCAAAATGCCCTCCGAAGTGGATGCAAACCGAATTCTTGTTTTATACTATGTTTGAATGGATAAATAACAAAATGCAAAAGATGAACTTGATCCGACACTAGAGTAGTCTATACTTTCATGATTTTCATCATAGTTTACGCTAATACATAGCATATTTTCTTTAAAAAAATGCATAAATTATCAAATATATTAACAGATAAATTAATTTTTTTTAACGAACGCACCAATCCAATAAATGATCAAGTGCAATCAAACTTGGGTGTTCGGCTAAATAAGCCAAGTGGCTTATTTTTTTGTCCTTGTTCAAATTTTTTTCCTATCACTTGGCTTATTGTCAATTTTTTGGAGATTATTACATCTTCATAACAAGAGAAATCTAAAAAGTAAATTTTTTTTACCGAAATCCAATTTTTTTTGAATAAAGACGAAAAAATTGGCTTATTGACTTAATTTCGTTTTTATTCAAAAAAAATTGGATTTCAGTCAAAAAATTTTACTTTTTAAATTCCTCTTATCGTGAGAATGCAATAATCCCAAAAAAATTTACAATAAGCCAAGTGATACCAAAAAAATTTGAATAAAAACAAAAAATAAGCCAAAATAAACCCCAAGGTTTACGTAAGGGTCGAGATTTTCCTCATATGACGATTCCTTATTTCTTGCAAAATGAGACCTATGACGCTCTTATTTGACAATTGTAATCGTTTATTTTATAGTACGTCTTAATGTGTTAATTGCACTCCATGTGTCCACTGAACAGTTCTGAAGTAGCAAGACGATGGGATGAAGGTGCTGTAAATCAAATCTATTGAATATCCGAAAGACTTGATCATGTATTATTAGGAGGCAGATTCTTTGCAGTTGGACTACAAAGAGTCCATGTAGTCGAATCATAGTCGTTTATCTTTGCATCTAACAGTCCAAATTTTAAAAAAAATTCCCGGGGAAAAGTTTAACTTTTTTTTTGGAATTTTTTTATAAAAATCTCGATCGTTAAAAATATCATTCAACGATTGTGAACACTCCACCTCTAAGGTCCAAATGTGGACTACCAACAAGCCTAATCTTATTATTATTATCTAAAGATAAATAGTCAAAGTATCACAGTCTGTTCTTTTAACCAAAAATATGCTTCGTTCAAGTGAAGATCAACATCCGGTTAATCTATTTTTTTGGCACGAATAACAAACACTTCAAAACCCATAAATAATAATAGCTCGGAAGATGACAGATTTTACGTCGCATAAAATACCAAGAAACAGTTGAGAGGATCTTGCTTATCTGCACAAACAACTATACAAGTCTTTGTTTAGTTGTTTTCCATATAACTTTTTCACGGCTCGGTCATTAACAAGTTTTCTACAGCAGCAATCAATCACGATCATTTAAAAATGTTGTAAACGGTTTGGATTTTAATGAAGTTTAACTCTTCCCTCAAAACTTTTATTGACATCCAGATCGTCTAAAACAATTTTAAACGGTCGCAATTGACTCCGTAAACAATTATTCACAGCTTCACCCTCAAAAAGATTTTCTCTTTCTATATTAGAAAATCACTTTCTCTCTCTATACTTTTCTCTCTCCTATGATCCTCCTCCCCCTGAATGAAAGGCCTTAACCGACGGTTCCAGCGCATATGCGGCCCCGTAGAGTGCCGAAGTGTATTCAACGACTGATGCGCTAGCGACATCATAACAAACGATGGACAATGTTCGATGGCGATGCCTTTCCTCTCTCACCTTCCAAGTCAAATAGCAATAAAACTACGGGAGTCTTGCTATAGGGAAATTGTACCGACGATTGCGTCGGGCCGTCTTCGGCCACCGGACGGTTGATTCGAACCGTTCAAAAATTCTAAAAAAAAGAAACGAGGGGGCCTGCGTGAGAATCAACAACATCCGATGTGTGTAGAATATTTGATCCAAATACCCAATTTTATGTATATACACCTAGAAATATATACACGAAAAATAAGGTGTTTGGATCAAATACCCTAAACACATCGGATGCTGTTGGTTCTCGCTAGGGGCCCCCTTTTTTTTTTTTTTTCAAAATTTTTGGACGGTTCGGATCGGCTGTCCGGTGGCCGAAAACAACCCGGCGCGGCCGTCGGTACGATTTTCCTACGGACCCGTTGGTCCCTATAGCTTTTCTGAATACTATGGACAATACTTGCATGTGGGATTAGTTTAAGCTAAATGGGTTTTGTATTTGCAATAATAATACTTTGGACACTACTTGCATGTGGGATTAGTTTAAGCCAAATGGGTTTTGTATTTGCAATAATTTTGAATGAATCATTGTGTTAGTTGGGATGGACCTTGCTGGGGCAGTGGTTTAGGGGTCAAATCATTATTGCGAAACTTTCGCTTCCAAGTTCCTTTCCCGTTGATGAGAACTAAGAACTTGGTTACTGGGTCGAAACAAGGGTAAAATCCATTTTGACCCATTGTAATTATCGTCATCGATCATTATATGCGAATGTCTATCTTATAGTTTAAAGGTGAATACGTAATCTATTTGTGGTTTTTAAAAATGAGCAGATATATATTTTTCTGTCCATTTTAACATGGAGTGTTATACAAGCGCCTTACAAGTGCGTGAGTCAGTGTAAATATATAGATTTAGGACCATTTTGCCCTCAAATGTCTACAATAATCCATACACTCTCTCTCTTCTCCATAATCTTTCCCATTTCTTCCGCCCGGCTCCAGCTATGATGCCCCAGAGCGGTTTTGGGGCATCATGCCCCCAAATGCTTTTGGCCGTTGGATTGCTCATTTAGTTTCCAGCCATTGATTTCAGAAATTCTTTTACCGGCTGTAACAGATAATCTCTCTCTCTCCCTCTCTGTTTTCAACCCATGTTTATCTCTATCAGCCCTCAAATTGTCTTCTCTTTTTCTCTCTCTACTCCACTCCGACTCTGAATCCCGTAACAACTCCAACAACGGCGACTCCCTCAACTTCGACAACACCGTGGGTTCAATTCGTAGTCCATGCAAGAACTCGAAGAATTTTGGTGCAAAAAGGTTAAGGATCTCAACAGTAATCAGACTTGAAAATAGAGTTATAAAATGGGGTTTTGCAATTTCTTGGAAGTTGCAGAAACAAAATACGTTTAATAAATTTGATATTCAGTTCAAGATCTTTAATTTCAAACTAATAAGTGAAAAGTTTGGACATTTGGGAAATAAGCTGTCGACATGTTCATCGAGTAAAGCTTATATTGGCATTCAAAATTTAGAATGTCGTACATTTGTAATTTGGGGTTTTTCTTGCATTTAAATTTTGGACTTTTAGAATTCTTTTGTTTAATGAATGATGTTGTTTATGGGTTAAGCGAACGATTTGCATTAGTGCAACTTGATTTGCAGACTTGGGTGTATGTTTAACATTGCATTCCCTGTTGTTTGGTTGTCTACGATAAGCTTGAAGCTTCGACCAGCCATGGATGGACCTCCCATCCATTTTATACGAGGAACATACTTACCACGAATAATTGGCATATTTAACAAAAACTGGACATTTTTACCACACTTGTGAAAAAACAAATAGCAACTGAAGGTACTTACCATGTCAAGGAATATATTTATCACGAATAAAGGCCATTCCGGAGCCCCTTCGGTGTGGTCTTTTAGTTGTGCTTTCTTGTGCAGGCCATGTGTAAGTTAGGAGCCACTCTCAATACAACCCCAATCTCGGAGGGAGCAAACCAGGTTAACGACATCCCACAATTTGGTAAACCCGATTATCGTCATTTACATCATCATCGCTAATGTCTATCGTTACATTCTTTCCTTTCAAACGAACGCTGTCATCTATCTCTCCAAATCTGGTCAACTACGACCACAATCAGTGGCAAGTATTTTCTTATATAGTGGTATAAAATGCAATACATTATGGTCAATGTGATCTAAACAAACAAAAAATGTAATCATTGAGATAAATTCAAATTATGGTCAAATGCGATCATAGTTTGTGGTAAGTAATTTCATATATCATGGTAATTGATAGATATACATTATGGTAATTGTTATCTATACAAACTAAAAACGTAAGCATTAATCTTTTGTGGCAAGTGTATCCTTTTCAAAAGGTAAGTACTAGCATAAACCATGACATGTACACATCATGAAGTAATACTCGAGTATTATGGTGGTAACAATGATCAGGTAGTGTGGTATGCATAGCCTTGTTTTGTAGTAAGTATGACATTAATAACGGGTAGATAAATATTTTTCTAACATAACTAATGCACCATAATAAGGGTAGTTAATAAACTAACTATCACAACAAAATTTGATGTCACTTAGTTCTACTTAATTTGTATTACCCTGTAATTAAAGCATCATACCTAATGATTAATGAAACTAAATGACTTATTGAATGCAGCATTAGGGATTAATAGTTAGTGGTTACTCTTACATTAGCCAATTGTATCAGTTACTCATTGATCGCAATCAACACTATAGTTCACACCTACATCTACTAATGACTTTGATCACTATCAATCTACATCAACGAATTCATTTTAGCCAATTATTAATGCTCAATCATCATTATAGCATTAGTACAATGTCCAATTACTCGACTACTATAGTCAATCATCACTCATTGAATATGATCAATTAATTAAGCTCTTAGTCAAATGATTCTAACTACTATAGCCGATTACAACAATTAATCGTTACCCTACCACTAATTAAATAGTCTAATGTCATATTATAACTACCAATTGTTATAATATCACGTCAATCAACTACAAAAATTATTTCAAATAAATTATTTAAATATAATTCGGAGATTATTACAATTATATGGTAGATATTTTTAATTTTTAAAAATTTGTTATAAGAAACCTATATACAGAAAGTAAAATTTAATGGAATATATTAACAACATTAATGGTAAGTTATTCAAAGCAATAAATGAATAATTATTTTCACAATAATATTTGTTAAATAAATAATTATAAATAATTTAATGAAATATATTAAAAATAATTATAAAATAAAGGCAATTTTTTGGCTTAAATAATTAGTTTCAAAAAATTGTTACAAAAAGATTGGTTTACAAATTAAATATTATTAAATTATATTTATATTTTCACCAAATATTTTGTAGCACATTACACAAATGATAAGAAAAATGTCAAAAAGTAGGAGGAATAGGACAAAAAGGGGTGTCAATTTATAAATTTTTAATAATTAAAAAAATTCTGCAAAAAGATTCATTTTCCTGCCCAAAAAAAATATTTTCCCGCGAAACCGGCTACCTAGAGAACCGGTTAGAGAGAGAAAAGGCAAAAACGTGGAAGTGTAGTCTTTTATTGTGGTAAGTATACAATATTTTGTGGTAAGTGTCAGCATAAATTATGGTAAGTAGAGCCAATATTCATGGTAAGTATAATGACGTGTTTTTCTGAAAAAAAAAGGGCAAAACCACCATATTTTTTGGAAGTGGTTTTGATCCAAGGGTTGAAATTCACCCAAAACCTGATCTAAAGGCCCATATTAAATGGGGGCATCATGCCCCAATACCACATTGGGGCATCATAGAAAAATTGCTTCCGCCCACGACATGTTTCCGCCATTTTTTCCGGCGAACCTTTAGCATCATTACAAATTCCAAAAATTGTCCAACGTCGTTTCCAAGTAATTCCTCTCTTTTTCTTTCTTTTTTCTTAATTCTGTCGGTGGGGGTCCTTCTTGTTGGTAGACTAGAGGCTGAAGGAATTTAGCGGTGGTGATTCTCTGAGATGGGTTGTTGCTCTTCTGTCTCTCGGAATGGCGATTATCCACCGAGTCAGCCTGAATTCGATGTCCGCGACGTGCGAGCTCAGTGTTGTTGATCGCAACAAGCTCTACAACTACAGCCTTGCATTACCCATCCCCAGATTCCCCCACGGTGTCCAGCGTCTCTCTCTCTCCCTCTCTCTGTGTATCAGTTCAATTTTTTGAAAGGCAAAACCCAATTTTTTTGAAAGGTTAAACTCTGTGTGTATAGTTAATATATATATATATATATACACACACGGGCATATTAGACATTTTATCTTTTCCATTAACGGCGTAAGCGTTGAACCCCTTTTTAGAAATTACGGGTAGGTTATGTGCTCATTTTTTAAACTATGAGGTGAGAATTCACACATGGAGATTACCGCAGGGGTCAAAATGGACTTTGCCCAATAAATAAAATGGATCATAACTCAGGTTAATGGACCGAGAAAAACTTCTTTACGAGCAACCCATAAATAAAGTTTACGGTGCTTAATCGCGCGCATTCAAAAGTGTTTAGAACGGTCTGGATTAAAAATCAATTTTGACAGGTAAAAATTAATTGTTACCGGTCAAAATTAAAAACACATATCTTAACCATTAATTGTTGAAATGAACGGCCGAGATTGTGCGAATCCGTGAATAAGTTTCTCTCCAACGCCCAGCCCATTTCCATATCGGGGACAAAATTGGGATGGAAGTCCATATTATGACGAGGATTGGTAATTTTGTTCGTTTTCTTAGCTCACACAAGTACCCTTTGAATGGATGCTTATTTCACAACTTCATTGAATTAACACCTCTCCTAAAAAAATGTTAGCACAATTTCATCCGTCCGGAAGTAGATAAATTAAATTAGCAAATTGTTCAGTGGCAGCCAAGTGGTAAGGATCCTTATACTCTTTAACATGGCGAGAGTTCAAACCAAATCCAAATGTATTTTTATAGTGATAGCAAAAAATATAATTCACACTTTTTTTATTGCTATATGTGAGGTCCAACCAAGAGGCCGGATTGTGTGGATGTGCGTATAAACCAGTTAAGTTTATAAATGCGACCTAAAAATGGTTAACAGCTTAAATGCCTAGTTCGTTTTCCTTTTTGAAAAAAAATTTCAACTCAAAAATACTTATTACGCATACTTTCAATCATTACTTTTCACCTGAAAAAAAAAAAATACTCTCTACTCATTATTCCTATCTCTAATCATTATTCTCATTTTTTTCTCTATCTCTCTCCACTCATTATCCTTATTTCAAATCATTACTCTTATAAAAAATTTCTCAAAAATTCATTCAAACAAAAAACATTAAATTTTTTTGGAATTTTTTAAAAGCTCACATTTGGAGTTTTAAGAAGTTTTTTTCACCCAAGTGACTTGCAAGGGCCACTTCTATAAAAAAAAAATTGAAATTAATTCGAAAAATGACTACATATACGCGAATATTTGGTTACCTTGTCAAAAAAAAAAAAAAAATCTGGAAACAATATCTCTACTGTGAAAAGTAAACGAAGTTACACTCCTATGTCCTATCTAATGTGCAATTCGCCTAGGAAGATAGAGATAGAAAGCCATCTTTTGTATTGATAAGACTGACTTCACGAGTTGCTGGCAGTGGAAATCGAATCTATGAATTTAGGAAAGAGCAAACTCTTAAGTCTCCGGCCAAAATTACTAGGCCAACTTCTTGGGGTTTAAAAATGAAAGAAGAAGATTTGATTTGTAAAAGAAGATATGCTTTCTACTTATCATATAAAATAGCAAATCAGAGTCCGAGACAAATTCAGATAAACATTTGAACAAATAAGATACTATAGTATCAGATATGTATCCAGCTATATGAAAATAAAGAAGAAAATATCTTTCATAAGTTTTAATCCTCAAGTAGCCAGACTTATGTATAAATGCAACAAAAATAGAAACTAGCAAAAATTGGGATTTGGATCTTTTAACTAGCTAGCCAGAGTCGAAAAAAATCTGACTGGGCAGAAGAGCTCAATTCCACAAGGTTTACTCCCAGCCAACAAAGTTGCGAAGGAAATGAACCAGCAGCAGAGAAAACGGATACAAGAAGAATGCCAAAATACAAGTCCAGAGGGGATAGCTGGAGCGAAAGAACGCGAGAAGACCGATTATAGCGCAAATCACCAAAATTACCAGCACTTCGACTGAGTAATCCCATGTCAAGCCCTTTATGTACACAATGGCCAGAAGTATCGACAAGCCCGTTATGTTGTTCATGACCACCCCGCCATAAATCTGCAACCAACAAATCAAGAAATATTGTCACCGTGGACCTACTTCTTTCGGGTTGCCAATTAATATATGAACCTGCAAAGTTTATCAGTACTATATATGATGGTTTTAGAGAGAGGTTATAAGATTAAGAGGGAGAAAGACCTCTGAAAATGTCAAGGAAGCTGTTTTTAAGCTCTTTTGGCTTGCAGGAAATATTGCTGATACCGCCATCTTAAACTTCAATGCGAACGGAATTATCACGAATGAGATGTAGAAAGTAGGCAGTCCTAGAGCAGTGGATAAGTCTAGGATACTGTATATAAGAGGCTCTGCAAGGAAGCTGACAATTGCAGCCCCCAAGATTATTTGGAGTACCGATTTTATGCAATCCCGCGATAATAACTTGTGAATGATGCCTATGTTCTCTTCCTTTTCATACACTAGTGAGTCAACTTCCTTCCATGCAATCTGCAGAATCAAAATCCAGGAATCTGTTACGACATGACTATGTTTTGTGAATATATACATTTGCCGTTTCTTGAATAGATCATCATGAAGGAGGATGCTATTTACTTTGTCGAATTCATCGATGAAGTTTCTGCTGTCTTTCGAATTGGCTATGTCGGTGGCCTTGTGAATCCACTTTGAGATTCCATTGATGAATTCTTGCTCACTGATCATTTGGTCACCATCTTCATCGAAATCTTTCATCACATTCTCTGCTACCAAATCATGATCCAGTTGTACTTTACCGAATCTAATATTTTGGATCACTTCTTTCAACTCAGATTGAGATATAAGTTTGTTATGATTAGAATCAAACTCCTCAAAGATACTGCAAAAGCCAATAAGTGTATTAGCGAAGTCAAAAGTGTGATAAAGAAAAATCGAAGGAACAAAGAGGTTGGACTAACCTTTTTATGCGGTCTACATTGGGGCTTCCATCGTCAGTGAGAAGGCCATCAGCTTCAAAAGCTTGGTTTTGAACATGTTTCAGAATTCGTGACATAAGACGCTCAATCTTGACAAGTTCATTCCTTCTCTCCTCAATCCACGGTTGTACAACCTGCATGGAATTTTCAAAAAAAAGTTCCTAGTCGAACTGTCATTACGGTATATATGCCACTATTGCAAGAGGCTTGCAAAATTCTTTGAATCTAAAAACTTGTGAACATTTTTTATTTTTTTTTGCAAAGTAGGAGACACTTGTTAAATACTTTTCCCAACAATGAGTAGAAAGTTTGGTGAAGAATTTAAAAATAAGAACTTGCCTGGCGTAGCGATTTCCTGGAGTGAGAGCTTCCATCTTCAGCTAATTGCTTGGCTTCATGTATCCACTTTTTGAATCCCTCAACAAACTCACCTTCGGTTATGGTTCCGTCTTTGTTCAAATCAAATGTTTTCAGTACCTCTGCTATTGCGTATTCTTTCTCTACGTCCATTTTTCCTGACTTAATGTCCGCTATTAGCGCTTCTACTTCAGAAATGGATACGGTCTGGTCTCCATCTCTATCGACTTTCGCAAAAAGACTGCCAATACAAAATTTTCAAATATGAAGTACTCCTGCTTTTTATTCTGTTTAATTTTGTTTTATGACGCCTGTCGAGAGCAAACCTTCTGATGACAGGAACATTGGGCGCGCCTTCGTTTGTGACGAGCCTTTCTTGTGTATGCCTCTGCACATGATTCAAAAACCCTGCCAGCAGATTCTCGTATTTTGTATACTCAAGACTTCTTTCCTGAATCCATGGATCGAGAATCTGCACATATACACATCGACGATGCCATGAAACCACAACCTGCCAAGGCAATTCAAGTACTGCTAATAATTGCTTTCAAAATTCAGAATGTATACCTGATACATAAAGTACGCTAGTAGTCCTGATACTGATACTATTAGTGCTATCAAAACAATGATGCGATTTCCAGATGAAGTGTTTATTATGCCGGATAGTTGTACAATAATAAACGGAATCAAGGAAAGAAGCATGATTCCTGCTGTATAGCCAGTCTTGTTGTCAGTTGTAACACCAGAATCTGCGAGGATTGGAAAGATCAGGTCTATGTTCATATGAGCTTGACTTAAGTATAACAAAAATGGTAAACAGACCAGTAAACAATGATAGTTTTTCTTTCATCAGCAATGTTCTTGAAATTGAGTGTTCTGAATCTTGGGAAGTTGAACTTTCGGGTTTGAAGCTAGTTCTGCCAAATATTACACATATTCCCCACTGCAGTGTGAGACAGAACACAGTGGAACCAGCATACACGCCGACTGAAACAGAAACACCAGACTGAGCAACCTCTTCGTTTTCGGTGAGTCCAGCTACTGCAAGTGCCAATAAAAATGTCGGTTAATGAACTCATAAGGAGCACTTTGGTTTCGTCTCACTGCAGTCTGTATTTTTTAGTTTCTATCTCAAACTAGATGAGGTAGAAACTAAAAAAGAAGGCTTCTTGTTGAATCACAGCAAAATCAATTTACATGGCGGAAAAATGAAATCATCAATCACCTCCCCACAAGTCTTACCATGGAGATTGTGCAACAGGAAGCTGCAAGCCTAACCGGTTTTTTTTTTTTTGGTGACGGAGGAACAACGCTACACAGCCAGGCCACTAGAAGGTTTTGCAAGTCAATTTCAATGTATGAGTCCTAAATGCACGGTAAACCAAGTTCAATCCATTCTATTTCGTATTCGTGTTATGAACTAATGTTGGATGCCCAACTTTGAGAGGTCTCCGTCTCCAACCGGAAGTCTAGGTAGAGATATAGAAGAACAACTAAAGAAAACAGGCATAGTTAGAACTTAAAAGTTGTAAAACTTACTTAGAACCACCATCATTTCCGGTAACACCATAAGGATCTCAAAAACATCACCAAAGAAGCCGGTGCCAATGATGTTGAACAGCTGCTTGCTACCCTTGGTCAAAAACTTCTCCCCTGTCGCCAACAAGTACTCATACACCACTATTTGGAAGAGGAAGCCTCCAATGTTATTGGCGCACGGGAAAAAGCCGTAGTAGTGCTCACAAGCCTCTGCAGAGGACGACAACAGGCTGTTCAAGCTAAGAATCGGGGATCGTTGATCAACATTGGCAACTCCATCGGAGACTAACATGGAAGAATTGAGCCTCAGGAACCGGCATTGTACCTTGCCAAACGCAAGGAAAAGAAAGGCCAGACACAACACAAGATTTGCCATAGTATGAAGTGGACAGTGTTGTCTGGCTTCTTTGGTTTCTATCCGGAGTTACTTTTACAGGTACATATCTGTTCAACGTACATTTCTGCACCTTAACTTATGCTAAGCAAGAAAAAGGAAAAAATGGAACCACATGAATAAAAAAAAAGGAAAGCAAGGTTCTGATCATCGTTTACGTATTGGTGGATATTCTAAATGATTAGCTAAAGTGGTTTTTCACGTTGTTGATGTAATTGTTTGATTTTCCTCGCGGTCTTGCCTTCTTGGACAGTTGGATCGACCAACTAACTCTTGTAGAATAGTACTCCCTTCGTTCCGATTTGTTTGTCCA
Organism: Rhododendron kiyosumense; assembly: GCA_019656275.1. Lineage (NCBI taxonomy): Eukaryota > Viridiplantae > Streptophyta > Magnoliopsida > Ericales > Ericaceae > Rhododendron > Rhododendron kiyosumense. The sequence goes on from BPLS01000620.1 coordinate 291,722, forward strand.
ATTTCGAGTTTCCAATTTATTAAGGAAATCAAATCAAATCTATTGATTTGAAAATCTACATAATCTGAGCCATTGATTTTGAAATTGGACAGTCAATTTGGGACATGTATAAGTAAAAAATGGGACAAATAAATTGGGACGGAGGGAGTACTGATTAGATTATAAATAGACAAGGCAGAGGTTGCTTAGCAGTTAACTCTAAGCAACCAACAAGCTGGAGTGTGATTATTAGTGATAATGTCAAAACTATTTTTGATGGTGCCAAAACTCTAGTGCATAAAAATCTTGTACATTGCAAATGGTACAAGTCTTTTGTGCACTAGAGTTTTGGCACCAACAAAAATAATTTTGACATTATCATTTTTCTAAAATATAAGCTTGATTAAAAGATTTCCTCCTGCACAAATCACATGATCATGGTTTTTCTTTTGAAAACAAATAGAAAATATTTTCTGTACTAGAGGTAAAACAGGGGAATCAATCAGTACCCAAACCAACACTATTTAGGCCAGTTTTAAGCTACATGGCCTACATTTGATGTCTTTGATTGACACAATGTGTGTTCATTTTTAGATTTTGAGACAACTAAAACAGCAACCCATAATGTGAAAATCAACCAAATTTGATTTACTTGGAAAAGTAAACAAAAAATAAAATAAAAAGCTACACATCATTTTCTCCTGAAAAGTTCGTGCAACATGTGCCCACCAATGACCATTGCTCATTTACCCTTTCCTCACCTACCTTTCTTTTCTTTCCTTTTTTATTTATTTATTAAACATTTGTAGTATTTTTGCTTGACTATAAATCCAAAAGTCCGCAGCTCATGTATCTGTTTACCTACCTATAATTTGTACTATGTTTCTTTTCTTTTACTACTGTGTTTGACTGTTGGGTATCCCAAATCTGGATTCTCGACTTGTGTGAATTTCTGAAAAGTACACAATATTGTATATTATTATGTTTAATTAATATCTTCTATCTATCATATTATTTTGTTTATTACTATTAAATATTTTAGGTGATATTGCGCCTGATATGTCATTATTGATTTCAGGTAAATCAAAGATAAGAATCAGTTGACACCTAATTTGGCCCGACTACTCGCACGGGAAAAAGGGCAAAAAAAAATCAGTCAAGAGCATCGCAAAACACAGGGTGTGCTGAACCGAGAACATCGCGTGGGCCCCTTGTTTGCACCTATACGTGCATAATTAATGAAGTCTTTTGAAATGGTGAATAACATCGGTGGGCCCCTTGTTTGCACCTGTACGTGCATATGAACCAGAAAGTCTACATTTCCCGACGAGGATTTCCGATCCGAATCCCGACGCCTTGCCGGGCATACTCTGGCCATCGGACGGCCAATTCGATCAATCCAAAAATTTAAAAAGAAAAAATTGAGTGGGCTCCCGTGGGAATAAACGGCATCCGACCTGTGTAAGTAGCCGATCCCAGCACTCCATTTTTGGCCGATCCAAACACTCCATTTTTGGCCGATCCAAACACAAAAATGAATTTATTGGATCGGCCATCTACATACGTCAGATGCTGTTTATTCCCGCGTTGGCCCACTCGATTTTTCTTTTAGAATTTTTGGACGGATCGTATTGGCCTTCCGGTGGCCAGAGTATGCCCGGCGGGGCATCGGGATTCCGATCGAGAATCCTCCGTCGGGGAAGCGTAGACTTTCTGTGAATATAATTAATGAAGTCTTTTGAAATGGTAAATTCCTAGAGCCAGTTTTGAGGAATTGGAAATTGGAATAGTCAAAGAAGAACGGGGAAGTTGACCACTCAAAGGGGAATTCAATTGCTAACAGGGGAGTTTCAGTACTCAAATATCAGTGGAGTCCAACCGCCCCTTGGTGCACTTATTCATTCGGAATTTATTGTGACAGACAACTCTAATATTGAGATTAATTGAAGGTTGAGCACTTTTGGCTAACTCTCCCGTATATATCTCGTCGGTACACTCGGATCTTTTGTAATCACCTAAATAATTAGCTACGTTTATAGTCGTTTTTAGCTTTTGTAATATCCTAAATAATTAGTTATGTTTATAGTCGTTTTTTAGCCTTTCCTTGGCGAGTTCGTCGTTAATGGAGAGGTAGTCGTATAGGCTCGGCCGGCCTGAGTAATTCCAATATTTCTCACACCCGGATATCAAAGGCACTTGTTTGTGTGTGATCTAGGTTTGTAGCTAATCAATTATAAAACTCATAGTCGTTATGTTTTTTTATTATGTGCCGAAAATCACCTTGGCACACATAATACATAGATTGATGTCACCTTGAAGGGTTTAACAAACTTCTAATCGAATCGGGATCACACCAAACACCATTAGAGTTAAAATCAATTGTATGAATACGTGTAGTCAAAGTTCTCTTTAAATCGATTCAAAACTCAAAAGTGTGAAGTCTTTGATTATGCGTCGATAGTCAATTATGGCATTCATAATGCTTGGGTCACTGTCATTTTGAGGATTCGACTAACTCCTTGGAGGAATTCGATCACATATAGCATAATCTTCTAGTTGAGCACACAAATTACATGTGGGACTTCGACAGGAGGTCAACTATGCACAACGTAGCTCTCCATTACCATAAACAGGGTGGAGACCCCTACAAGCGGCTTATGCTGGTTAGTTCTCTTTTTCCATTTTTTTCCCCCCATATTCAGTCTGTATTTTATAGTTGGATAACCGTATAATTGAATCAAAATAATTGTCTTCGTACGTCCTTTTTTTTCATTTTTCTTTTGAACTGGTAAGTGCCGTAAATCATTCAAAATCCGTCGGCATTATAGAAATCATCAAAAGATAAATAGAAAACTAAAATTACATAATTCTAGATACAATCACCTACTGCAAATGCAGGTCGATGAAAATGTCTAGATAAAAGAACCAATCACAGAAAATGTAGTAGAGAAACCAAAAGAGGTCCCAATTCAAACCTTAGAAAAGCACATATGACATTTGGACTACCTTCACGATTGTGATACCCACAAGCCAAATGCCGGCACGCCCTTGTCAGTGGGTATAGACGTTGGCGGACAAGATGACACCCAAATTCACTAAAATGGATCAAACCTGTGCAAGCCCTGCTGTCACTTTGAGCTCTGGCATGCATAAGAACTGTCACACCCCAAAATGGAAAGTGATCGGCCATGAACCACAAGATTGAAACTCGTGTAGAACATGCAGCCTAAAAAGAAATTTGAGTAAAAACCAAGACAATGAACTAATAAACGGTCAACCATTTTTTTTTAATTAAGAACAACTCCAACCAATTAAGTTCAACAAAAAGTATGGGGCACAACCATCCAAAGAACCAACCAATATCCAGTGATCCAACAATAATAAAGAGGAGTTGTTATCTGACAATTGTTTCAAATGCAGAAGTGATTTATTAAAATAAAATTTGAATTAGACACTCTAAGGAGGTCAAACAAAAAGAAGTCCCTGAGAAGCCGCCAGAATTCTTTCCTAACTCTCCAACTTGCCTTAAAAAGAAGTTGGAATAAATCTGTCAGTTGACGAGCTTAGTGAATTGCAAAGCATGTATAATAGAATAAAGTTCTGAAATGGGGATCAAAATAATTTACCATGTCAATATAAATTTGGCATACAGGTGAACAACAAAACAATCAATTAACCCAATTAACTATTCATCTGAAATAAGTCTCAATGGAGATCACAATACAACCTCCAACAACAATGGAGAACCACAACCAATACCAAATAGTACCAAGTGCCAGTGAATAAATATCTCATAATTGGATCCAATATTGAAACTTAGAGTCATCACGAATAGGCAGCCCGTGGAACTTTTCCCTAAAAATGATCCGGTCAATAACAACCGTTGAACATTAGGGTCATCGGCCTAATCCAGTCTCTTTTCTAATGGCTAGAGTCACTGATAGTCGCGCAAATGTTCATATTAGCGTCTCTAATTCATCTTTCTTAAGTCCCATATATATTATTATTTGGTAATTAATGCTTAATTTGTGTATTGTAGGTATTTGAAGGATTTGATAAAAGAATATGCAAAATGGAAATATTAAACAGTGTTTGATACTTGGGCCATTGAAATTTAATTGGTGCAAAGCTAGTCCAAAATTGAAGGGTACGAGATTTGACTAGGCCTAAACTTAAGCCAATTCTCCGCAGTGGGCATGGCCCACCATATTTGGAGTTAGTGCTTGACGATTTTTTAGGCCTAAATTAATGGGTTGTCCCAAGCGTAGGGCGGAAACTAACGTAGCATAATATCTAGTAAGTTCGGAGTCAAATTCACAGAGACGGTAATGTGTGTTGACTAAAAACTTGGATTGTTATAATTTAAATTGGCTCTTAGATATCCACCTCTTGTCGATTGATGAAAGATTAACTAAACCTAGGAAATTGATTGAACTTTTTAGATAATTAAAAGGAGGTATGGTCGTAGGGATCATAGCATTCGTAACGAGTCCGGATTAACCTGCTCCATTTGGTGTTCTTAAAAACGTTCAACTTTAGATTGAAAAAGATACTCTGCAATATGCGAGACCCTATGGTTGTCGTTTACGCATGTGCAGCGGAGAATAAGTTTTGGACCCTCATTCCTCCTTTCACATGGATTCCGACAATGCCCGCATTCGTCTGCGGAAAGTATTTTTTTTTAATCTAAAATTGTCTTTTTCATTGTTTGAAAGTAAGAGCAGTGCTCAAACTGGCCATGGTGTACTAATCATCCTGCGATTCTACCTATAAGACTACTCGCTAATCATTGCACATGAAATAAAAGAAACCTCAACTTGAAATATGCTTCTATTACGCGAGATGAAAAATAAGTAAGAGACAACAACTAATTATATACCAACGAATAACTTAAATTAAAATATGAATTAAAATAAGTTACCGAAGTGCGAATAATTGAATAAAACTTTAAATACTTGAAAAGAAAAGAGAACTCTGAACAATATTGAACACAGCCCCACGGCAGCCCCGTTCTTCATCGTTTCGTCCGTCCAAAAAAAAAAAACCTCCCAAAAGCTGCAGCATGCGTTTGCTTTTATATTCTTTCTGTAGCCGACTTTCCTTGTAAATTACAAATCCACGTGAGATGTCAATTACTTGGGCCCAGTCTTGGTTAAATTAAGGAGTATTAAACATTAGGCCCACTTAATGGACAAAGTGCAAGCCCAATTTTATTGGCCGATTAGCTTCCAAATCAGTAGTAGTTTTCGACTACCAATGAACCCACCAATTGAAAGTATTTTGATAGCGGGCTTTGCCTGGACACAAATAAAGCTCAATTCTGCGCTCTTTGTGTATTAAACCTTTCAAATACCTACAATACAACAATAAAGCATAAATCTCCAAGTAATAATATAAAAATAAATTTAGCAAAGATAAATTAAGAAGCGTGTATATGAACATTTAAGCGCCTATCAGTTAGCCTTGGAGCCCACTCAGAAGAAAATGAGTTGGCTGGGAGAAAAATAAAAAAAAAGAAATTAGGGCTGCCAACTTCAGAAAGGTTACGGACGAAAAAAAAAAAATAAAAGGAAGGAAAGAGGCTGCTGTGAAACGACTTCGGAATCATGTTGTCAGAGAAAAAAAAGCCAAGACCGAGAGCTACAGAGAACAAGGCGGGTGATATCTTCTTGGATTCCCATGCACAGAAAAAAGGACGACGATCGAACGGGGCTGCTGAAAATAACAAACAACGGGGCTGCTGAGTGAAGTTTCGTTTGGGTTTGGTTTTTTCTTTTAGCAGCTTTTCAGTTTTTCTCTTATGTTGTTTATTTTTTTATGCTTTGTTTAATTACTCGCATTCCGATAATTAATTTTAATTTTTGTTTTTAATAAAAATTATTCGTTGGTATTTGATTAGTTGATATTTCTTATTTATTTTTCATCTCGTGTAATAGAAACATGTTTCAATCTAGTTTCTTTTATTTCCTGCTTAATAATAAGTTAGTAGTGGTATAGGTAGGGCCGCGGGGTGATTAGTATACCGTGACTAGTCCGGGCACTGCTCATATTTTCAAACAATAAAGTAAAAAATAATTTTAGGTTAATAAAGAACATTCGTTAGACGAACCCGGGTATCGTCGGAGCTCATGTGAACGGGGTCCAAAATATGGTCCCAACAATATCCATAAAGTTCTTACCAAAAGATTATCCGGACAATAAATCGTTTCATAAATCCGTATGCCAATTTCAAGAATCAAATAAAACAAATACATGTTCTCAATTTCAATCGTTAATTTTCTAAAACAATGACTTAAGGGATATGAGGAAATTTGCAAGTACGTAACATGCTTAACCACTCACCTAAATCCAAAAATACGATAACCGAACAACGTGAAACGAAGTTAACCTGAACAAAAGAATAATAGCTATCTAAAACTGCATATACATTGACCATGAAACTAGCTAGGGAACAGACTACCCAAACCCCAATCTAGGAAACTAACACTCAGTATCAACCCGAAACTACAAAACCCAAATCGATTTTCAATTCCAACAATTTTTCTCCCATGTAGTCACCTGTTTCCCTACCAAAATCCACTTGTCCACACATAACCTATGTAACCAACACATTTATGTCCAAGTTACAATATAAAATCAAGGCCTATTGTCACGATTTCTTTCACCACTGTTGTTAGCAAAGTCACAGCCCAATACCATGGCCAATATTATTCGCGCCACAACTGCCATGCACACAACTCGATCAACATACGGAGCCACTAACGATACACAACCCACGACAGCACCTGCACACCCGCATCTCTCTCTCTCTATCTCCAAAATACAAACTAAATAATTAAATTAACTCAATATCAGTATCTAATTACCTCAAGAGAACTCCAAGAAAACCCTCCTTCCAAGTTCGGCTGTTGCTCTTTCTCCAAAGTCAGAAGTTCTTTTAACATAATCAAGTTCTCTCAACTTTTTTTCCCAAATAAAACCCTACACTATGAAAATATTAATTAGAATTAGATAGAACATAACACTATTTATAAAATTACCATTCGGTTCCACTATTTTACCCAACATCAATCTCATACCTCAAATATTACAATCGTGTCAACAATATCCATAGCACACAAAATAATTAGTTGGGATCCAAACATAACTCCAATTAATAACAAAAATAAAAATAATTAAAATAAATAAAAATGTTAGGCTGTAACATCATTCCTCCCTTAAAACTAATAAATTTCGTCCTCAAAATTGCATACTAACCTCATGCATTCAAATGTGGGTACTTATCGCGCATCTACTTATGACGTTCCCATGTACCTTTTTCAACCATTTTTTTTAACGGCTTTAATTTTATTTTATTTTGGCTTGCTAAGCACCTTGTGAGAGAGAGAGAGAGAATTTCAACGGGTTGCTCATCATAATCAATCACATGGGATGGGCTATGCATATACTTCCCCAACATTGACAAATGAAAAACATTATAAACTTTGGCCAAATTAGGCGGTAACGCCAAACGATAAGCCACTTCACCAATCTTTTCCAAAACCTCAAATGGCCAATATAGCGAGGACTAAACACACACACACACACACACACACACACACTCTCTCTCTCTCTCTCTCTCTCTAAACTGATAACTCCTTTCCATAGGACACCTTATGAAACACAATATCTTTTATCGCAAACTCAAAATCCCTCGTACGAGTATCTGCATAACTTTTCGGTCTACTTCGAGAAATTACAAACCTTCCCCAATAGTGTTTTTTTTTTATTCGCATCCTCTACCAAGTCAAGTCCCAAAAGTCGCCTTTCTCCAACCTCATGCCAACAGATGGGGAATGTATACTTCCATCCATACAAAGCCTCAACAACTCCCAAAACTCAAA
>BPLS01000620.1:329583-342704 GCA_019656275.1 Rhododendron kiyosumense
TCTTCCAAAGGTGAGCGCCAAAATCGAATTGGGAAGTGCAAAAATCAGTCCCTATGTGAAATTGATTTTGGCACTCTCCTTAATTCTCTGGGGAGTGTAGTTATCAATTTAGGAAGTGTCAAAATCAATTTCCTCAAAGTAAGTACTTTCAAGGCTAAAAAACATTTGGTTGAATCTGGTGGATGTGGGACATTGTGGAATTAGAAGAATCTTGGAAACCGCTGGTTAATACTTATATTGACCGTAAGCTCAGCTTTGAAAGTCTGGTTGATTTTAAACACAAATGAAAATGTCTAGATAAAAGAAACAATCACAAAAAAGGTAGCAAAGAAATCAACAGGGGTCCCAATTCAAACCTTAGGAAAGCACATATATATGAGATTTGAGCTAGCTTCACGATCGTGATACCCACTAGCCAAATGTCGGCACACTCTTGTCAGCGGGTATAGATGCTGACGGATAAGATGACACCCAAATCCACTAACATAGGCATTGGATCAAACCTGTGCAAGCCTCACTGTCACTTCGAGCTCTAGCGTGCATAAGAACAGCCGCCAGCAAGTCGACGGGTCGACGCAACCACGGCGAGGTATTGGATACCACCTCCGAGAAAGTAGAAACACAACCACAATAAAAAAATTATACACCCACCACCAACACCCACCGAATTTGGAAAACTAGACCGACACCGACGCCAAACTGGGGAGACCAGTTGGGAAACCCGGATAAACCGGTAAATTAAAACAAAAAAAACCCTAATCCCATTACACCATTATTACCTCGCCTCCGGCCACTAGAATGCCGGATCTGAGAAGACAAGGTGGGGTTCAGTTAAGTCAGGCCCACAGAACGCCGACAGGAGGTCTGAATCCAATCATCTGAAGCTTGGTCGACTGGAGCATACCAACACTAGCCATACCGGACCAGTGAGAGTAGATACACCGGAGAGTCGAGAGATAGGAGGAGGGAAAGGGAGAGGAGGGGGGGAGGAGGCGGCGGCCCTCCTCCTCAGATCTAGAATCAGTAGGGTTTGTTTTTTGAGAGAGGAAGTAGAGAGGAGGAGAAGGGAAAAGTCCTTCGTACGTTCTCAATGACGAACATATAATTTTTGCCCGGTCAATGGCTTCATTTTCCTGAGAGTACTGTTCTTTGGGTGCTCTGTTGGTTAGCAATTGTTTGGTGTGGTTATTCCTTGTCTTTGGTTGTCTTTCTTAGTTGATACTAATTAGAAAAAATAGAAAACAAAGCTTGCCAAACATGACATAACTATTAAACGACAAAAATTTTAAACATGGACAAATCACATGCTGTCACCTCTGCAGGCATGAGTTTTGTTCCAAGATGAACTCTTTCGGGAGTTGGACATGATGTCTCTTTTTGTTTCTCTTTTTTTTTTTTTTTTTTAAAACTTGATTAAGTCCAACGGCTTGAACTTAAGAGAGAAATTTCAAGCAGAGGATGCTAATACATTATTTACAACTATCATAAAACGTACACAAATCACCAATCAGTCATGTAAGTTAGTCCATCTATTTCTGTTGCCAATGCAAGTTCCATAACGCGCGATAACTTGAGAGCTACCCCACAATGTAGAAAAGAAAACCCAAGGAATTGAGTCCTATAAAGCGAAAGCAAAACCTGTCCGTATATTCAACAAAGATTCACCCCTAAGAGCTTTGAGTTTCAAAGGTACGAAAGTGGCCAACTGATCTCGCGTAATTCGTTAATCATGATTTGGCCTAGAGTTATTCGTAATTGGCTGCACAAAATTGACTTGCAACATGCAAGGTGATTGTGAGGCTGTATTGAAATACAATTTATTGATGCCAGCAGAAATTTTGCGGGAGACAAAATCAATCTGGGGCCAACCGCTTCGGCGGAACAACTCACTATACATGTATGGGCTTGTGCAGTTTTTTCCATGGCGTCACAAAACTAGTGTGATTTTTGGAACTATAGGTTAATTTACTTGTGTTTCTAGTATCTTAGTATTAGATGAATGCAGATTAATAATTGCAATAGTGTTGACTGTTAAGCATGAGATCTAAATATTTGCACGTATTTGGCCCCATTTTAGTAAACCCTTAGATATGAACGCGAAGTTAGAAAAAAAGGACTATTGAGTTCAATATTACACATGTTCACATGCCCGACAACATCAACGACTCATTGCTCAGTACAAACTATATATTTGGAACACTACATCTATTGTGAGAGTCCACAAGATAACCAAGCTAAACAACTTAGCAAATATGAGAAATTAGCCCATCATAGGGAAGAAACAAAGAAAGATAAGAAAAGCCTCTCTAAGGGGAGAACACCCACACGCGGGTGGGGAGATTCAAACTCTTAAAACATTTGGTTGAATCTGGTGGATGTGGGACATTGTGGCATTAGAAGAATCTTGGAAACTGCTGGTTGTACTTATATTGACCGTAAGCTCAGCTTTGAAAGTCTGGTTGATTATAAACACAAATGAGAATGAGATGATGTTTCAAACTTTGGCTTTCCTCTCTATCACTCTCCCAAGATATAAATTTATCGACACATGATCTGTCCAAAGACAATATATAACTTTATCAACACATAAACCAGACATTTTCGCAGTTCTATGCATGCCAATAGGCTTTTCTTGCACACTGCCTTCGGTATAACTGCAAAACCCATAGTTTTCGTGCCCATACTAATGATCTTTTTGCTTGTGATTCTCTCCCTAGGCTCTGTCGTTGCAGCTGATAATATGGTCACAAACATTGGAGGAATCATCAATCATAATTCTCGTATAGGCAAAGAACAGAAGACAGCAATGGATATAGCTGTTCACAACTTCAACAAGAGGTCAACTATGCACAACCTAGCTCTCCATTACCATAAGCTGGGTGGAGACCCCCTACAAGCGGCTTATGCTGGTTAGCAGTTGACAACCCCACACCACCCCACCCCCCCCCCCCCCCATCTTTTTTCCTTTCTTCATAGTCATTCTGTCTTTTATGATTGGATAACCATATAACTCAATCAAATCAATTGTCTTCGTACGTCCGTAATATGTAACGAGCAAATATGTATTCACTGTATCCTTGCTTCCACAAGGTGTTTTTTTTTTGGCACTTCTAACTTTTAGAAAATTGCACACGCGCTCCTTTTATTTGGTGTCTGTTGAACGAATTTCTGAATGTTTATTCTTCTCCCATTGGAGGTCAATTTATAATACAAGCTACCTATCAACTAAGGAAATAAAATCTTGAAATAAGGAAATACACATATAATCAAATATACTGATTCCTAAACTAGCTACCTAAATTATTTCCCTTCCTAATTTAAATATATACAGCCAACAGTGTCCATCCCTGAAGATAATTGTAACAAATTTGCCCTTTCAGACCAAGGGATTGAGTCGACCTCAGTCGCGTAGCTAGTATGTATCCAGGAGGACGTGCCTCCCTCAGCTTTCCAAAGTTATTATTGAGACCAAAAGAAAAATGGAAATTGGAGGTCGTAAGCAAACACATCATATTAGTAGGGGAATTTGGAGAGAATTCATTACCAAGCAACAATATTCATGCCTGGTTTTGCAAAGGAGAAAATCAGTGAGTGTAGTTTTAGTTACAAGCTCTAAAAAATTAGAAGAATCCAAAGGCTTGCATGTCAGAATCCTGACAAGATAAGGAACAAAGGTGTTTTGTCACTGTTATGTCGGATGACTTAGAAAGGAAAGCATGAGAATAGGGATACATGTGACCTTTCTTTTCCTTCCTGATTTTGTATTTTGATGGGCAAGGTCGTTTCCATGCCAAACAGGCTGCCAGCCATCTTTGTTAGTCAGTTACCCCATTCCACAAGAATAAGTAAACAACCCTTCCACCATTTCCATTAATTATTTTAAACATTAGGGTTGATATTAGTGATTGCAATTGCCGATCAATCCAAATGCCCAAGGGATTGTCTTGAAATGTATGTTTTGGAGGATAAATATCGTGGGTTTTCGAAAGTCAATTGTGGATTGTAATTATGGTGAGGTAAACCCCAACCAGTTGGTCGAGTGGGAGCATGACAGGAAGTAAGAGGCTTAGTCTCTAAGCTCATAGGTTCGTCTCTCATCGCCATAAAAAATCTTGGGGCCACTTGAGGTTTGCTTCGTTTAGGGCCCCACACTAGTTGAGGTGCGCATAAGTTGGCTCGGACCCTGATTATAAAAAAAAAATAGTGAGGTAAATGTGTATTACATACCATAATTAGAATACATCTCTAATCTAAGAAGATCAAGATCCCGATTTGGGTTTTACTAGAATGAAAGGTAAGACGTGACGTTTTGTTAACGTGACCATAAGTCCATAATCTCCTCTCTCTCGTATGGAATACTTATACAACATATGGGTGTGAAGTAGGCTGTGGGGGATTGGAGAAAGAAAGGGCATGGGTGGCTGAGTCGCAGTGAACGGAGTTTTTAGGTCCGGTTACTGAGGACCTCTTTTGAAGTATCAAGTAAGCCTCTTTCTAACAATGTACATACATCAACAATGTAGTTGTAGGTAGTTGGGGTAGAAATAAAAAGTGTTTGTTGAGTTCTACCACCAATTATGAAAAATGTTCATAACAACTTTGTTAACATTTTAATTCGGGTTTTTAAACTTTCGCAGCTAAAGAGCTAATTAACGAGAAGCATGTGGTAGTGATTATTGGCATGGAGACATGGTCGGAAACAGCTTTAGTTGCCAGCGTTGGAAACCAGGCTCAAGTTCCCGTTATTTCACTAGCAGCTGGAGCTATTAAAACGCACCAGTGGCCTCTCTTGGTCCAAATGGCTAACGATGTTTCAGAACAAATGAATTGTATTGCAGCAATTTTTCAGTCCAACTGGATAAGAGTTGTTGTTGTCTATGAAGAAGACATGTATGGTGGGGTGCCGGCTATGCTTCCTCTGTTATCCGAGGCATTGCAAAAAGTTGGCTCGTATATTGTGCATCATTTAGCCGTTGCACCATTTTCTTCTCTATCAAATCCTAAACAATTTGTTCATGAGAAACTGATGAAATTGAAAAGCGGCCAGCCTAGAGCTTTTATTGTTCTTCATGCATCGTTACCTATGACTACAGTTTTGTTCACCGAAGCAAAGAAAATGGATTTCGTGGGACAAGACTCCGTTTGGGTACTTACAGACTCCGTTGCAAGCTTACTTGATTCCGCAAACAGCTCATTTTTCTCTTCAATGGATGGTGTTGTGGGAATCAAGACAGAGTACTCTGAGAACAGTAAGCAATATCTAGAATTTTATGAGCAATTTCGGCAAAGATTCCAGTTGGAATATGCAGAAGAAGAAAATTACAAGCCCGGGATTCATGCTCTGAGGGCATATGATAGCATTACAGCTATTACTGCTGCCTTGGACCGAGATAAGAAAACTTTTACGTCGGAAAGGTTGCTAGACAGTCTACCATCAACCAGTTTCACTGGATTAAGTGGTGAAATTCATTTTGAAGATGGAAGACTATCTTACCAATCTATATACCGGGTAATTAATGTCTTCAACATGACATACAACAAGTTGGGATATTGGTCTCCAGACTTTGGGTTCTCAAAGAGCCTCGATGTTGCAGAGTATGGAAAGAACGACTCAACTGGAAAAGGTAATACCTTTTTGAAACTGGTGGATGGTTTTATAAAGCAACCGGGGGACTTGAAGCGGGTTCCTGAAGGATGGACAATGCCCAGTTTGGAGAATCCACTCATAATTGGAGTTCCTGGTAACGCCACTTCTGAGAATCTTGTGAAGATTACGTCCATCAAGAATTCAGCTGAGAAGATATACTCTGGTTTTTGCATTCGTGTTTTCGAGGAGGTGAAAAGAATTTTGGAATATGATCTGCCTAGTAGATACGTGGAATTTAACGGCACTTACGACAATTTAGTTGGTAATGTTGCAAACAAGGTATTAATAAATTGATCTCCAACGTTCTTTTTCATGGTACCTTCATATACAGGCTTCAAGCGTGCATAATGCTTTCTCTACCTACATTTAAATAACTTTTTAACTTGAATTTTTCAATTTGTACTCGTTTGTGGGTCAAATTTGTGGAAGACCTGAGCTACACCATATGATATCTACAAAGGCTACATACATAATGCTATATCCACCTATTTTTTACATAGTTTTTTAAACATGAATCGTCTGACTTGTACCTGTTGCTTGTGTGTCGAAATTTGTGGAAGACCTTTGGAGCTGCTGTAGGTGATGTAACAATTCTATCTAAACGTTGGAGTGGCGTAGAATTCACAGAACCATTCACCGAGTTGGGCATGTTAATGGTAGTCCCTGTGAAGCCTGCTCACAAGGCATGGATATTTCTGAAGCCTTTCACTGTGGAAACGTGGTTAGCAACGGGGGCTGTTTTGATCTACACAATGTTTGTAGTTTGGTTCTTGGAACATCGGTCCAATCCAGAATTTGGTGGTCCATGGAAGGATCAGCTGGGGAATGTCCTTTGGTTCACGTTCTCTTCACTTTTCCTTGCTCACAGTAAGTACATATAAAGTTAGAGCAATTATGCTTAAAAGGACATATAGTCTTTCATTGTTCAATATGAGAACCAAAACTGGCTATACATTCTAGTATTTACGAGCTCAATAACAGACCAGTAAAGGCCCCCACAAAGCTGGGATAAGTGACCGAAGAGCGAGCTGACAATAACCAGGCACCATTTGTGCCCACATTGCGAGGAGGACACGCTGACCTAATGTCTCGGTGCTCTAAATTAGCAGCATAAGTGAAATATTTGCATCATACTGACACATGCCTCTAGCTGCTACTTTGATGTCCATAAGAGTTGAGATTCTTACTGTTCTGGAATATGTTATAGGATAACAGATTCATCCACAATTCGCTTATACACTCACTTTTATCGTACAGGGGAGAAGATTCAAAGCAACTACACTCGGGTTGTAGTTGTGGTTTGGCTTTTTGTGGCATTGATTTTAACACAAAGTTACACAGCCAGTCTCACTTCAATGCTCACAATCTCGCAACTCCAACCAAGTGTTGAATCCCTAAAAATGTCCAATGCCACAGTTGGTTGCGATGCAAATTCTTTTAGGACATACGTACAGGATGTGCTTCAATACAAACCAGAAAATGTCATGCCCATGCACAATGAAAATGACTATCTGAGGTCATTCGAGAATGGCAGTATCTCAGCAGCATTTCTTGAGATTCCTTACGCCAAAGTTTTTGCCAACAAGTATTGCAGGAAATACACTATCTACGGATCCTCATATAGATTTGGAGGATTTGGCTTTGTAAGTATTAATTGCAACTAACTTTTTGCACTCTTTTCATTGTGCATGGAACTTAGTCTTCTAAGGTAGAATACAGAACCAATAATGCACATAAGTTTTAGATACCATCTTAAAGTGTACTATTGCCAACCCAAAGGAAAATAGAACAAAGATTTTCATCCAAATGGGGTAACTAACAGAAACGTTATCATGTTTTTTGTGCAGGTATTCCAAAAAGGCTCTCCAATAGCAGCTGACATCTCCAAAGCCATTCTCCAACTGATGGAAGATGGCACGCTAAAAAGGTTAGAAGAAGAGTGGTTAACTCCTTCTGCAGAGTGTCGAAACTCCCAAACTGACAAAAACATTGATGTCCTAAGCTTTCAAAGCTTCTGGGGACTATACCTCTTTTCCATCGCCACCTCCTCCATTTGTTTTCTGCTATTCCTGGCTAAGTTACTAAAGAGCTTCTATCACAATCACGAATCAGGTGATATCCATGGAAGTGATGACAATGTTTGGAAAAAGACAGTTAGACTTGCACGATATTTGTACGAAGGAGAGACTGGGAACCCAAGGAGAGCTCCAACTTCCAGTCGGGAATCACCGCACATCAGAAACGTGATTAGATTGTCTAAATTTAAGAAAAGGAAGAACAGGGAAAACCATTTCTTGATCATATTGGATGCAGAAAGATAGTTGTGGCATACTTGGAGTTTCCAAACACAATGGTGGCCAATTATCAATTTTGCGACCCGGCTTGACATCATGATTGATCCAAAAGACCCATGGGCGATTGAAAATGACCCAAGAATACTAACTCACTTTAAAATTTGGTGTTATTAAGCTTCTTTTGTGGTGGCTCCACCTGAGCTTACAATTATGATTGATGTGTTTATCTCGTAGAATTTAAATAATAACTGAGCTTAGTTTTTGAATCTTATGTATATTCATAAATCTAATGGTGTAAAGAAGTTCCTTGAATCCAATGGCCGAATTCTTGGGCTGGCCATTTTTGGAAAGATTCCGAATCTCTCCTTCTGATTCCTTAAAAAATTAATAAGGAAATATGAATTCCATATAATATGAGGTTCTCGTAGAAATTCCTATAGGTAAGTGTTGATTGTGAACTTGAAATCATTATATTAATTAGGTTTAGTTGCGATCATATATGGTTTCTTCGGTAGAGATAAAATATTAAGAATACTGCAGCCATCAATGTTTTGGTTTGGTTGCATGTCATAGATCATTGATGTCATAAGGGTGAAGCTTATTGAAAAAAAAAACTTTTGGGATGATTTAGGTTTGTTTGTGAGGCTGGTCAATAGTAGGGAGGGTAATTCATTTAACGGAAAATCCTATATCTGGATATAGTGTTTAATTGCTGAAAATTATGTTTATTGTGGACAATTGATGATTAGATTGACAAATGCCTTTTAGTTGGTGTGTACATAAATTGGTTTGAACGATTTAGTTGTTGCAAACTCAAAATTAAGTTGTGCAGGGCCTTTAGGTAAGGACAGTTTGCTCACATTTTACTTAGAACATTCGAAACCATATATATAGAATACCAATTTCTTCAAGCTGTGCTTTTATGGGCATGCATGAGGTAGTTTGAAAATAAAATTTGTCCATAATAAATCAGTTTTTGTGGTCGATAAACTCGTAAAACAAAGTTGTACTTTGTCCTACATAGTGAATGATTTAAGTTTGAAATTTGTATACCGTCTACTTTATGGATCTGCAATCAAAATAAGTTTTTATTGACTTTTTAGCTACGGAATCTACGAGATGAAAGATTCAAACCATGATTATATAAGAGCCTGGAAACGAGCCCCGAAAATGAGAGTTTGGAGGGATATGGAAGGATTGGGCATTGATTAGAGCTGATCCCATGCTGGGAAAAAGATGGAAGAAGCTGAAAAAACAAACGGTTTATTAACATCAGCATCCAGTGCAGGGGAATTTCCAAAAGTACCAATATTGCCGCTGAAAGCAACACATGCAAGGACCCGTTGTTAGAGTAAGATGCTGATCCTGCTTGTAACATGTACAGTTCACAATTGCTGCTTTGTTTTCTGCAACTTCTCTACTTGTCAAAGATACAAAGGATTGAGAGATGATATATTGTATCTACCGACAACGAAAAACGAGTTCAGTCTAACAACCGTTTCCTATGCAAGGATCGAGAACCAATTGTCATTAAAACGATATCGTGCCTGGCATGGTGCCTGCGAGCTTAGTTAGAACGCTCTTTTCATTGGATCGATCAGTGGCGGCTCCAGAAATTTTTTCAAGGATGTTCAGAAATTGTACTATACTATCTCGAGAAACCATGACTATATATTTAAATAAAAGGTCATACATAACATCTAAAATGCGACTCAAATATAGCGAAGTATATAAGCTATTACAATTGTTCTTGACGAGTTTTCATATTTTGAAACCGTTGCATGATATCCTCGTAATCAACAGTATCAAATACATCACTCTCTATATAAGTAATTAAGCAATTATTCATCTATTGATCTCTCATTTAATTGCGCAAATTGGGTTAGTGGGCTGAAATTTGGGTTGAAATTTCAAGTGGATTAATTTATGGGCTATTTTTGGGGTGGGTGTTTAATAACATTTGGATTGAATGTTCATTGACAATTAGATTGAGTGTTCAAAGTAAGGCTAATCCTAAATTTTTATATGTATTCTAAGCCAAAAAAAAAAAAATTTTGGGCGGTCAATTGACCATGGTCATAGTTTCATGTGAATGGAGCCGCCTCTAGAATCGATCTAGAAAGATTTAGGAGGGTGCATGGTTACGAGATACTATGGAGATCATTGCAGAAGGTTTTGAATGCACGTACGTACGTCGGTGTTTTCTTTTGGGGGAAACAAAATTTAAAATGCATTTATCATGTTGTCATCATGGGACGATGAGGCGACTTGTGATGATGTGGCGCCCTCATGGATGAAAAAGTATGTTGCAGTCAAAGTGGGTACGTGACGATGTGGCAACATTTTTTGCTTTTATTACTCTTAGCTATACACTTTTTGGGGAAAAAAACCTTTTATATAGTGACAAAACATTTTTTGCTTTTATTACTCTTAGCTATACACTTTTAGTTTGTCGATTGTGTGATTTGGGTGCCAACCTAATTGGGATGTTTGTCTTACATTGTGATGCCGTTGTGTTTTTGTTCAGTTAGAGCATCTTCAGCAGCCTCAGCTGTTGGAGATTTCCGGCAAATTAATTGACGATGAAAAGCTCCTAAACCCAGACACATCAGCCTCGCTCCGGCCTCGCCAGTTACGTACTCTGCTGCCAAAACGGCTCGCCCGCTGTGGCGAGATTTAGATCCTCGCTTGCCCTCACTTCCCTCTCTCTCTCTTGCCCTCGATGCAGACCTAGATGTGGATCTGGTGAAATCGATGACGGTAGATTCTAGAATCAAAACGTACGCTACAGTGCCTTGCTCGCCGTCATCCGTGCCGTTGCCCGTTGATCGGATTCCGACTCCTCTCTCACTTTGGTACAAATGAGGGGGGGGGGGGGCGGCGGGGGCGGATTGATTTGGTATAAATGGTGTTTGGTTTTGCTTAGGCTATTGGGTACACATGTATTGAAGGACTAGTTAAATGAGAGATATTGTAGTACTTTTTCTTTCTTGAATGGCTAACAATTTGGACGCGGGGGAGCTGCTGCCCCTTAAGGGGCAGTAGCCTATTGCCCCGGTCTAGCGGGGCTCGTTTCGATCTCGCTTCGATGATCGAAAATGTTTACTTAGTATAGTTCGTCGAGTAGAACAAGTTTACTAAACATTAGCTCGATCGAACATCATTAAGTGCATTATTAGAACATTTTCATCTTGAAAAGAATGGATTCGAAACACTGGATCAAATCTACTGGAACTCATTATTATCAAGTATATATTTTCCAATTAGGCACTTAATGATATCTGAACGAGCTAATTTTTAGAATACTTATTCTACTTGACGAGCTCTGCAAAGTGAACATTACCGATTATCGAAGCAAGATCGGAGCGAGCCCCGATCAGCTGGAACAGCAGGCTGCTGCCCCTTAAATGGACAGCAGTTCCCCGCCTCCTAAAAATCTGGTTTGACCAATGAAGATGCTCTTATGTATCTAAAGTGATCATGCATTGGTGAGACTAGCTATACCGCTCCTAGTTGGCCAGTCCTATACTCCATATGGAGAAAAATTTTAGCCTCTCAGTGCATTCAAGTTGTCCATTTTGATTTTGGACGACTCAGATTTGAAGAGAGAAAAATGGGAGAGAAAGAGGAGGGGTGAGAAGTGAGAGAGAGAGTTTCAATCTGAGCCGTTCAAAAGTGCATCGGACAGCTCAGGAGTGCCGAGCGGAACACCAGGTGGTATATATGAGCTTGGCACTGAAAAATTTCTCCCCCATATGACGTGTTGACTAGTTGATCAGGCTTTGACATTTCCTGAGGATTAATGACTTGTTCTCCACAATTTAAGCTAGTGGTTGGTACGTATGAAAGCTTTTTGGATTCTTTGTCGACTTAGCTTCGAAGTTTGAATAGAATCTCATAAGTTCAAAGTCGTGTTGTCTGGAAGACATAAGGAATTAAACCGATCGAGCTAAGAAAATTCAGTGCAATGTGTAAGACTGAAGACTAGAATCAGAGAAGTGATCGCAATTGCAATTCGTTGACGAGGGAATTACATTTGGAAGGTAGTGTGCATGCGAATATTGAGAACTGTTGGTCTAGTGATCATTGCCTCCTAAGATCTCAGAATCGAAACTCTCTGAGGTGTTATTAATTAATTAACTCATTTGATGCCAATTTATATAGAGCTTAATTTGATCTAGTTTTAATTGAGAGACGCGAAGGTGTGTAGGGGCCCGAGGGGCACCGGCCACCCCCAATTTTAGAATTTTGTTAATAGTATATATATACTACAATTAGTATTTATATAAGTAGTATACACGAACCTCTAAAAATTTAATACGTTTTGATTTGATCTTGTCAAAAAATTAAAATTATTGTTAAATTTTATCAATTTTTTCGTAGATGGAAAAAATCACACATGAACGTTGTAATTGTCAACCTAAAAATAAAACAATGTTGTGTACAATATGGTAATGTATTTACAAAAGCTACACGATATACTAAGGATATTTTTAAATGAAAATACTTTCTTACGTCGGACCTCCTCTACTAAAATTCTGGCTCTGGCACTAGATTTGAGACCCTCTCAAATAGGCGGTAAGATTGGTTTTCCAAGATTAGTGATGTGTGAGTATGTTAGCCTGGATACTTGAATTATAACAAAAAATCAATTCTTGGTAAAATTATTCTAGAAAAATTAACTCCAAAAGTCAATAGAAATAGTTCCGTTAATTTTTACTCCAGTTGAAAGCTTTGACGAAACAATATGATTTGTGGGCACCAAAATAGTACTAGTACAATTGCTGTCTTTTGTAATTGTGATTATGATTATTAATTCAACGGAAGTCTACAAACTCTCTCTGTACCTTTGACCCATCTTCCCCAACTTAGAAATATGTGGTCCTTTAATTAAGTCTATTCATTAGATTGTTAATACCCATTTCGATCAACTTAGACGTTGCAACATAATCATTTCTATGACTCATAATTTAAATAATCATCATCTTTATTCATACCAGGTAAGAATTCATCCCGTTCACTTTGCATACTTATGTTTTCATCCTTTTAATGCATGAATTACTCTTATTACCCTTTTACTATGATATCTATCTATCTATCTATCTATCTATCTATCTATATATATATATATATATATATATATACACTCAGGTTCAAGTAAGGGATCCCTTAAATTAGGT
>BPLS01000620.1:352704-366356 GCA_019656275.1 Rhododendron kiyosumense
GGAAATTTTCAAAATTGGATGGAAAAGTAAATCAATGTACAAAAATGCCCTTACAAAAATGTCTGGTCGACAAAGTGGTCGACCGGGTGGTCGTACGGCCTCTTAGCCGGTTGGTTCTGGTTGACATTGCTCTCTGTTTAGATAGCCGACTTGTCAAAACTTCACCTCAATAAATTCGTTAAAGCATGTATTGAGCTCACTAAGTCTTTGTAAATATTAATCATTGAATTCAAGAGACTTTATGCAATACGTCAAGGCAAAGAAAAATTAGTCCGAAAAAGGATTTTGCGATAAAAGATTTTCTTTTGCCAAATAATAAAAACTTCATCAATATAATCATCAAAATAATAAATAGTGATGCATATAATTTTTCAACAAATTATCATGCATATTTTTCCAACAATCCCTAATTTCATCGGGAGGGTGAGACCATGCCGGACTTGAAAATGTGACAACTTCGGCAGGTGGGCGTTGGTACTCGTCTAGATAAGTGGCTATTGTAACAGGGTTCACAACTATTGTTTTTGAACCAATAGTAGAGGTAATGTGCCTTGTTTCCCTATTGACCTCCATATTTGAGTAAAAATTTCGAACTACACCATCACAAAAGCCAGTTATCGAAAAGTCCTTTCGCGGACTAAATATTTTCTCGACCTTGAAAAATAGCATAAAGTCTCTTAGATTCAATAATTAATATTAACAAAGACTTATTGAGCTCAATACATGCTTTAACGGATTTATTTAGATGAAATTTTGAGCTATAGGTTGATGAACCGACTGACAGACCAGAGAAGTGTGTCAACCAGAGGGCACCGGACGACCACCCGGACGACCGCCTGGTTGACCACGCGGACGATCGCCTATCAACGTAATTTTTTTTTAAAAAGGGTACCTACGTAATTTTGTTGGTCTCCATCCATGCTTTTAACGGAAAATAGGGGAGGGGGTGTAGTTGCTCGAATTTGGTAGTTAGGGGGGTGAAGTTGCTCGAATTTAAACTTAAGGGGGTGAAGTTGCCAAAAAGTGATAGTTTAGGGCGTGTTCTTGTAATTAAGCCTATAAACTAAACATGAGCCATAAAAATGACTACTCCTATATACGAACATCTATGTGAAGGGGGCATTTCAGTCCTAAACTACACATATGCATGTCATATTGGAGTTTGACTTCCAAATTTGGACGAGAAGAGTAAAGGGGCTACGAGATACGTACTAGTAATATTTTTGTCTTCGGTATTTTTTTACTAAAACTTATTTCCGCAATATTTGTTCAGTTTTTCGTCATAAATTTTAGGATTAATTATTCATCTCAATGAGAGGAATCAAAAAAATATAAAACTGTGGACCGAAGTTAAAAAGTTCATATAAGACGACACTATAGACAAAAAAGCTACTGTTTGGTATTTTTTTTCCTTGTTGACATATATTTTTTTACTTTTTAGACTCTTTTTGCTGAGATGGGTGATTAATCCGAAAAATAAACTTGAATTCAACAAAAATTCAAAAATACTGAAACGAAAAATACCAAAAACATTAGCGTAAACTCACCTTTTAAATCATGGATTAGGGCAAGGTGAAGGGAAAAGTGTGACCATTTAGGGGTAGTGATAAGTTACCATTTTTTTTTCCATAACCAGATGTTCAGGGCTAATTTACTTGCAACTCGATTACTCTTGGTAGAGGTGTCAAATGGCACCCCGTTTAACTCCGTGCTAACTGTGTTTCGTGTCGTGCTGTGCCAGCCCGTTTACAGTATTTACTCAAATCGTGTCGTGCCAAGCCGTGCCATTTGTCAATTGCGTTGTGCCATGCCGGTCTGTTTACTTAAATCGTGTCGTGTTGTGCCGTGCCGGCCCGTTTTTTTAAATTGTGTCGTGTCGTACTGGCCCGTTTGCCAATCGTGTCGTGCCGTGCTGGCCCGTTTTCTTAAATCATGTCGTGTCGGCCCGTTTACTTAATCGTGTCGAATCGGACCATGCCATTTTAAATTGTGTTGTGCCAGCACACCGCCAACCAATTTTCATCCAAACCATGTTTAAAGTAGGACAAAACAAAAATGAAATGATACAAAAGATGTTTCGTAGGTGCCATTGAACCCACTTTGATTAAAGTATCATAAGACCATGGTTAATAAAAGTATCATTAAAAAGTGAGACCATGGCCGAAATGATAGCACACTTCGAAATATGGGCAATGGTCATGGCCATGGTCATATTAACCATTTTAATGCCATGAACCAGTTTGTCAATGGCACCAGTTGGAAACATGACACACTTTTACTTCTGATTTGTGGTTAAAGCATGTTCACCATGTTCATATTAACCATTTTAATGCCATGAATGCATTGAATGGTATCGATCGTCGTGATTGCGTTGCGATTGTGTGGCTATTGCTTGATGGCCTCGTTTTTATATAATAGAGCTACATATTATATACTAATTTTTCAAATCTATAAAATAAGTTAATTGGTGACATAGTGGTTTGTTTGTGTATGAAAGAACCTAGGGACTTGGGCTTAAGTCTTAGCCCAACCAATTCCTTTTTGTTTTTTTTTTCCCCTTATTTCTTCTATGTATTTTCTTTCTTTTTTTTTGTTTGAGACTTTTTTTCTTATTTGTTTTTTCCCCCCTTATTTCTACTATGTATTTTTTTTATTTCTTTTTTTTTAGACTTTGTTTCATATTTCTCGTCAGATTTGGGGTAAATAATATACGAGTATACAACTTTTGCACATTTTCTTTCGTATTAAATTACTCTTGTACCATAAATATTTTGATAAGTTTTTTTAATTTTAATTGTTATCTTGTAATGTTAATTTTACGAATCAAAGGTCCAAAGCTTATTCACTAAAAAAAAACAAATATTTTTAACTGAATAAAAATTGATAATTTTTTAAAGGTAAACAAATGATTTTTTTAAGAAATTTTTTTTAAAATTAAATATCTTAGCTGTTTACCTTTAATTTTTTAAAGGTAAACAAATATTTTTTACCAAATAGAAATTGTTTACTTTTTTTTTAAATAAAAAAGTCATTTGGCTTATTTAATTTTTTTTTGTTTTCCTGTGCCTCGTGCCATGTCGTGCCCATGCCCGTGCCCATGCTCGGCTAGAATTATGTCGTGCCTTGCCGTTCCTGTCCACTTTTCGTGCCCGTCTACGACCGTGTCATGCTGTGCCGTGCCAAGCCAACTTTTGTGCCCTGCCCGTGCCGTGTTGTGCCGTGCCAGGCCAAGACTGTGCCTGTGACGTGCCATGCCGCCCCGTGCCGTGCTATGCCGACATGGCCCATTTGACACCTCTAACTCTTGGGACCATAAATCCAGGTTGTTCGGCCTAATAAGTCAAATGATTTATTTTTTTGTCTTTATTCAATTTTTTCCGCACTTGTTAGTTTTTCATCAATTTTTTTAGATTATTGCTTCTTCATGACGAGA
This sequence comes from Rhododendron kiyosumense, assembly GCA_019656275.1. Classification (NCBI taxonomy): domain Eukaryota; kingdom Viridiplantae; phylum Streptophyta; class Magnoliopsida; order Ericales; family Ericaceae; genus Rhododendron; species Rhododendron kiyosumense. Next base: position 356,138 of record BPLS01000620.1, read on the forward strand.
GGAAGCTAAAAGTAAACATTACGATCGAAACCTAAATTTTTTGAATAAAGACAATTTTTTTTGTCTTTATTCAATTTTTTTCGCATTTGTTAAATTTTCATCTACTTTTGTAGATTAATCTTCTTCATGACGAAAGGAATCTAAAAAATAAAATATTACAATCAAAACCTAATTTTTTTGAATAAAGACAAAAATAAGATAATAGGCCTGTTTTTTTCTCATTTATTCAAAAAAAATTGGGTTGCAATCATAATTTTTAATATTTAGATTCCTCTCATCACGAGCTCAATGGAGGAAAATGATTTATGTAACCAACCTCAAGTGATTGGGATATAAGGCTCGATTTAGTTTTGTTTAGATTCCTCTCATCACGACGAAGTAATAATCCACAAAAAGTTGACAAAAAACTAACAATACAAAAAAAATTAAGAATAAAAAAAAAGTCGATTGAAAATTAATTTACCATTTTTTTAACAATACAAAAAAAATTAAAATTTAGTAAAAATTAATTTACCATTTTTTTCTGGCATTCTTTGGGGCATACTGACCGGGTTTTGCTAAAGTCTTGTTGACTCAAAGCCGGCATGCATCCACTTGGTTCTTGAGCATTACTATTCAACATTTGAACTTTTCATACGCGCAGAACTTCAAATGCCGTGAGTCCTTGGAATCCATCAGGAATTTCCACACACCCCCCCTCTCTGTCTCTCTCTCTCCCTCTCTACTCTCTAGGGAGGCAGACTTCTCCAAACACATTTGGGCATATATAAATGATGAAGCTTACGAACCACAAGTACAATAATTAAATCAGAAAGCATATGAATACGACGGACGTACAGTACTTGCCATTGTTTTAAATCCCAATCAAAATGCCTTTCCAGCTCCGCTCTATCACAAAACCAATCTTTTTGTTCATCCCAATACTACTCATATCATCCCTAGTACTTATTCTCTCTCAAGTCTCTGTCGTTGAAGGTGGTACTACAGAACAGAAGACAGAGAAATATATAATTGGAGTTCCGGGTAATGCCTCTTTCAAAAATTTTGTGAAGATAACCTCAAGTTCTCAGAATCCAAATGAGAAGAATTACACTGGCTTTTGCATCCGGGTTTTCGAAGAGGTTCAAAATAAATTGGATTCTCCTGTAACTAATTACGAATTTGTGGAGTTTAATGGAGCATATGATGATCTAGTCGCTAATGTCGCTAACAAGGTAATTAATCTATCTCCGAACTCTTTTTCTCTGCATTGGCTTGCACATTTTTTCCAAACTACCCTTTAACTATCAAAGAAACTGCCAATACCGATCGAAGCAACTGAATTTCATGACAATTTTCCTCGCACCATCTTTTGCAAAACACGATTTGTTTTTTTTTTTTGATCGTCATCTTTTGCAAAACACGATTTGTGCAAGCATGAGTGTTGTCGAAATCGTACGATACTCGATACATATCGTACGATACGTATCGTATCGCATGGAAAACTACACGTATCTTTCAATGACTCGTAAATGTACAGAAATCGTAAGCTACGAGTGGAGTATCGTACGGTACGACATGTATCGGGATACGTATGTAAATCGTACGATATTTAACCCAACTTCAAACTTACCTTTTATACCCAATTAAAAGCTTTTAATAGAGACAAAACCCATTTATCCTCCGAGAAAAGCCCTGATTCTGCAGCGACCAAACTCCTCTTTGTGGCGGTGACCAAACTCCGATGAAATCGACGGCAAAACTCAGACGAAATCGACGGCAAAACTCCGACTACTACTCTCCGCTCTCCTTCGATCTTGCTGTCGACTGAGATCTTGCCGTCGACTAAGAGGTATTGTTCTCGACTTCTCGTCATCTGATATTCTGATCTGGATGGGTTGGAGTCTTGGAGACTTAAGGAGTCTCTTTTGACGTCTCTCTCTCTACAAATGCCAAAATAAAAGCAACAGTGCAAAACCCAGTCTTTTACTCTTTCCAATTTGTCCTCTTCCCACTGAATGTTCACATGCAGAAACCCACGTCATATATTAATACAACTACACCTGCCCTTCTCATTTTTTAAAGCCATTGGGGGTCTGGGACCACCGGACCACTACTCCATTAAAATAAAAATAAGTAAACATTTTTTTTTTTTTGACAAGATAAAATAAGTAAACATATCCCTTTCTCATTCCACTAAGAGACAACAAAACAGAGCATTGTATTTTCTAATCCCAATATTCCTTTACTTTCTTTTACAGTTTTAAATGTTTTTTATGAAATCTTTTGTATTGTTTTGTAGTGGTAAGGTGGATAGAGCATGTAAGTCTCTAATATTTGATTTTTTAGTACACCTTACCCTTTTGGAACACTTTAGATGACCTAAGATGTGTGATTTTGAATCCTAAATGCTTTTCTTTTTCATATGTCCTATCAATTTGTAGTTTATTGCAATGTATTTATGATTAATTAATGTAAATTAACTTTTGTTACCGTATCTTACAATACTCGATACGTATCCCGATACGATACGAAAAATCATAAAACCGATACACAATATGTATCCCGATTTGAAAACCTTAGCATCTCGTTCCGTTTATTGTTTAACACATGCTTTGTGTTCATGCATGTGGATCACAAATGGAAGACTTATAGCGCTGCCGTAGGCGACATAACGATATTAGCCAAACGTTGGAAGGACGTGGAATTCACCGAGCCATTTACAGAATCGGGCTTGTCGATGGTAGTTCCGGTGAAGCCCAGTCCGAAGGCATGGATATTTCTGGAGCCTTTCACTCTGGGAGTGTGGTTGGCTGCCGCCGCTGTTTTGGTCTACACCATGTTCATAGTTTGGTTCGTGGAACATCGGTCTAACCCAGATTTTAGTGGACCCTGGAATGACCAACTCGGAAATGCTCTCTGGTTCACTTTATCTTCACTCTTCCTCGCTCATAGTAAGTACGATATAGGAGTACAATAATTAGGCCCTGTTCGGCTAAATAAGTTAATTGGATTTATTTTTTTTTGTCTTTATTCAATTTTTTTTTTTGCATTTGTTAGTTTTTCGCCGATTTTTTGGGGATTATTTTATCGTCATGACGAGAGTAATCTAAAAAGTAAAAAATTAATATCGAAATCCAAATTTTTTTGAATAAAGACGAAAAAATTGGCTTAGTGGCTTATTTTTGTCTTTATTTAAAAAAATTAGCTTTCGATAATAATTCTTTTACTTTTTAGATTCCTCTTTTATGACGATGCAATAATTCCCAAAAAATTGATGAAAAATTAACAAATATAAAAAAATTTGAATAAGGATAAAAAAAAATAAGCCAATTGACTTATTTAGCCAAATGGAGCATTAATTAAGTTCGGCATAGCCATTTTTTTTATGAATAATGTTTCTTACACAAGTTTCTAAACAGAAATTATTAAGAAGTCTTCCCATGCACGTGGGGTCCAAACCATGTATTCATGGGAATGTCATGCATCGGGTGACTACGATAATACCTACATCTCTCTTCTTCTTCTTCTTTTTTTAAAATGGTCTAAACCTGAGTTCAGATGGCTGCGTTATTAGTACTGCACTTAGTATCATTTTCAAATGATTCTTTCTTTTTTCTATAAATCCAAACTGGGTGTCTGAGATAGTTCTTGAATGGTATGCTCGATTTTCCATATCTTTTTCGAGGAAGAAACCTCTTTCATGAATCATTTTATTTTGAAATGAAAGTCCATAAAACTAGATGATTCAAAAATAAAAAATAAAGTTTTGTAATAATTGTGCAGGAGAGAAGATTCAGAGCAACTATGCTCGGATTGTGGTAGTGGTGTGGCTTTTCCTGGCGTTGGTGTTAACTCAAAGCTACACCGCCAGCCTCACGTCAATGCTCACAATTTCACGACTCCGACCGAAACTACTGTCCCATTCAAAAGTCGGGTGTGATGAAAATTCATTCATGAAGAAATATGTTGAAGAAGTGCTTTACTACAAGAATGTAAGTCGCATCAGTGACGAAGATGCGTACCTCAGGGCATTTGAGACGGGCAGTATCTCAGCAGCGTTCCTTGAGATCCCTTATGCCAAAGTTTTTGTCAATAGAAATTGCAGGAAATTTAGCATCATTGGAACCACATATAGATTTGGAGGATTTGGCTTTGTGAGTTCTCAACACTTTCTTTACGTCTTTTTCCTCTCTTTTTTGAGCTAAGTAAAAAGAGGGAGATCAAAGTTGCAACCCCATCAGGGAAGAGGAACTTCCAACCACCATTGCATATTCAGTCAGTGAGCTAGTACCATCAATTAAAGAAGCTAAGCTAACTAAAATTACGTTCAAGTACTCTTGATCGATTGAACCATCATCATCTCGAGCACTTGTATAATGCAGCCACCATCTCAAACCTCTAATGCAAATATCTTCATTCATGTTCCTATGTAGGTATTCCAAAAAGGTTGTGCATTAGCTGCTGATGTCTCGAAAGCCATTCTCCAACTCTCAGAGGACGGGACTCTTAAAAGGCTAGAAGACGAATGGTTAACTCCCGACAAAGAGTGTTTAAAATCTGAAACTTTGACGGAGAACATTGATAGCTTGAGCCTCCGAAGCTTTTGGGGCCTATTCCTCTTCTCAGCTGCCACTTCGTCTGTTTGTTTTCTTCTATTCCTTGGGCACTTACTCAGGGATTACCTCCGTCATCAGTCATCTCAAGTGGCTGACGTGAATGCAAGTAATGAGAGCGTTTCGATCAAGACAGTTAGAGTTGCACGGTACTTGATGAATGCAGAGATTGGAAGCCCATGGAGATCTCCATCCTCTGATCGGCCAGTGACTGAAACTGACATGTGCTAAATACTTGGATTTTGTCTGGTGGAGACTGTAACTTGCACTCCGTCTATTCCAATTTTGTAGTCATTTTTAGGAGTTCATGTCACTTTTCAATTATTCATATCTTGTGATCTATTTTTAAGTGATTTTGAAAAGTTTGTTTAATAGTACTAATCGAGATCTGTCGAACGAAATCTTAAAATCTGATTGAAAAGTTATATGATTTGATCGTGCACTGATAGGTATCTTATAAAATATTGAGCTCATGATTTTTCACGGGGGCACTTGAAAAAATAGTGAATGAGTTAAGTTCAAAATATGTATGCCGTCTATTTTATGGACATTTAATCAAACCAAATTCTTAGAGACTTTGTTTTTCTTACAAATTCGACAAGATAAACAACACGAATCATGATTAGGAGCTCAGTATGAGCCCAACAAAATGAGATTTAAAGGGATATGGAAGGATTGGGCATGGATTAGAGTTGATTCCATGCTGGAAAAAGATAAAAGAAGCTGAAAAAATCGAAAGGTTTAATTTTTTTTTTTGGTATAAATTGGGAACTTTATAAGCACACACAAACTACAAACCAAAGGAACTAGTCCTTACAAGGAATTGCAAGCTATGGGAAAAAAAATTGGCCAACAAACATTAACTAGAACAAACAATTGCAACTACTTCCCCAAAACACTTGGGGGAAAAAACATTTCCGGGAAATCTCCAAGATGTCCCAATTGAGAGATTCTGGGAAGAAACACGAATCCCTATTCAAGAGCTAATGCAAGCACGGTCATCTTCAATAATAGACAGCTGCAAAAGAGTACAATCCATACCTTGACGCTAAAACACGCGCAAATTCTGTTCTCAATCTCCATAGCTAATAAATTGTACGTGTTTGCTGCCAAAGACAATTTGCAATTGTAAGAGCTATAGAACTGTTGGGTGGAGGAGTATTGATCACACACTTATAATTTATAAAACTCACAAGAGAATTGCACAAACACACTCACAATATATTGGACTCACTCAATCTAAAAATAACATACAAGGAGGAGGAATTTCTCTCTCTATAATTCTCTTATTCTCTTACTCCACTCATATCTTTTACATAATCAAAATACATTCTTTTATAGGCAAATCAAACAGACAAGTAGATAACCTTGCAATAAATACAAAGATCACAAATTGAAATATGGAAGCTTAAATTCAATACCCACGTTTTTGTTCTTGCTCTTCTTACAGGTTTATCTCACTTTCCTTCTTCAGCAACTTGCCCTTCCACTTGCAGGCAATTATAGCCTCCAAAACAATAGTTCCACACATTCCAAATCAAGCTTACTGGTTTTTCAACATCCCTCCTTTAGCTTGATTCTTAGGGATTCTTCATTCCAAGCATTGTCTTCATTTTTATGAAAGCTTCATATTTTGAGGGGCTTTGTACGTAAAGATATCAGCTGCTTGATCATATGTCCTGCAAGAAACTAACTCCACTTCCTTTGCTTTTATATGCTTTCGAATAAAGTGTTAGAGGGTATTGATGTGCTTGCTTATTTTGTGATGAGTCGGGTTCTTAATTTGCAAGCACAACTACAGAGCGGTTGTCGACGTAGATCTCTATGGGCAATTTTTGCAGAAAGCCCAAGTGCTTCAGCACATTCCTTAACCATATAGCATGACAGACAACTAAGTTGGCGGCAACATACTCAGCTTCACAAGATGACAACGTCACAATCACTTGCTTCTTGGATGTCCAAGTGAAGGCAGTATCTCCAATGAAGAAAACGAACCCTGTTGTGCTCTTCCTTTCATCCAAGTCTCTTCCCCAATCGCTATCTGAATAGTTGGAAAGATTCAAGTCACCACCTGACTGATAGAACAGTCCATCACTATGAGTCCCTTTGATGTAGCGGAGAATCCGCTTTGTTGCAAACAAGTGTGATTGATCTGGTGTCTCCATGTATTGGCTGACTAGCCCAACACCATAGAGTATGTCTGGCCTAATACAGGTCAGATATCGCAAACTTCCAACCAAGCTTTTGAAATAGGTTGGATCAACATTCCCAGGCTGACAAGTTTGGGAGGTAGGGGATTTAGTCAAAACAAGAGTTGCGATATGGATGAAGGCGAAGTTTGACATCAAAGTCTACACCGTTGAGGAGTTCAAGTTCTTTTTAGATGGTATCCGAAAATTGAAATTGTAACCTAGTATTTAGGTGGATATCCAACTGTCGGTTGGATGTGATTGTAAATTTGGGCACTTCCGGGCTCTTGTCTTTCGGTGTTCTTTTCTCGATGTACCCCTTTCGAGTTTTATAAAATATTTCGTTTTCCGAGCAAAAAAAAAAAAACATTCCCAGGCTGACTAGCCCAACACCATAGAGTATGTCTGGCCTAATACAGGTCAGATATCGCAAACTTCCAACCAAACTTTTGAAATAGGTTGGATCAACATTCCCAGTATCTTTTTTCTTCAGTTCCAGTCCACTGTCGACTGGAGTCGTCACTGGGTTGCACGTCTCCATCCCGTACTTCTTCAGTCTCTCCGTGGCATACCTGCTTTGGGAGATAAAAATTCCTTGTTCACTTTGCGTCACTTCAATGCCTAGTGATGGGTGCACAAATGTGCATATTTACGCCCTCTAACTTAAATTTGTTATATCTGTTTAACGCGCTACTTTGATTTTGATACTTATTAATTGTGTTTTAGGACTCACAGGTGATTATTAACATTTTAGCCGTTAAATTCAATTCGTAGACCGTGACGCTCTTAGCCGAATGCCATGCATCAAGTGATTGGTCCTTTATTTCCACAATAGAAAAGAAGAAATTGCATTGAAGGAATGAATTTCGTGGGTGGAAGAAATCACGGCAGTGCCATGAAGGAGGACCCACTAATTACAATTAAGAGAAAAATGATTTGGTGCTGCGATATCATATGAGCTCTCGTGTCACCACTATAAAAGAAAAGGAAAAAGGGTTTTGAAGGGGCGGTCATCGAGAGGTCTTCTAGAACAAAAAACGGAGAACGAGAGACAGCGCCACTTGACGCTACTTCGGCTGAAGCAGAAGGCTTCCGGGTTTATTAATCTTTTACTATTAATTCAATGGAGTTTTATATTTACTTGGACAAATTTTCAAGATCACGCCATTCATAGTCGGTTAGACAGATTTCTAGTCTCAATTCAGTGGATGGAAAAGTTTAAATTGATTCACAGGGGATTGCCTGGGCCTATATCTGACCACTGTCCCATAGTGCTTTTTGAGGATGGTAGGGATTGGGGTCCAAACCCTTCAAATTTATGGACATTTGGCTGTCAAATCCAAGCTGTATGAAGTTGGGCAAGACAACGTGCAATGAGTGTCGGGTGACTAGTTGGGCAGGCTTCATAATCATGCAAAAATTGAAGGCGGTGAAAGAGAAGCTCAAAGTATGGAATAAAGAAGTTTTTGGGGATGTCGCTCTAGCCTTACAAAAAATTGAGTCAGATCTCCACCAATTTGAGCTTTTAGAAGAGGAGAGATAGCTGAATGAGGATGATAAGGCTGCAAGGTGCAAAACCAAATATGAGTTCTGGAGACTTTCTCATTTAACTGAATCTATGTGGAGACAGAAGTCTAGAATCAAATGGCTGAAATTGGGGGTTAAAAATACGAGATTTTTCCAAGTAATGGCAAACATTAGATTCAAAAGGAATATGGTGGGTGCGATCAAGGCTAATGGAAGAATGTTGGACAATCCAAGAGAGATTAAAGAGGCGGCTGTGGAATATTTCAGCAACACTTTCAAAGAAGAAAGATCCGGAAGACCAGTGTTGGGGGGATTGTTTAGCAGAAAACTTACTCCATTGAATGCCTCTTCTTTGGAAAACCAGTTTGGGGAGGGAGAGATTCTTGTAGCCCTGAAGGATTGTAGCAACTTCAAGGCACCAGGTCCGGATGGTTTCAATTTTTCTTTTGTTAAGAAAGGTTGGGATTTTATGAAGGTATTGATAATCCAGTTCTTCTCAGATTTTCATGCCAATGGAAAGCTTACATAAGGTATCAACTCTACATTTGTGTCTTATGATCCCTAAGGTTGATTGCCCTACTCTGTTCAAAGAGTTTAGACCTATTAGTATGGTGGGTTGGGTTTATAAGCTTATCTCCAAAGTACTGTCCAATAGAATTAAATTGCTTCTCCCTTCTATCATTGGGGAGTCCCAAGCTGCATTTATTGGGGGAAAACAGTTTTTGGATGGTGTTCTTATAGCCAATAAGGTGATTCACAGTTGGAAGAATAGTCATTATGGGGGTCTCATTCTCAAAATAGACTTTGAGAGAGCTTATGATTGTGTTCATTGGGGCTTCTTGTTGGACTTGCTTTCGAAAATGGGTTTCGGGGGAAAATGGGTTTCGGGGGAAAATGGTATGGGTGGATTAAAGAATGTATCTCATCTGTAACTATGTCTATCCTTATTAATGGTTCTTCTACTCAGGAATTTCACACTCAAAAAGGCCTAAGGCAAGGAGATCCATTATCACCCTTCCTTTTCAACATTGTGGTGGAAGCTCTGAATATCTTGTTGGAAAGAGCTCGGGATTTAAACATTATCAAGGGTACAAAGATTGGGGCTAATGGAGTTGTTTTGTCTCATTTACAATTTGCGGATGATACGATACTATTTTGCAATAATGATAGAGTGGAGATGGCTAATATAAAAAGGATTCTAAGATGTTTTCAGCTTATGTTTGGCCTAAAAATAAATTTCTCCAAGAGCTCTTTGTGTGGAGTTAAGGTCAGCCAACAAGATGTTACTGCTCTTGCTCAGGTGATGGGGTGCAAAGTAGAGACCTTGCCAATCAAATACCTGGGGTTGCCTTTGGTTGCAAATCCGAAAAGAATTAAAACATGGGAACCAGTTTTGGACAGAATGGGTAAAAAGCTGAGCATATGGAGAAGTAGATTCAACTCTACGGGAGGTAGACTTACTCTTTTGAATTCTAACTTTGGACATCTGCCCGTTTATTTTATGTCCCTTTTTAAACTACCAATAGTTGTTGCCAAGGCCATAAAGAAGATGCAGAAACAATTTTTTTGGGGTGACTCTGTTGATAAGAAGAAACTATGTAGACACCCTATTCTGGACTATCTGGATCAGCACGTTTGCAGTCTCTTTGTTACCGCAATGATGATAAACAGTCGAAAACTCTCTGAGGACGATGGAAGGTCGTGAGCTTTGAGTGTTGGACTTTCCTCTCTCAAACCTATTTCAAATCCCTTCAAACCCTTCAAATCCAGAGCCAGATAAGCCTCAGCAAAGCCGTGCCTTGCTTACGCCAGATCCTGCTTGGCGTGCACCAGGAAATTGCCACGTGTTGGACATTGACCGTTGACCGAGTTTGACCTGGCGCACGGTAGGATGTAGGTGGCGTACGC
>BPLS01000620.1:366366-387987 GCA_019656275.1 Rhododendron kiyosumense
CTCTCTCTCTCTCTCTCTCTCTCTCTCTCTCTCTTCTTCCTCTTGTTCTCTCTTCTCCATTGAAGGAGTAAAAGGAAGAGGAATACCTCATACCCACACCACTGATCAGTCGCTACATATCCTCCATCTTCAATCCTCAAAGCAAACCACCTTTCCATCCCTTGCACCAAAGGTGTACCACCTTTGTGCTGCTTTCTGTTTTCAATTCCTGAGGGGAACCAGAAAGGTCCTGGCTAGTAACTGATACTAGTCCAGGCCCTTCTCTGGAAAAATAAATCAGTCGTAGAGGACAAACCATGGCGCACGCCAGCTTCACTAAGCCGTACGCCACCTTGGGCTGTATGTGCACTGCTGGCGTGGGGATCATGAGGAGTCCATTTATTGCTTATTTCTTTTCTGCCATCATCTTGAGCATGCTAATAACCAGTTTACTGTTTTCTGTACATTAGAGTTATTTAAACTGTAGCATTCAATACCTGTATTCTTTTGCTTTATAAGGCCTCTGGGGTATTTCTGGTCATGTTCCCGAACCCAGATGATGTAAAGCCAAACACTGGGTAACGTGCAAGCCTGGCGTACGGGCTCCATAAGGTGGCGTACGGCACGTTTGTCAAAAGCCAGTGCCTGGCCCTTACATCACAGTTCAATCCTAGCCTCTTATTCCTCCCCACTCTGTTTATGGGGTCTGCCTTGCTATTTTTTCATGGCTCTTAGCCATTCCTTATGTCTGTACATATACACAATCTGTCTTATAAACTGCGTGGTTTGTCCTGGGTGTGCACTGGTCCATTCCAGAGCCCAGAGGGCTGAGAGTAAGAGCTGTAAGAAATCAACAGGGTAGGGTACGCCAGCTTTGAGGTGGCGTGCGCAGGGTATGATGGCGTGTAGTGGCTTGGCCACTGTGTGCCTGCATGTTGCCTGCGCACGCGTCTGACGAGCAGCGTACATCATCTTGGTGAAACTATTTGCAGTGCTTGTTCTCAATCTATGTTCTTACGTTTAATCTAATTCAAGCAAATCATCGTTCATAAACATTTTGTCATCTAAACTGCAAGCTGTTACAGTTTTTAACTCCTATTAACTGTCCCCCCCGCCCTAACTGGATAAAAATGATCAAATGAGAGAAAAATGCAAATATTTTATAAAATGCCTGAGTAGAGACCGATCTCCGGATTGGGCGAGAGGGGTGCCATAAAACCCTTCCCCTCTCGTAACCTGGCTCCCGAACCTCAGATATCGAAGGTGACGACGGACCAGTCTAAGCCTTTTCAAATCAAATCAAAACCTTTTCGAATCAAAGCAAAACGTAGCAAGCGTTCTCGAGTTTGGTTCTTTGGGTGCCTCACCGCTAAAACCCGAGTGGCGACTCTGAATCGAAGCGTTTCGCCGCGCTATTTTCTAAGAGGGCCGCCCCTAAACAATTCATTCCTTGCCAACCAAAATTCGGTGATTTTTGGGGCGTGTGCCCACAAACTACATCTAGTGCGATGGAGTAAGGTTGCCAAGAAGAAAGAGAATGGAGGTTTGGGAGTGAAAAATCTGAAGATCCAAAACCTAGCACTTCTTGCTAAATGGTGGTGGAGATTTAGTAAGGATAAAGATGCCCTTTGGGTCAAGGTCATTAGAGGGAAGTATAATCTGATTCAAAATTGTTGGCTTCCTCATGTCCCCAATTCTGGACAGGTTACCAATATATGGAGAGATATTTGTTCCATAGGGAATTCAGCTTCGTGTATCGGAACTATAATTCAAGAGGGCTTCAGAATTCTTATGGGATCGGGCCGAGATACGTTATTTTGGAACCATATTTGGCTGGGGGATAAGGCTCTCAAGGATGTTTACCCAAGGCTGTTCTGAATTTCTAATCAGAAGGACCTTATTATTAGTGCTATTAAGGAAAGGGCAGGTGAAGAAAGTTGGAACATACTTTTTGGTAGAAGTCTGTATGAATGGGAAATGCTCCAAAAGATGGAGTTACAACAAAGATTACATAGTGTAACTTTGGACTCTTCCAAAAAGGATGTATTGCAATAGAATTGGTCTACAGACAAGAATTTCTCGGTGAAATCAGTTTATGACCAATGGGAGCAGCAGGTGCAGGCCCGAGATGAAGTATTGCGGTCCATATGGAAAAACCTTAGTCCGTCTAAGGTTGAAATTTTCTCGTGGCTGGCTTTACAAGGAAGGGTGGCATCCAGGTCGGTGCTCGTGAGCAAGAATATGATTTAGATGGGTCCATTGTCAAAGTGCCCATTTTGTGCTTCCTTCGAGGAAACCCCTGAACACCTATTTTTGCACTGTCAGTTTTCCTGGAATACTTGGTCGCTTATAATGGTGTGGTGGTAGATGTTTTGGGTTTGTCCACCCTCTTTCGCGGACTTAGCTAATTGGTGGTTTGGCTCAAGGTTTAGAAATTTGGAAAGGCACATTTGGGAGGTGACTTTCTTTGCGACCTTATGGTCATTATGGCTTGCAAGGAATGACCTCATTTTCAACAATACCTCAAGATCAGTTAATGAAGTAGGGGACCAGATTAAGACTAAGGTGGCAATGTGGATGAAAGCTAAGTTCGATATCAAGGTGTACTTGGTGGAGGATTTTAAATGTTTTCTTCATGGTATGCGTAAGCTGAAGCTCTAATTTTGGGTTTGAGGTGTAACACATCCAACGCCCGACTGGATGGTGTGTTTTATTCTTTGTGTTTCCTTTTTCATGGTTGAGCAAGTTCGCTCTTCCCTTTTTTCCCCTCGTTGTACCCCTTTTGAGATTTATAAAATTGTTTCGTTTGCCGAGAAAAAAGAAAAGAAAAAAGTCTTGTTCTTTTCTATGGACTGAATCTTTTCATCCATAGCCTTCCTCCATTTGTCTTCTCCGTTAGCTTCCTTAAAACTAACAGGATCACAACTGATTTGCAGACAGAACATGGTAAAATCTGCATCCATCTGATTTATATTCTGATACAGATCATTCAAGTTCCGAATTCCTCTGGGCCTCATGTCTGAAATTTCTCGTTCAACTGGTGAGGATGGTTCACCTCGTTGTGGTGAAGGGAAGCCACAAGAAGATGCTGGCTGATCTTCTGGTCTCCCAGATCCATATCTGGTTTGTACCTATTCTTCATCTTCAAGTGTTAGCTCCACATTCTTGGTAGCTTCTATTTGACCCCAGCTCCAGGATTCATTTTCCTCAAAAATGACATCTCTGTTGAAAAACACCTTCTGAGTGATGGGATTATACAACTTGTATCCGATCGTTTTGTCACCGTATCCAACAAGGATACACTTAACTCATTTGTCTTCGAGTTTGGTTTTGTTTGCCTCCGGAACTTTGGCATAGGCAATACAACCAAACACTCTAAGATGACTCACACCTGGCTTGTGAGTGGACCATGCTTCTCGTGGTGTCTTCGACTGCACATTCTTCGTAGGACACCTGTTCAATAGATAAACTGCACACTGAACTATTTCGGCCCAAAATCTCTTGGGCATGTCTTTATCTTTCAACATGCTTCTAGCCATGTTGAGAATGGTGCGATTCTTCCTCTCAGCTACACCATTTAGATGAGGAGTATAGGTAGGTGTGCACTGGTGTCTGATTCCTTGTTGCCTAAGGAATCCCTCAAATTGATCTCTAGTGTACTCTCCTCCTTGGTCTGACTGTAGCGTCTTGATGTGGTACGTAGCCGCTTCCTTTCTCAACAAGAGCTTTGAACTCTTTGGACTTTTCAAATACTTCTAACTTCAATTTCAGAAAGTATACCCACGTCTTTCTGCTATAGTCGTCGATGAACGTGAGGAAGTATCTGTTCTAACCGTTTGAGATTGGCTTCAACGAACCATAGACATCTGTGTGTACTAGCTCGAGCAGCAAGGATGCTCTCCAATCAACTTGCTTTCCAAAGTTATTGCGATGTTGTTTGCCAAGAATGTAGCTTTCGCATACCTCATTTGGACGTTGAATATGAGGTAAGCCCTTTACCATCTTCTTATTTGCCAACAGCTTTAAGCTTTCAAAGTTGAGGTGTCCATATCTGAGATGCCATATCCAATCTTTGTTGTTGATAATGGCATTGAGGTACTTTGGCGTGTCATGAAGAATAGTTAGCGGAAACATCTTGTTCGAGTGCGCAAGAGATAGAGGGGGAGGGGACGATGAGGCGACTTGTGATGATGTGGCTCCCGCATGGATGATGACATGGCAGTCTGTGTGGACGCTGGTGTGGCGAGTGATGTTGGGGCGGTCACGAGGACAAAAACGCACGTTGCAGTCAAAGTGGGTGACGATGTGGCATCCGTGTGGACTATGACGTGTCTGCGCTTGTCACATAAATATGTTTGTACTTTTGTAGGGAAAAAAATCTTGTATATAGTGACAACATTTTTTTTTGGCTTTTAATTTTTTTTTGCTCGGCAATTGTTTTTTTTTTTTGCTTTTATTACTTCTAGCAATACACTTATAGTTTGTCGATTGCGTGGTTTGTGTGCCAACCTAAGTGGAATTTTTTCTCTACGTTCTAATGCCATTGTGTTCTTGTCCAATTATGTATCTAAACTGATCATGAATTGGTGAGACTAGCTGGTCCTATACTCCATATGGAAGACATCTTGACTACTCGATCGGGCTTGACATTTCCCGAGGATTAACTTGTCCTCCGCGTTAAACCTAGTCGTTCGTATCAAAGCTTTGGATTCTTTGTCTACACTTAGCTTAATTTGAAGGGAATCCCATAATTTCCTCATTCCCATCTCTTATTCAATTTATTTCTTACATTTTCAAAGTCGTGCTGTCTGGTGGAGACTGGAAGACATAAGGAATTAATTCGAGCTAAAAAAAATTCAGTGCAATGTGTTAAACTGAAGACTAGAATATATCGAAATCTCTTGGTATTCTTAACACATTTGAGGCCAGTTCATACAGAGAGTAATTTGTTCTAGTTTTAATTGAGACCCACGCAAGTAGGCAGTAAGAATGGTGTCGCAAGATTAGTCGATGTACAAGTAAGCTAGCCTGGACACCTAAGGTTTAACAAAAAAAAAAAAAAATCCATTCTTTGGTAAAATTGTTCTTGAAGAGTTGACTCAAAAAGTCAATGGAACTAGTTCCGTTAATTTGTTGATGAAGCTTTGACGAAACAACGATTTTGTGGGCACTGGGCACCAAAATACAATTGCTGTCTGTACCTTTGTCCCATCTTCCCCAAAATGTGCTGCGTTCTTTTGGCCCTAACTTAAACTTAACTTAAATCTGAAAATTTTATCTTTATTTGAATTTTTTTGTATTTTTTAGTTTTGCGCCAAACTTTTTTGAGTTATTAATTCGTCTCGATGAGAGAAATTGAAAAAGTAAAATTTTGACACTTTTACCCAAATATTTTGAGAAATAACTATTTTTTAGTGCAAAAATGACATTTTTTAGTCCACTAATTAGACTATTGCTAATACCCATTTGGATCAACTTAGACGTTGTAACATATTTATTTCTATGACTCATACATTTATTCACTCCCTTTAATAAATATACTATTTCAGTCATGTTTAAGAGTATAAGATACAATTGAATTGAACGAGGTGAATCATCATTATGGTTGGGACTCATTGTAGGCCCAGACAACAAAGATTTATTCAGAGAGAAACATGTTTCTTGAATTATAAACGGATGTACGTAAAAAAGATGAATTGAAAAGACATATAAACTAAACATGAGCCATAAATTAAAAATGACTACTCCTATGTACTAATATCCCTCTGAAGGGGGCATTTCAGTCCTGAACTACATCGACAGCCATTGCCGTACAAACCACTAGGGCCTAGTCTCGCCGTTAAGCCAAGCCGGCCTCTCCTAGATGTAGAGACCAGCGGCGGAAACCAGCCTACGGTAGTGAAAGCCAAGGCAATCAGGACCTGAGGGCCAATCACCACCACCATCAGCCGAAAACACCGAACAACCCCTGCAACAGAACAATCTTAATCAGCGACATCACCACCCCAGAACGGCGAATCGATTACTCTAGGGGACCATAAATCCATGTTGTTCAGCCTAATACAAATGGCTTTTTCTTTCTTTTTTTTTTGGTCTTTATTCAATTTTTTTCGGGATTTATTAGTTTTTCATCAATTTTTTTGTGGATTATTAATTCTTCATGATGAGAGGAATCTAAAAAGTAAAACATTACGATCGCAACCTAAATTTTTTGAAATTTTTTGTCTTTATTCAAGTTCTTTTCACATTTGTTAGTTTTTTATCAACTTTTTGTGAATTATTTCTTTTTAATGACCAGAGGAATTAAGAAATAAAACATCACAATTGAAACCTTTTTTTTTTTTTGAATAAAGACAAAAATAAGGTAATAAGCCAATTTTTTTGTCTTTAATTACTCAAAAAAAATTTGAGTTTTGATCATAATTTTTAATTTTTAGATTCTTCTTGTCACGACGAAATAATAATCCACAAAAAGTTGACAAAAAACTAACAAATGTAAAAAAATATTAAATAAAGACAAAAAAAAAGTCATTTTGCCGAACCTTTTTTTTTTTCTCGGCAAATGAACATTTTATATAAAAACTCGAGGGGGTACATCAAGGGAATAGTAGAACTAGAAAGAAGATGAGCAACAGGACTGCTCATAAAAAAAGAAAGAAAAGGGGAACACCTATAAAAACAGAGAACTTCCAACAAAAAGTTGGGAGCTTTCCACCCCAAAAGCTCCGAAGTCACGATCATAATTTCACCCCCGAATTCCATTTAAAAATATCTTAAAATCCTCCCTTGTGTATACTCCCTTCACCTTATTAGGCCGAACCATTTCTTAATTTGCCATTTTTTTCTGGCATTCTCCTGGGCATACTGACCATGGGTTTTGCTAAAGTCTGGTTGACTCAAAGTCTTGAGCATTACTATTCAACATTTGAACTTTTCATACACGCAGAACTTCAAATGCCGTGAGTCCTCAGAATCCATCAGGAATTTCCACACCCACGGGCCACGCCACACCACCCTCCACACCCCCCCCCCCCCCGCTCTCTCTCTCTAGGGAGGCAGACTTCTCCAAACCCAATTGGGAATATATAAATGATGAAGCTCACGAACCACTAGTACAATAATTAAATCAGAAAGCATATGAATACGGCGGACGTACACTTGCCATTGTTTTAAATCCCAAAATGCCTTTCCAGCTCCCCTCTAGCACAAAACCAATCTTATTGTTCATCCCAATACTACTTATATCATCCCTAGTACTTATTCTCTCTCAAGTCTCTGTCGTTGAAGGTGGTAGTAACCGTAGTATAGAACACAAGACAGAGAAATTGATAATTGGAGTTCCGGGTAATGCCTCTTTCAAAAACTTTGTGCAGATAACCTCAAGTTCTCAGAATCCGAATGAGAAGATTTACACTGGTTTTTGCATTCGAGTTTTCGAAGAGGTTTGGAAGAGATTGGATTATCCTGTACCTTACGAATTTGTGGAGTTTATTGGAGGATATGATGATTTAGTTGCTAATGTCGCTAACAAGGTAATAAATTAATGAAAAATAATTTTGGCACTCTAATTTTTTATGATGGCACTTTAAAATTTGTCTCTCCAACCTCTTTTTCTTTGCATTGGTTTCACATTGGAGAGTCTTCTGTGTTTTATCATTTTTTTCTCATCTTCAGAATTGCTACGATATAAATTCCACATTCGGATGTGTACAATGTGTATTCCTCAAATCGTACGGCGATCCATAATTTTTAGACATAACATCATATATTGAATTCATAGTTTTCGTATGCAAATTCATAACATTTTGAACATAATCAATAAATTGGTCCGGAGACTTTCCATTGAGCTTCCTACTACTTGGTACCGAGACTTTCCAACCTGGGCCAGAAGTAAAGCTTCACTCCATGTTCATTCTTTGGCTTAATCAATAAATACACTTACAGACTACCACACAAAAAAAAAGAAAAAAGAAAAAAAAAAGACATAATTTTCATAATATCGACCTCGAATTCACAATAATGATATGTAATGAGTTTCTTATATCTTGATCATGTTATTATTTATTATGCTAATGTTATGATATGGTGTAAATTTTTATTCAAAAAAAATTATGCAATCTAGGTGATCGAGGTGCCGAGGGAAAAAAAAAAAAAGGTTGATCGAGGTGACCCACATACCGGATATGGTAGCACTTCTTCTCGATCTTTTATGTTTCCTTTTTCAGTTTCGCTAGAAGTTACTCAAAATGGGTAATGACATAACTTCTTGAGTATATATTTGTGGTTCCATAATCTATTACTAGTACAAACTACAAAGGGAACGTTTTTTCGAGGCTGAGTCACACTTTTTTTTTTCCCACACTACACTTTAACTATCAAAGAAACTGCCAATAACAATCGAGGCAACGTCTGCCACTCAAATTTCTTCTTTCCTCCTTTCTACTTCCATATCCGAGATTTCATGACAGTTTTCCTCTCACTATCTTTTGCAAAACACGATTTGTGCACGCATTTTGTTCCATTTATTGTTTGATAGGCGCGCGGAATTCATGAATTTAAGCGCCTAAGTAGGGAAATTATCGCGTTAGACGTGCAATTAATTCTCATTTTCCATTTAATGCGTGCACGTGGTTGGATTTTGTGTTTGTGCTTAATGTGCAGGAAATTGAGTTGTTTTGGCGCTAATGAGAGGTATCCGGAAAGGCCGTGATGAAGCTTGAGAGCGAGGAGGGCCGTGGAGACTAAGTGTTGGACACAAATTCGTGAGAAGGTGAACAGAACCTTAGTGAGCGCTACAGGAGATTTGGTAGAGCGCTCAAAAGTGGCACAAAATGGGGCACGAAGTGACCAGAGAGATGGCGAGCGCTACACCATTTTTGGTGTAGCGCTACCTAAGGCATTAATGGTCAACGGCTGAACGGCGAGTCAACTCGGTCAACACACTTAAGGGGTTAGGTAGCGCTACACCCTTTTTGGTGTAGCGCTACAGGTGGCTTATCAGGCCTAGAAACGGCGTCGTTTTGGTCGTCCGGGGTCCGATTTTGATTTGTTTTAGGATTTTTAATTGTAATTAATAGGGGTTAGTATAAATACCCCGTTTTAACTCAGAATTAGGTTACGTACGTTTTTACTTAGGTTTTTAGCTCTTAACTTTTTGGCTGCAGTTCTTCTAGTTCCAGTACGAGATTCAAGTTTTCTTCAGTTCTGTTCCGGATTTCCAGCATCGGATTGGTGTTTTTGCTTCATTAATCAATAGTTTCTTCAGTTTAATTGTGGTATCCGTTCTTCTTGCTATTTCGATTATTTAAATATGTTTAGATTTAGGTTTTCTCTTATTTTTGTTATTGCGTTCATTATAATCATGTGTGAGTAGTCGCATAGGGTGCGGCCGCGGGATGGAAGCGTCACGTGGCTAGTCCAATCATTGTTTTACCTCGTGGCTGAATAAATTCAATTTTGAGCAGTTTTAGGAAACGAAATCTTTCTAACGAACGAACCCAAGCATTGCCAGATTTCAAATGCGCACGGAAATTGGTGACAGGTGGTGCGCATTCGTTAGGGAATATTTTCCAATTCTAAAATCAGTAAATCGAATCATTGTAGCCCGAGTAAACATTGGTTAGGCTAGTTGCAGACGCTGGGTTCCCACGGCTGCGCTCTCCTTTTTAATTCATTAGAGGTCAATTTCTTCAGTAATTAGTTAATCAAACCAGTCAAACAAGGGGTGGCTACCTAAGAGCCAATTAAAACTTGAATTCAACACTTTTGAGTTAGCACCGTCCGTCTGTCTCTGTGGTTCGACTCCGGTACTTCCGGAATTATTGTGCTACACTGGTCGAGAGTCCTACGCTTGGGACGCGTTTTTAGTTTAATTTTATTAACACCCGGTTGGTCAAGCATTTTTTGCGCCGTTGCCGGGGACGGCGACGTGTGTTCTAGAGTGTGAGTTTTCATGTCTTTTGTCTTTTAGTTGAGTCACCATAGGTAGAGGGAAGAAGGAGTCCTTTAAACAGGACCCTCTTTATTATCGCGACCCGACACATCGTTTAGTTCGAAAAGAACTGGAGTCGAGTCAGCCTGTGTTTTCTAGTTCTTCATCTTCTAGTTTAGAGTTAGACTTAGCTGAGTACCAGTCAGAGTCTATTCCCATTAGTGGTGTTTATATAGATTTGCCTTTTGAGTCAGTCAGTGTCAGCAATCCGCTTTTCCAGTCAGTTTCAGAGTCAGTTTCGGAGTCAGAATTAGAATCCGTCGGGATGGGAGATCGGCAAGTAGCTATTCAGCCATCGTTGAGGCAGCACATACATCCTGAGAGGACCACTCCTCTCGGACCCATTGTGTTCCCTCAAGAGACACAAGAGGCACGCAATGCCTTTACAGTCAAACCTGGTGTCCTTAATAGTCTCCCTAGTTTCCACGGAGAGGGAGTGCGATGATCCGTACGAGCATGTGCGGACATTCGAGGGGTTGGTGCGCAACCTTGCATCTAATACCCAAAATGAGAATGCGTGCCTCAAGCTATTTGAGGCGACATTGAGGGATGGCGCGCTTCTGTGGTTCCGAATGCAAAAGTCTCAGTCATTCACCACTTGGGCACAAGTGCGTGATGCCTTTTATAGGAAGTACTTTTCTGAGGCTAAGACTAAGAGTTATAGGCGTCAAATCCAAGGTTTTAGGCAGGAGAGGGATGAGTCATTTCTCAAGGCTTGGGAGCGTTTCAAGGAATTGCTCCTAAGGCTGCCACACCATGGCTTTGAGAGAATTCAGTTAGTCGGTTTCTTCCACTTGGGGCTCAACTCTGAGTCAGTTCAACACATAGAATATTCTTGCAAAAGGGACGATTTCTTGTCCAAAACAGCAGACCAGGCTTGGGATTTCTTAGATGACCTAGCTGATAGGCAGAGGGCTTTAGAACCATCCGATTTTGAGCGATCCGGACCTTCTGGGTCCAACGTTGTCCCGGTTACCATTCGTGACCAGCGACTCCAGGCTCAGGTTGAGAAAATGGCTCAAAGATTAGAGGAGCTAGAGGTGAGGCAGGCTCGTCCAGTTAATGAGGTATCCATTAAGGAAGTATGCGTGTGGTGTGAATGTAAAGGGCACACCGCGACCGTTTGCCCTGGGTTTATTGCCGCCAAGGGGGCAAATCATTTTAACCAAGAGGAAGTTAATGCAGTCAGGACTTGGGATCCTTATTCTAACACGTATAATCCGGGATGGAAGGATCACCCCAATTTTGGGTGGTCAGACTCCAGACCCGTAGGTGGAGGCCAAGCGCAATCCTTTGCGCTACCTCCGCCGCAGCAGTTTCAACAGGCCCAATCGTCCAGGCCTCCTCAAGGCCAGGTCATTCCATTTCACTACCAGCCACAATTTGGTAGGGGGGCGGGCCCATCCACTCGTGGTCCTCCCCCAGGTTATTCACAGATGACCGCGCGTGATCATAAGTTAGATGATACTGTCAATTCCCTGATGCAGTCACAGATGACATTTCAGACGGAAACGAGACAGCAAATTGGGGCCCTTACAACCCAAATGTCACACCTCACTGCGGTTATCGGTCAACTGCAGCAGGAAAAAGGTAGGTTTCCGGCCCAGGGTAGTACAGCGGGGGCCCATTATTTGGAAAATTCTTCAGGTTCTAATGTTCATAACCCCAATCAGGAGGAGGCTAAGTTGGTCACCATTCTTAGGAGTGGGAAGGAGATCGATAAGTCCATCCCACCAAAGCAGAAACCAGCTCCACCCCCGGAGCCGGTTGTTGCACCAAGAGCAACTCCTGATGTTGATGATGTCCTTAGGAAAGAGGTAGAGGATGATGAGGAGTCACCTGAGGTGGTGGTGCCTGCAGCTGCAGCCCCCATGACTCCAACAACACCAGCAGTGCCAGTAGCTCCATATCCCCAAAGGCTAGCGGTGAAACCTAAGCAGAACATGAACCACAAGATGGTAGAACTTTTCAAGAAGGTGCAATTCCCTATCTCTTTGATGGAGGCAATTGAGTCTTTTCCCCAGTGTGCGAAGGTATTGAAAAACCTTTGCACGAAAAAGCACAAGAATCCAAACAATATAGTTCTGACTGAGCAGGTGAGCTCCATTCTTCAGACTGAGATTCCTGCAAAGTGCAAGGATCCTGGGTGTCCTACCATTACCATAGATATTGCAGGCCAGACATTCGATAAGGCATTGCTGGACTTAGGAGCGAGTGTTAACTTGCTCCCCTATTCAGTATACCTAAGACTAGGTCTAGGCGATCTGAGAGCTACTCCGGTCACGCTGCAGTTGGCAGATAGAAGTGTGAGAGTACCCAAGGGTGTGGTAGAGGATGTGATGGTTCAGGTAGGTGAGTTCCGATTCCCTGCAGATTTCATTGTTCTGGACACCTGCCAGAATCCTGAGATTTTAGAGAAGACCCCCATCATTCTAGGTCGTCCTTTCCTAGCTACTTCTAATGCCATCATGAATTGCAAAACTGGCAGAGTCCAGTTATCTGTTGGCGAGGAGATGATGGAGGTGGATGTCTATAATGTTAGCACTTTTGAGGAGGATGATGAGGAGGTAGAAGAGGTGAGTCTGATAGATGCGCTCGTTCAGGAGCATATAGATATATTGTTGTATAAGGATCCTCTGGAGATTGCTCTTACCGCCGAGGAGGCGTCATTTTTAGATTCTCCAGGGGTAGGAAGTTTGTTAGAGTTATTAAATGTCGAAGATTCAGTAGAGGAAGTATGTGGGGTCTCTTCTGACCCATTGTTCGAGCCTCTTGGCGACCCTCCGCCCAAGGTTCTTCCGTCATCGGTTCAGCCGCCGAAACTAGAGTTAAAGCCTCTGCCGGACACGCTTAAGTACGCCTTTTTAAAGGGCAACGATACTTATCCGGTAGTGATCTCCTCATCCCTTAAGGAGAATCAAGAGAGGAAGTTGCTTGACTTATTGAGAAAGCACAAAGGTGCAATCGGCTGGACTGTAGCTGATTTGCATGGTATAAGCCCAACGGTGTGTACACACCGAATCGATCTTGAGGATAGTGTGAAGCCTTCTAGGCAGCCTCAGCGGCGCTTGAATCCCCACATGAAAGAGGTGGTTCGAGCTGAGGTTTTGAAGCTCTTAGATGCTGGTATCATTTACCCAATTGCCCATAGTGAGTGGGTGAGCCCAGTTCAGGTAGTGCCTAAGAAGGCTGGGGTGACAGTTGTTACCAATGAGCGTGGTGAGTCCGTACCAACCCGAGTTCCTACAGGATGGAGAGTATGCATAGACTACAGGAAGCTCAATGCGAGCACCCCGAAAGATCACTTCCCTCTCCCTTTCATTGACCAAATTTTGGAGAGGGTAGCAGGTCGGGCTTTTTATTGTTTCCTGGATGGGTATTCGGGTTACAATCAGATAGAGGTCGCGTTAGAGGATCAGGAAAAGACCACTTTCACATGTCCGTATGGTACATATGCTTACCGTCGCATGCCCTTTGGGTTGTGCAATGCACCTGGTACTTTTTCCAGGTGCATGATGGGAATTTTTAGTGACATGGTGGAAAGGATTGTGGAGGTGTTTATGGACGATTTTTCAGTCTTCGGGGACTCATTTGATGGGTGCATCGAGAATTTAGGCAAGGTGTTGCAGAGATGTGAGGAGAAGCACTTAGTGCTGAATTGGGAAAAATGTCACTTTATGGTAACCCAAGGGATTATATTGGGACACATTGTGTCCTCCAAGGGTATCGAGGTGGACAAGGCTAAAATAGACTTAATTCGTAAGCTCCCTACTCCCAAGTCTGTCAGGGATGTGCGTTAATTTCTTGGACACGCTGGCTTTTACCGGCGGTTCATTAAAGATTTCAGTGCTATCTCCCGTCCATTGTGTCAGTTGTTAGTAAAGGACACGCCCTT
Source organism: Rhododendron kiyosumense (assembly GCA_019656275.1). Taxonomy (NCBI): domain Eukaryota; kingdom Viridiplantae; phylum Streptophyta; class Magnoliopsida; order Ericales; family Ericaceae; genus Rhododendron; species Rhododendron kiyosumense. The sequence goes on from BPLS01000620.1 coordinate 380,232, forward strand.
TGTGTGGTCCGATAAGTGTGAGGAGGCATTTCAAAAGTTGAAGCGGAGTCTCACGACTCCGCCTATTGTGCAGTCTCCTGATTGGAGTCTTCCCTTCGAGTTAATGTGTGATGCATCTGACTATGCAGTCGGTGCTGTTTTAGGACAGAGGAGAGGGAAGGACCCATTTGTGATTTACTATGCGAGCAAGACGCTCAATGAGGCACAAATGAATTACACCACTACCGAGAAAGAGTTGTTAGCCGTGGTGTTTGCCTTAGATAAGTTTCGATCCTATTTGGTGGGTTCGCAGATCACGGTGTTCACCGATCATGCGGCCCTTAAGTACTTGATGACCAAACAGGATGCGAAAGCTCGCCTTATTCGGTGGATTCTGTTGCTGCAAGAATTCCATCTCATTGTTAAGGATAAGAAAGGGGTACAGAATGTAGTAGCTGATCATCTGTCCCGTCTGGAGTTCGAGGATCCCACCTCGAATCTTCCCATTAGAGATTCTTTCCCAGATGAGCAGTTATTCGCTGCTAGTGAGTGCCCGTGGTATGCTGATATTGCCAACTATTTGGTAACTGGGCAGATTCCTTCCCATTGGTCTACCCAGCAGAAGCAGCGTTTCTTGAGGAGTGTCCGACAGTACATCTTCGACGACCCTTATTTGTTTAAGTACTGTGCGGACCAAATTGTGCGTAGATGTGTCCCTGAGTCTGATCAGCAGGGGGTCATAGAGTTTTGTCATGGGGAGGCGTGTGGGGGTCATTTCTCTTCGAAAAAGACCACCGCCAAGATTTTGCAGTGCGGGTTCTGGTGGCCCGATATGTTTAAATATGTACATGCGTTTTGTAGGTCATGTGACCGTTGCCAACGGCTTGGCAAACTGTCTTCACGTCAGGAGATGCCCCTTCAACCCATTCTTGTGCTAGAGGTGTTTGATTGCTGGGGTATCGATTTTATGGGTCCATTTCCTATGTCTCATGGTTTTGAGTATATTCTGTTAGCAGTGGATTACGTGTCAAAGTGGGTGGAGGCAATTCCCACTAAGTCAATGGAGTCCAAAGTCGTACTAGAGTTTCTTAAGGATAATATCTTGTCAAGGTTTGGCGTGCCACGCGCCATTATCTCGGATCAGGGCACGCATTTCACGAGTCGGTCATTTGCGAAATTGATGGGGGAGTTTAAAGTTAGTCATAAGGTGTCAACTTCGTACCACCCCCAAACCAATGGGCAGGCTGAATTAGCGAATAGAGAGATTAAGAGGATTTTAGAGAAGACTGTAGGTGTGACTAAGAAAGATTGGTCTACCAGGTTGAACAATGCATTGTGGGCCTACCGCACCGCTTACAAGACCGTATTGGGTGCTTCACCCTATCGGCTCGTTTACGGTAAGGCCTGCCACCTACCAGTTGAGTTAGAGAAGAAGGCCTATTGGGCCATTAAGAAAGTAAATTCTAGTTTGAGTGAGGCGGGTGAGCATAGGAAATTGCAGTTGTGTGAACTCGAGGAGCTTAGGAATGACGCGTATGAGAATGCTAGCATTTATAAGGCTAAGGTTAAGGCGCATCATGATAGGAATATTCAGCGCAAAACCTTTAGTGTTGGTCAGCAAGTTTTGCTCTATAATTCGCGTCTCCATTTATTTCCAGGAAAGTTGAGGTCACGTTGGGACGGTCCCTATGTAGTGGTCCAAGTGTATCCAAATGGTTCAGTCGATGTTCGCGATTCTAAGGATGATCATGTGTTTAAAGTTAATGGGCAGCGTCTCAAACCCTATTTGGAATTTCTGGAAGTAGGTGAACCCGATGAGGAGTTGATTGATCCTGTCTATCAGGACGTTCCGGTTGAGTAGGCTTTTCAGCCATGTTTCGACGGGTAGCTCACGCGTACCCTGCTCTTCATTGAGTGTGGACCCGGCTCCTAGTGATAGGGGCACCCATCATTGACTTGGGTTTTATAGCTTCGCACGCCGCTATTCAAATAAGGATCGTGTGCCCAGCTCCGGTTCGAAGGGCAAAATTTGTAAATATTGTGCATATTTTGTTTATTCATGTTTCGTTTAGTTATGCATGTTAGTTTCACTTGTGCATGTTCGTTTGTTTGCATGTTTCGTTTTGTTTAGTGTTACATGTTTTGCATAAAGTCTTGGAGATATTTCACATGAAAAGATTTCACCTATGTTAGTGGAAAAAAGGGCTTTCATTAGCTTTTCTTGGTAATAGTTTATCGGTAACGATCCATGCTATCTGAATAGGCCCCTATCAGTGGCAACTTAGGTCTGTGGGTGAGGTTTGATATTGACTATAGTACACGCTAGGTTGTATCTTGTCTTGCTTTGTTTTGATCATAGGGGACGCTGGACTTGATTGTTTGGCGAGGTCGAGCGATAAATTTTATTACGGGCGCTAGCATAACACATTTCCGACGGTCTTGTATAGCCACCCGTTTCTCGCTCATCCGCGTGACACGGGGAGAAAAGTATGACACGTGAGACTGCGTGAATGTCTGGTGGTGTTCTTTTCTTTTCTTATTTTTAATTATTATTATTTTTGTTTGTTTGTGGCCCGGATAACACGTGCCGGGCGGGACTAATGCCATTTGCATATTTTCGGTAGTTGTGGTTTCAGTCTTTTGGCAGGGTACGCGTGCTACCACACCAGCCTTGGTAGATTAGGCCTCACCGCTGGGGTGATGGAGGCATTCAGGAGCTCTAAGTCATGAGTGTCATTATGTGTGGCGGTTGTAAGCCCAAAGCCCCCAGCGCGGCCTTGTGTGACTAGCTGTGGTCCCATTATTTGGGTCCGAAGGAGCAAGCCCTGGAGCAGCTGCAATGACGAGGAATGCAAAAGCGACAAATTCCTCGAACATCGGCCGAGGTCATGGTGGTTGGCTGCCACCCCAGGTTCACTTTTTCCTTCTCTTTATTCTTACTTTTCTTGGTCTTCATGCTTTGGGGACCATGCGCATTTCAAGTTGGGGGAAGGGGTGTACTTTGTACACAATTACTTCTGTGTTGAGCGTTGTTAGTTGGTTTAGGGGTCTGTTTTTAGGGTCTGTTTTTATTTTTATTTTATGTATGAGGATACGATTGTTATGCCTGTTTGTATGAGTTAGGTGAGCATATTAGATTCTTGTCTCATTATTTGCCTATTCAACTCATTTACATGCATATATCTGGCATATCTGTTTGAATACTTTCGCACCATAAGCAATATTGAGTAGGTGTTCCCACTTAGTTCACACGGTGTCCCGAAAAGCATTCCCATGTTTCTTTGTTCATTAATTTCTGCAATTGCACAAAATAGTAGGCGTTTGTATCACTCATCGTAGTCTGAATATTTTGCATGCATGTTGTGAGAGTTGGAAACAGGCTTAGGGGATGAAACAAGGCAATTTTTGTGTGATTAAACCACTATATGAGTCCCGTTGATCCCATTTTAGACCCGTCCGTGTCAGTCAATTGCTGTGTCAAACTTAGGGAACCGGTGTTTGGATGGGGTGTGTTTTGGTAGCCAGCTCTGTGCTCATTTTGGGGGCCTCAAATTGTAGGGAACCATTGTCATGTGGAGTCTTGCTTTTGGGTACTGTGTCTTGGTAAAAGAAAAAGCCTAAACCGAATTCCCAGCCAAAATCCCAATTATTAAGCCATTATATCCCCACCAAAAATCCCATTTTAATAAGAGAGAGAGTCAACCGGTTTTTGTTGACCAGTCCTAATTGTGGTAAAAAAAAAAACCAAAAAAAAAAAAAAAAAAAAAAAAGGAGATAGCCGTTAGGTAGCGCTACACCAAAAGTGGTGTAGCTCTAGGGTCGCTCCAGTTTTAAAAAAAAAAAAAAAAAACCATAACAGATCGAGAGCGCTACACCAAAAGTGGTGTAGCGCTACCCAGGCCTCTGTTCGCAAATCAAAATGCCGTGTCTCTCTCTCTCTTGCCCACTTTTTCTTCTTCTTCTTCCTTTTCCTGTGTTTTTCTCTCTCTAAACTCCATAACCAACCTTAAACCCTAACTTCTAAAACTCCATAACTCCCTCAAAACTCCACCAATCTTTACCAAAATTCATAAAAACGCTCCTCTCACCCTCCTCTACCATATTATCCAACCCAAAATTCCCCTAACCCGTTAAAATTTCCAGATCAGAAATTTCTAAACCCAACCTTTTTAGCCCAAAACCCACCAAGTCATGGCACCTAAAAAGCAAAACATTGGCAAGGGGAAGGCAGTGGCTGGTTCCTCTGGTCCGGCGGAGGAAGTTCCAAGGGGCCGGGCCAAGCGTAGGGATCGTGAGCAAATTGAGAGGGATAATCAGGAAGCATGGGAGGCGTCCATGAATGGGCGGGGAGTAAAGAATGAGAGGCACATTGTTGATGACGGTTTGTGGCCGGCGGACTTCACCCCTTTTCTCGCCATTCGGGACCAAGGTCTCAGGTATTGGTTCGAACCTAATCCTGGGTTTAATACTGCTTTAGTTGAAGAATTTTATAAGAATATGGTTGTGCCGGAGCCGGGTCACTTTTTGGCTCCGGGTGCCCGGATTACTTCGAAAATAGGTAATACCCCGGTGTATATTGATGCTGCTGAGATAGCCACTGCTTGGAATTATGAGAGGCCCACGGGACCCGTAAATTTCCCTAGGCCGGATGAGACTTTTGATCAGGATCAGATGGCTGGATATATGTATGAGCACCGCAGGAATGCTAGGATTCCCCATTGGCCTGGTAGGTTCACGACAAGATACAGGTTTCTCAACCAAGTGGTTTGTTTTAATTTGCATCCTAGGGGTAGGGAGGGTGCACCCCAGAGATCGGTTGAGAACTTGATGTTTGCATTCATGGCTGAGGATACGGTCTGTGATTGGGCCATATATGTTTTTGGGCAGATGTGCGATTTTAGGGATGCCCCGACTACATTGAGGATGCCTTTCCCGTGTCTGGTTACCAAAATTCTCAGGAGCAGAAACGTTCCGGGGAGGCGATACTATAACAATGATGAGTTAATGCCAAAGGAGTTGGACTCCTCGTTTATTCATCGGAGTAGGGCTCAGTTAAGGGGGATTGAATCATCGTTGCTTTCTTCACCGCCGGCTAATGCTAGTACCAAGAATTGGTTGGAGAAGATATTTGGTTGTGTGACGGGCATTGCTAGGAGCCAGCGGAAGTTGAAGAGGGAGCAAAGGCAATTGGCTAGGAATCAGATGGATTTACTTGATAGGCAGCGCCACCTGGAGGCACAGCTTTTTGGGCAAAATCCAGGGCCTTTCCGACCTAGACAGTGGCCGGCGTTGGAGGTGAGCGATGATTTCGCGGATGCACCTGAGGAGGAGGAGCAGTCAGATGCTGGAGATGATGGGGAAGAAGATTGAGCATCGAGCTGGGCTAGTGGTGGTGTTATTTTATGTGTCTTTGTCGAGTCCTGTCAGTTTATGTGTTATTTCATGTGGTTCGTGAGTCGGTGGTTAGAGTCTTGTCATTTCAGATATTGTGTAATAACTCGTACTTTGTTATGTTTATAACTAATGTTTTGTGTTGAGCACCGGTGTGGTGACAGTGTCAAGGTGGCAGCCAGTCAGGGTAGGTTATCCATGCGCTTCTATAGGCCGCCACCCTTTGCAGGTTCTTTTTCTTTTTGCAACCACGGTCGTTATAAGCCCAATGAAGTCCTTAGTTGACCTGATGCACGTTGTTAACTCTCTTGCATGCATGTTTTATATTTAGCTATGGATGTGTGATATCTCAACTTCGTTGAGCTCTCATTGTTATAACTAGCGTTGTTTTGATTGGCACGTGGTGAATTTTTGTTCCGTCCCACGTTGATCGCCAAGCGCTCCGCATGGGATGTAGAGTGTTCCGGTGAGTGAGTGACTTTGTGATTTTGTGGCGGCATTTCACCTTTATAATTGCTTTGGTGTGAAGTTATTCGAATTTTAACTAGGGCATGCATGTGAATGAGTTAAAGGTGGCAGTGAGAGGAAATTTCATGTTCACTTGATTTTTATACAAGTTGCATAACCCTCGTATCCCTTGTTGAGTGTTATTTTCTTGTTTTGTTATTCTTTATTTCGTTCGTTGCTAGGGACTAGCAACGCTCAAGTTGGGGGATGTGATAGGCGCGCGGAATTCATGAATTTAAGCGCCTAAGTAGGGAAATTAGCGCGTTAGACGTGCAATTAATTCTCATTTTCTATTTAATGCGTGCACGTGGTTGGATTTTGTGTTTGTGCTTAATGTGCAGGAAATTGAGTTGTTTTGGCGCTAATGAGAGGTATCCGGAAAGGCCGTGATGAAGCTTGAGAGCGAGGAGGGCCGTGGAGACTAAGTGTTGGACACAAATTCGTGAGAAGGTGAACAGAACCTTAGTGAGCGCTACAGGAGATTTGGTAGAGCGCTCAAAAATGGCACAAAATGGGGCACGAAGTGACCAGAGAGATAGTGAGCGCTACACCATTTTTGGTGTAGCGCTACCTAAGGCATTAATGGTCAACGGCTGAACGACGAGTCAACTCGGTCAACACACTTAAGGGGTTAGGTAGCGCTACACCCTTTTTGGTGTAGCGCTACAGGTGGCTTATCAGGCCTAGAAACGGCGTCGTTTTGGTCGTCCGGGGTCCGATTTTGATTTGTTTTAGGATTTTTAATTGTAATTAATAGGGGTTAGTATAAATACCCCGTTTTAACTCAGAATTAGGTTACGTACGTTTTTACTTAGGTTTTTACCTCTTAACTTTTTGGCTGCAGTTCTTCTAGTTCCAGTACGAGATTCAAGTTTTCTTCAGTTCTGTTCCGGATTTCCAGCATCGGATTGGTGTTTTTGCTTCATTAATCAATAGTTTCTTCAGTTTAATTGTGGTATCCGTTCTTCTTGCTATTTCGATTATTTAAATATGTTTAGATTTAGGTTTTCTCTTATTTTTGTTATTGCGTTCATTATAATCATGTGTGAGTAGTCGCATAGGGTGCGGCCGCGGGATGGAAGCGTCACGTGGCTAGTCCAATCATTGTTTTACCTCGTGGCTGAATAAATTCAATTTTGAGCAGTTTTAGGAAACGAAATCTTTCTAACGAACGAACCCAAGCATTGCCAGATTTCGAATGCGCACGGAAATTGGTGACAGGTGGTGCGCATTCGTTAGGGAATATTTTCCAATTCTAAAATCAGTAAATCGAATCATTGTAGCCCGAGTAAACATTGGTTAGGCTAGTTGCAGACGCTGGGTTCCCACGGCTGCGCTCTCCTTTTTAATTCATTAGAGGTCAATTTCTTCAGTAATTAGTTAATCAAACCAGTCAAACAAGGGGTGGCTACCTAAGAGCCAATTAAAACTTGAATTCAACACTTTTGAGTCAGCACCGTCCGTCCGTCTCTGTGGTTCGACTCCGGTACTTCCGGAATTATTGTGCTACACTGGTCGAGAGTCCTACGCTTGGGACGCGTTTTTAGTTTAATTTTATTAACACCCGGTTGGTCAAGCATTGTTTAATAACACATTCTTTGTGCATGTGGATAAAAAATGGAAGACTTATGGCGCTGCCGTAGGCGATATAACAATACTAGCCAGCCGTTGGGAGGACGTGGAATTCACCGAGCCTTTTACTGAATCGGGCTTGGCGATGGTAGTTCCTGTGAAGCCCAGTCCGAAGGCATGGATATTTCTGGAGCCTTTCACTTTGGCAATGTGGTTGGCTACCGCCGCTGTTTTGGTCTACACTATGTTCATAGTTTGGCTCGTGGAACATCGGTCCAACCCAGATTTCAGTGGCCCCTGGAATGAC
>BPLS01000620.1:407343-426188 GCA_019656275.1 Rhododendron kiyosumense
TTCCCGACTAAACAGTTAGTCGGGAATGGTGTTTTTTCTTGTAGTGAGAACCATCCATACCTTTGTGCTAAAACATGTGCAAATTCTTTTCTCGATCCACAGCCAATAAACTGTGGCTGCTGCCAAAGACAATTTGCAAATTGTAAGAGCCATAGAACTGCCACTCCTAACCGAAAGGTTTATTAACATATAAGTATATATCCAGTACAAGGGAGTTTCCAATTAAAAGTACTATTATTGCCGCTAAAAGCAACACAAGAACCCGTCGTAGGAGTAAGAAGCTGATCCGGCTTGCAACACTGTTTCACAATCGCTTTCTATATGCCATTTCACCCCGAACAGATTAAGAAGACAAAAAATAGATTTCAAATGCATTTATTTGTCATAACGTGGGCGATGAGGCGACTCATGTTGACATGGCGTCCACGTGAATGATGATGTGGTGTCCATGTGTTGTACGAAAGCATTAACAAACAGAGAAAACGGATGTGATTACTGCTATATAATTGAACAAATCACAGAAATCAGAGAGAGAGAGAGAGAGAGAGAGAGAGCCAAGCAATTACAAAGAACATAAAGATTTTACGTGGTTTACTAACAAATACCTACTCCATGGGCTGTGAGATAATCGAGGGTTAACTATATGGAGGAAAACAAATGTCCAAAAGCCTACAGATGAGATCTCTTAGAGTTTCTTGATCTCTTACCTCTCACAGAAAAAGATGTTGTGAATACAATATAATAAACTGAAAATCCTAAAAACGGCTTATATACGAAGCTGTTCCACGCCCGACTGCTCAAGCGAAAAATTCAGAGCGAGGACCAACTTCAGGTAGCATGGGCGAGATTGATTTCCGCCCGGATGAACATTTTAGACAGCTCTAAAAAAACATCAAACAACTCTAGACATTTTTAGATAGCTCCGAAATAGCCCGAAACTGCTCCGAACAGCTCCAAATTGAGCCAAAACACTTCACCATGCGGAAGAGATTGTGGCAGGTGATATTGGGGGTGATCACATGGACGATGATGTGGCATCCGCGTGGGCTATATATGATGTGTCTGCTGCGTGTCACATAAATATTTTCGTACTTTGTAGGGATAAAAAGTTCCGAGTGACACATTTTTTGCTTTAGTGGCGATCACTGTCGTTTCAAAAGGATAACCTTAGTGATAGAAACTTTTTATCCCTAACCTCTATTTGATTAGTGATAACATAGAAATTTATGCCGTGTTGGTTTGTATTTTGAAAAATAGTAGGGGTAATAAGTGAAGAGAGATAGAGAGAGAAATATTGAAAGTATAGAGAATTTAGGAGGAATCTATGGAGAATTTTTTGAAAAATTCTTTTTGAATTGTAAAGAGAACAAGGCAAGTCACTATTTACTTATAGCGACAATATTTTTTCGGACAGATTCCACCCACATAAATTTTAACACAATTTTTGCCACTCCATCTTAGTCATACAAATCAAGGGCTAAGATTAAACCACTCAAATAAACACACACACACACAACCTCACCTGGGATGATTTGGATTGAAAAGTGGAACAGTAACTTTTTTTTATCTTTATTTAAAAGTAATTTGCATTCGTTAATTTTGCATTAAATTTTTGTGACTTATTGATTCGTCTCAGTGAGAGGAATCGAAAAAGTAAATAAAAAATTTGATCGAATCTCATAATTTTTCAATTCTTTTAAAAAGACAAAGATGAGTAAAAAAAGTTGTCTTATTAACTTATTTTTGTCTTTATTCCAAAAAATTATGAGTTTCGATCAAATTTTTACTTTTCTGATTTCTCTTGTCTAGACGAATCAATAAATTATAAAAATTTGACACCAAATAAACAAATGCAATTTTTTTTAATAAAAACAAAAAAATAAGTCACTCAATTTTTTAATCCAAACCACCCCTAATCTGTCTCTCCCCACGATCAACCCACCAGCCGATTCACCCCTCCCTTCTCTGGCCACTTAATATCTGGCACCTCAGATCCGCGACCCCATCTCTGTCGAGCCCCGTCTCCCGGGACCCTGGGTTTAGAAGTTATCGTAGGTGTTTTCATAACAAGAGTCCTCTAAGGTTTGAACAGGGACGGATTCAGAATTATCGTTTAGTGGGGGCACCTTGTTAATTATAGTGGCGAAAGTTTATTTTTCTAGTTAACCACAATAAGATCGTTACATAATTAAGGCATGCAATACAAACTACAAAAATATATAACACCACTTTCACTTAAATTATGTAAAAATAAGCACAAAATCTCAAACAAAATTTGAGAGTATATTTTACATGAATATTGACAAGTTTTAGAATGATCGATATAGTTTTATTAATGATATTATTTTAAAATATTACTCTTAGACGGTTAAAAATAAGTACAATTAAGAAAGAATCGATCCAAGTAGACAAATAATTCGAAAATCAACAAGTATAAATGCACCATATGACGAAATTGAAACATAAAACTAGTTTTATATATATATTTTCAAGATATATGCACTTGTTTATGTGTAGTAGCACACTTAGTTTTATAATTATGCAAAATATACGAAAATATAACAAAATTATTTTAGTTTCGAGCGGGGGCACGTGCCCCCACGTGCCCCCCTTTCCCTCCGTCCCTGGGTTTGAACCCAGAAGGCAATACGTCACATCCAAATACACCTTTCATCACATCTGTACACTAATATAATTATTGAAGAACAAAAACACAATCAAAAGGGACTACAATCTTCCAAGCTCATAAACCAGATACATAAAGTGCCCATATCGATGCAATCAAGGATGGGATCAGGGGGGTCTAGCGGCGGCGACCGTCACGACAAGAATTTTAAAAAATACAATTATGATATGTTAAAAAAAAAATTATGTCCAACTTATATAGTTTCGCCATCACTAGAATTTTTTAGTATACATTTCGCCACTGTTAGGGTAAAATCTTGGTTCCGTCCTTGAATGCAATCAAAACTATAAAAAAAAAATTTAAAGAATAATAGAAGAACAAAAATCAGATACCCAACAGAGCACAGATCCAAAATACCCAACAGTAAGAGAGAATTTTATGAGGCGAACAAGATAACCCAATTTGTTTCTTTAGTTTTCTTTTTCGTTATCGATTTGTACTCTTGCTTCTGCGGTTCTCAAGCTATTTCTCAAATTTCAACTGTTCTTCTTCTTCAGTTTCTCTCTCTAAAGTGGAGGTTGTAAATTTGAATTAAATAGTGTTTATTCGAGGCAGATCTGAGGAATTACATACACAGCTTTTGGGTTTATTTTTCAAATTAGATAAGATGCGTTTAGACTGATTGATGGCCGCCGGAGATGGGGTGGTCGGCCAGGGGCATATAAGATGCTTTTATATACAGACGCTTTATTTTGTACAAAAGAAAGTAGAGCGTCAAAATCAGCATCGATCCATATATAAATTGATCATGTATTTTTGCGTTTGTTAATTTTATGCAAAAATTGACTTTTTTGAGATTTTCTTTGGATATTTTCCAAAGTACTTGTGTAAAAGCTAAAATTTTTATTTTTTTGATTCCTCTCGTCCTTACTCACCCATGTCATATAAAAATTTGATGTAAAACTAATAAATACTAATTTTTTTAAATAAAAACAAAACTAAAAAATTATTCTGCGTAAGTTAAAGGGTTGTTCTTCTAAAAAAGCCACTGGCTTTCCATCCAAAAATAAGCCAAACAAACCCACAAAAAAACGAAAATAAGCCAATAAGCCACTTGTTTCGTCTTTATTTAAAAAAAAATTGGATTTCGGTCAAAATTTTTTACTTTTTAGATTCCTCTCGTCGTGAGGATGCAATAATCCCCAAAAAATTGACAATAAGCCACGTGATACGAAATTTTTTTGAATAAGGACAAAAAATAAGTCACGTTGACTTATTTGTCCGAATACCCCCTTAATTACATCACTAACATAGACATCCTCTAAAGTCGTACTTGTGACCCATTCTCGAGGCATGGATGCATGAAATATATACCTAGTCATTCGTATGAAAGCTTTTTGGATTATTTGTCTTATAGCTAGCTTCGAACTTTGAATAGAATCTCATACTAATTTCTTACATACATTCAAAGTCTCGTTTGTCTGGAAGACGTACACAGGAATTAACGGCACCCAAAAAATTGATTGCAATTAATGCGTAAGACTAGAATCGGAGAAGTACTGACGGAATTGGAATCCGTTGATAAGGCAACATTTGGAAGATAGTTTATGGGAATATTCAAAGCCGTTGGTGTAGTGCCAAACGTACGCCTAGAATTTAGGGGTTTAATCCCTTTTAAGATTTCATATTCGAAACTTTTATCAACTTCATTTAGATCAGTTTATGTAGAGCTTTGGTCTGATTATTATTGGGGACCACAACAATTGACCGTTGGGATTGATCTCGTTAGATTAGTTGATATGCGAGTAAGTTAGTCCGGACAATGAGTTATCAAGGGAAAAAAAAATCTGTTCTCGGAAAGAATATTCTTGGGAAATAATTCAGAGCATTCGTAGTTGAAGCTTTGAGGAAACATTAATGATTTTGTGGGCACCAAAATATCCAAGAAAGCACAGAAAATCAGTTTTTTGGGCTTTTTCTTGAGTATACAATTTTTTCAGTTAATATCCAAGAGAGCTTAGAAACTCAGTTTTTTGGACTTTTTTTAAATATTTTTAAAAATAAGGATGTAAAGTCATAATTTTTTACTTTTTCAATTTCCATTGTCAAGATGAACCAACAATATTCCATCCGTCTCAATTTAAGTGTCCACATTTCTATTTTGAAATGTTCCAAAATAAGTGTCAACTTTCTAAAAATAACCATCAAAATATGCCAAATTTTCAATTTTACCCCTAAAAAGTCATTTTCTTCCTAATTGATTTGGTAGCTTTTTATATTCGTTTCATTTTCTAGATTGAAAATATCTTTCAATTTATAATATTTTTTATAATTTTGGGACAGAGAGAGTACATACAAATTTCCATTGTAAATTCTCGTTTGTAAAACTAACAAATGAGAATATTTTTGGTTAAGGACAAAAGAAAAAAGTTGTATTTAGCCGTAACTAAGCCATTTGTAGTAGTTAAAAACGCCGTTGTTTTGATCAGGAAAAAGTGGGAAAACGCTCGGCTCCTGCAACACTTATATATTAGGCCCCATTCAGTTGCTAGGAAAGTACAGAAAAAGATGGGAAAATCAACTTTCCCATAACTTTTGTAGTATTTAGTTGATAGGAAAGTAGTTGGAAAACATGTTTTTTAAGTTTTCCTGCAAGATTTACTTTCTTGTAAAAGTGATCCGGCCAAAAGTATAGGATTTTGCGTCATGGGAAAAGTTTTCTCCATTGTGGGGCCGAAATAATTGACGGGTAAGTAAAACATGAATGACGCCAATACCAAAAATAATACGAATTAGGTTCTTAAAAAGGCACTTTGAGATTTATGTGAACAGCAACAATTTCAACTATTATGGCACTTTCTGAGATAATTATTGTGAAAAAGATTGCTAGTTTATTTTTTTTGGAAGTAAAGTGAATCAAGTATGGTTGTTTAACATTTGTTTACTTAAGTTATCATCTACTTTTTTTTTTTTTTTAAATTTCATTTGTACGGTTGATTATCAGAGGATGTCAATTTAAAATGGGGATTTACATGACCATTCAGAAGATAGCAAATTGAATAGGGAATTGCAAGTCGATTTTTTAATTTCATGTTAAGGCTTTGCATTCGATACAATACATTTTTTGTATGTGTTAATTTTTGAAATATGATAGCCTAATATTTATCTCTCAAAGTTACTTTTATTTAAAATTAGCTATGGGAATAAAAATAAAGAAGTTTTTCATAAGTGTCTTTTTCCTGGCAAATGAACTATTAAACTTTAGGTTTCTTGCAAATTTTTTTTTTCAAATGAACACTTACAAGAAAATAGATTTCTTTTTCCTTTACTTCACTGTACATAACTTTTCTTGAGAATAACTTTCCGGTACAACATTCCTGACAATTGAACGGAGCCTTAAAAAATATAGTTAAAAAATCAAGTTGCTCCAATTTTCATTTCTTTTAAATCGGTGCAAAGATTTTATTGTTCTGGTCATTTTATCCTAAAAGACTATAATTAATTTTTGACTATAGGGCTTTCATATAAGAGCCCTAAGCTCTAAAACCAAATGAATAGCATATACTTTAGGGCTTTTATAGAGTCAAAAATTAATTATGATTCTTTAGGATAAAATAATCAAAAAAATAGGATCTTCGCAACAGTTCAAATGAATTCAAAATTGAAACACTTAATTTGTTAATCATATTTTTAAATGTATAAACTGTCTAAAAATTAATTAGTCAAGGTGCACGAAAGCTTGCCCAGACTTTCGATTATAAAAAGGAAGAAGAAAGGCATTTACAAAAGGGTTCAACACACATGAACCCTCATTAAATATAATGAGCCATAAAAATGACAATAATTTTGCAAGTAATTTTTTTCTTGGCATTCTCCAATAATGGCAAAGTGAAAAGTAAGACAGCCTAAGAGGGTAGTCAGCAATTTGCCCTTTCTCCGGGGCATACCGATTACTGACCCTGGGCTTAAGGCTTTGCTAGAGTCTTGTTGACTCAAAGCATTGAGTATTACTATTCAATTATTTGAACTTTTCATACACGCAGAATTTCGAATGCCGTGAGTCCTTGGAATCCACCAGGAATTTCCACCTTCTCTCTCTCTCTCTCTCTCGGGAGGCCGGCTTCGCCAAACATATTGGGCATATATAAATGAGATGAAACCCACCAACCACGGACTAAGCGCCTCCCAGTCCAGAGTCCTTTCTCTACACCCTAGCTCAAGTACAATAATTAAATCACAAACCATATGAATACGACACTTGCCGTTGTCTTAAATCCCAAAATGCCTTTCCTCCGGTCCAGCACAAAACCAAACTTTTTGTTCATCCCAATACTAATCGTATCATCCCTAGTTATTCTCTCTCAAGTCTCTTTTGTTGAAGGTGGTAGTACAGAACACAAGACAGATAAATTGATAATTGGGGTTCCGGGTAGTGCCTCTTTCGAAAACTTCGTGAAGATAACCCCAAGTTCTGAGAATCCAAATGAGAAGAATTACACTGGTTTTTGCATCCGGGTTTTCGAAGAGGTTTGGAAGAGATTGGTGGATCCATTACCTTACGATTTTGTGGAGTTTAATGGAACATATAATGATTTGGTCGCTCGGGTCGCTGACAAGGTAATAAATCTTATCTCCTCGACCTCTTTTTCTTTTGCAAAACACGATTTGTGCACGCATGTTGTTCTGCTTATTGTTTAACACATGCTTTGTGTACATGCATGTGGATCAAAAACGGCAGACTTATACCGCTGCCGTAGGCGATATAACAATACTAGCCAGCCGTTGGGAGGACGTGGAATTCACCGAGCCATTTACGGAATCAGGCTTGTCGATGGTAGTTCCGGTGAAGCCCAGTACGAAGGCATGGATATTTCTGGAGCCTTTCACGTTGGGAATGTGGCTGGCTACCGCCGCTGTTTTGGTCTATACTATGTTCATAGTTTGGTTCGTCGAACATCGGTCCAACCCAGATTTCAGTGGCCCGTGGAATGATCAACTCGGAAATGCTCTCTGGTTCACCTTCTCTTCACTTTTCCTCGCTCATAGTAAGTACGACTACAATAATTATTTGGCAATATAGCCATTTTTTATGAATAATGTTTCTTACGCAAGCTTCTAAACAGAAATTATTCAGATGTCTTCCCATGGACGTGGGTTCCAAATCATGTATTCATGGGACTGTCATGCATAAGGCGACTCCGAAAATACCAGCGGCACGTTTTTTTTTTTTTTTTTCTTTTTTGAAATGGTCTAAACCTAAATTCGGATGTCTGCATTACCAGTACTGCTCTTAGTATTTTCAAATGATTCTTTCTTTTTTCTCCGTGAATCCAAACTGGGTGTTTGTGAGATCGTTCTTGAATTAATGGTATGCTCGATTTTATCTTTTTCGAGGAAGAAACCTCTTTCGTGAATCGTTTTATTTTTAAATGAAAGGCCATAAAAACGTCTCTTCGTTCAGAGTAATAATTAGGGGCATCCTTGAAAATTGAAATTATGAGTGGAAAAGGGTAAATGTCTTTCCGCTAGTGAACGATGGAATTATGCCTCAAAAATAGTTAAGGTGCATAAGCTAGCCGAACAATTGAGTTATATATAAAAAGATGAAGTTCTATTTTAATTGTGCAGGGGAGAAGATTACGAGCAACTATGCTCGGATTGTGGTAGTGGTGTGGCTTTTTCTGGCGTTGGTGTTAACGCAAAGTTACACCGCCAACCTCACGTCAATGCTCACGATCTCACGACTCCAACCGAAACTACTATCCCATGCAAAAGTCGGGTGTGATGAAAATGTATTCATGAGGAAATACGTTGAAGAAGTGCTTAACTACAAGAATGTAAGTCTCATCAGTGACGGAGATCAGTATCTCAAGGCATTCGAGACGGGCAATATCTCAGCAGCCTTTCTCGAGATCCCTTATGCCAAAGTTTTTGTCAATAGATATTGCAGGAAATTTACAATCATTGGAACCTCGTATAGATTTGGAGGATTTGGCTTTGTGAGTACTGAACACTTATGTTCTTTACACTTCTTTTTCCTTCTTTTTTTTTCTTGGGTTAAGTATAAAGGTTGGGAGGAGAGATTAGAGTTGCAATCCTGTAAGGGAAGAAGAGCTTCCAACCACCAAAGCATATTCAGTGAATAAGCCAGTACTATCTATTAAAAGAGCCAAGCCAACTAGCTAGGGCGTCCTTTTGGAGTAACCTATACCTATGGTAGGTTAGTTCGCCACCACAACCACACGAAGGTGCTTGCTGGACATATGGTGCCTAATACACAACATCTGATTCACAAGAACTACTACCAACAAGTGGGATTCGAACTTGTGACCATATACTTAGGGGAGTTCCACTCTCACGTCCTCACACCATTGGCCATTTAGGCAACCTCCTCATTCCAAAGAACTTGGTCTTAGGAAAATTCACCTCTTTTTTATGGTGATTTTTTCTCTTAATCAAATGTAAATGATATAAGAGATTAAAATGACAAGAGCAAAAACATCATAACGAGCCAACACCTGCATGCATAATGCAGCCACTCAAACTTCTAATACAATTATACAAGTATCTTACCCCACCACCCCTCCTCCCCCCAAAAGGTGCTAATACGGATATCTATCTTCATTCATGTTCCTGTGCAGGTATTCCAAAAAGGTTCTCCATTAACTTCTAATGTTTCAAAAGCCATTCTCCAACTCTCAGAGGACGGGACTCTTAAAAGGCTAGAGGAGCAATGGTTAACTCCCAACCATGAGTGTTTAGAATCTGAAACTACGACGGAGAACATTGATAGCTTGAGCCTCCGAAGCTTTTGGGGCCTATTCCTCTTCTCAGCTGCCACTTCCTTTGTTTGTTTTCTTCTATTCCTTGGGCACTTAGTCAAGGACTACTGCCATCATCAATCATCTCAAGTGGCTGACGTGAATGCAAGTAATGAGAGCATTTCGATCAAGACGGTTAGAGTTGCACGGTACCTGATGAATGCAGAGATTGGAAGTCCATGGAGATCTCCTTCCTCCGATCGCGTAGTGCCTGCAACTGAAATGTGCTAAATATGTGGATGGGGTCCGGTGGACATTGTAACTTGTGATGAACAAACAAAGCCATTGTTGGTCCAGGTTCGAAGGAGTACGTAGCACAGTAACAGAATAATTGGAGCAAAGCTCAAAACAGAATTACAGCAGCTGCAAAGAACTAATTGACAGATTTCTTAGGACTTTAATATACGGAACTAATCTACTATAATTCTGCAAGCTATTCAGTCACAATTCTGATTTCAATGATGTACTCCCTTTGTCCCTTTTTCAAGTGTCCATTACAATTCTGCGTGCTATTGTCAATGGTTTATATCTCACTACATATATTATGTTTTATATTTTTAAAATCACTGTCTTGCAGAAATAATTGAAATCTATTAAACAAGATCAATATTGCATATTTTTAGCAATATACATTACGATATACAGACACTTGAAAATGATACGCATAACCGTAATGAACATTTAAAAAAATACGGAACCATTTTGCTCATGCAATATTGATATCCAAAATTGAAAGTAAAAGATTAGGGAGAGAGAAATCGAACACAAGGATTTATATTGATTCGGTCGGCAACTTCTCGATTTTGTCTACTCCTCAAATATTGTCCAACTTGAGATTTGGTGCATTATCTTTAATAGTTACAATTCTTCTAGCTTCGTGGGTGTTAAACAACCTCTACAACAAGTAATTTATTCTCAATCACTTAGACTAATTTTGACTAGGGTGCCAGTCATCCTTAACTCAACTAGTTTTAGTGCCGGTGCTAGTAACACCTAACCCTCAAGTGTTTTTTTTTTCTCTTCAAAATCACTCAAAAAAGATAAACTGACACAAGAGTATAAATACGAGTGTACTACCCCCTTTATAATGAATTTCAACTCGCAGATAACACTCTCTCTAAGTGTGGATAAAAGCAATTTAGCTCATGATTGATTTCTTCTTCACAATAAGCTCTTTTCTTCAATATCTCTGTCTCTTTTCGTGCATGCCTCTTGTCACGACCCAAAATCGACCCTAAAAGTCGTGATCGGCCAAGCAGTTGTTAAGCTACCGAAAACCTGTTCATACTCTAGTTTAGGAATTTCTAACATCATCGTCATTTTAAACCATATAAATAAAATACGCGGAAACATAGAATAAATAACATAATTAATCCCAGAGCTTCTAAATGTAAAAGTATAATAATTATAAACCATTAGGCAACTTATTGTTGTCCACATAACACCGAGTATTGATGAGTCGATGGCTAGACATGCCATTTTCTTGGAAAAATGTAAAAGGTTTTGGCATATGTCGAAGCTTGCAGGGTGAGATATGTATACCAAAATTACAAATTTGACCATGAAAATACTTCACATTATATAACAATTCATGAGTAAAGCAACATTCAAATATTTTCTTTAAATTTCTAGTAACATGCCATTTCAGTTTATACGCTCATTCCTTTGGTCCAGGAGATGAATTTTTCATTTCTCTTTCACTTTTGCACATTCAAGCAATAATAATTGCCAATTGGTTGGGGAGCGACCCCATTGAACAGTGATATGATATCAATACCTAGTAATACCTGGCTGCATCTCCAACCTTATAACCTCACATCACTAGTTTCTTTAAATGTCCCCTAGTGCTCGGGACACCGTTCGAATGAACCATACTATTACAAGCATGTACCAGTAACAAAGAAGATTTAAGTTTTCAAAATATATTGCCATGGTCTAATTTTGATAGTAACACGTAAGAGGAATAGCTATATCTAAAATTTAGTAGAGAGTTAGACTAAATTCCTCAGTTAGGTATGGTATGGTGTTATAAGGATAGAAATAGAAGAGGTATAAATATTTTCTATTGTAAAATCCGACCTTATGTACTGTGATCATTAATAAAAAGACTGCTCTCTTGCTCCCGTGGATGTACCTGGCTTTGAGGAATCACATATATTACTGTGTTGATTTCTTTACTGTTTTATACTCGTGAATCGTGTGCGTGTGTGTTTTGATCCTAACAATCATGTTCGATATTTGGTTAAACATTTTAAAACCCAAGCTCAAAATCATACTTGTGACCCGTTTCTAGCTGGATGGATGCACGAGAATACCTGTAACAGGCCAGCCCATGGTAGTCTCCCGTGCCCAGACTAGCTATATTTCGGTCCCTAGTCATCTTGACTACCCGGGCTTTGATTGACTTGTTCTCCAGAAACCTAGTCGTTCACGAGCTTTTGGATTCTTTGTCTAAAATTCAGAGCCAGCTGAGTAGAATCCAATAATGTCCTCATGATTTTCATCTCTTAATTACAATTTCTAACTTTCAAAGTCCTGTTGTGTACATAGAAATTAAGACCGACGACTATGGGTACTGATCCATAAATAGGATACATATTATGTACATATGGTGTGTTGGACCCTTTATTAAGTAGTTGATCCAATTTTTCAAGTTTTATTCAGAATTTAAAATTCTAACTTTTGATTGAAAAATTGAAATGTTCGCTGAAGCACTTATAGATAATTGAACTGAGTTGATATCTTACAAGACCATTGCAAAAAGTATTTTAACTTATTGAACTGTTCGGATTAACCGTGTGGGATCCTATAGCTGCTGGCCTGCACACGCCATATGTGCATAATCTGTACGCAATGGTTTGGTACCCATAGCATTTTGGGGAATTAATGGGAGCTAAAATTCAGTACAATGTGACAGACTGGAATCAGGAATTGGAATTGGTTGATGAGGGAACATTAATGTGGAAGATGGTACTGCATGCGAATTATTCAAAGCCACATATCTTGTCGAGGAGGAGTGGGTAAATCAGATACTCGAACGTGTGGAAAACTCCCAAAAGCTGTCAATACAACTAGAAAAAATGAAAGCTCAATTTTGCTACTTTTCCAATTTTTTAAAATTTTGAAAATCATTCTTTCTTTTTGCAAATGAAAATAGACAACCAACCATACTTACATGTCCAATTTTTAAAAATTATGAAAAGAAAAACAGAAAACTGAAAGTGAAATGGTTACAAAACAAGACCTATATGTTCTGTTTTTTTATTTTTTTTGACAAGTTAATATATGTTCCGTTTGTAGTTAAAGCTTCGACGAAACATTAAATGATTTTGTGGGCACCAAAATACAATTGCTGTCTAATTTAATTGAAAATTTGTAATTAATCGAAAGTCTATAAACTCCGTGAACCTTTGTGGCTTTGTCACCGTCCAGCTCTGATCTTTCCCAACTTTGGAATATTTTTTTGGATTCAACAGTTACTTGCAAGGCTCTCGCAGAGACTCGAAACGAATTCGATCATCATAGTCGGGCTCAATAGTAGCTAGACCCTAGTTGCCAAATGATTTACCAGCAGATCGAAGCAGCATGTTCATTGTATTAAAAGGCTGTACCTAAAGAAGAAGAATGAAAAGGGTATTTATAATAGTACGCCATGAGCCGTCGTACCTATTTGTTTCTTCATTTCCCTCCCTCCCTCCCTCTAGGGCTTCCACCCTAACACGGGCGGCGGGAGGGGAGGCGATCTCTGTAACGCCCCCAAAATTAGGGTACGTTAAAGAAGCATTTATTACATAATAAAGAGAGCTTATTACATTATAAATACTTCAAAGGGGTACAAGTATTCAACAAAGGAGAAACTAGGCTCCTAACTACTGCTCCACTGGCTTCTCCCTCCTGGCAAGCTCCTCAGCTCCGAAGGCCTCCAAGGTATACATCTCGCCCTGTTCATCTAAGAGATCTGACACATTATACCGGCGTCGCCACCAATATAATATGCCAGGGTCACCAAAAAGGCAACACCATGAGCTACAACGCTCAATAGGAAATCCCTACCCAACCAAGCTTACGACAGTAAACAATTACAACAACACTAACAATCATACATCGTTAATCGTCTATCGTTGGTGTCCAAGATTTCAGAGTTCCTCCTACGCGACTCGTCGTAGACCGTGTCTCAAATTTCCACTTACAAAACATCCTTTCGAAAACATTTGCATTGGCTCCGTACCACGGATAACCAAGCCATACACACCCAACCTCGGTTCCGCCGTTCCGGGTTCCCGAGTATCCTCACAATGGTTCCGCCGCACCGGGTTCCCATTGGCACACACAAAACTTGCATTGACTCCTCTCCACGGAAAACCAAGCCATATTACCAACAAGGCTACCACGTCCGGCCCTATTGGCAATCTTCACAAAGGGCTACTAAGTCCGGCCACATTGTGGTTTTCGCAACGCACGCAATGGGCTACCAAGTCCGGCCACATTACGAGTTTTCATTCACACAACGGGCTACCAAGTCCGGCCACGTTGCGGTTTTCACAATCCACACGATGGGCTACCAAGTCCGGCCAGATCGCGGTTTCAAAACACATCTCTCTTGTTAAACACACTCTAGGTGCCATGTTTCTAACTTCCTTGGTTTTCGTGTCACGTTCTCATGCAAGACTCTGCGTGTAAGACTTTTCATACAATCATGCATTCAACAAGCTTCGAAATAGTACAACAAGAACATTTAGGCAACATAGCATGCTTGAATTCCATAAACGATATAATCATGCATTTTTACTTTTTAATCAACGATCAAGCAACTTTTAAAACTTTAAAGAAGTAAGTAGAGATTTCAAGTAGCGAGACTATAGCTACTTACGAAAATAAAGTAAGCACTTGGAAAATAGGTAAGGATCACTACCTTGATCCGAAACTAGTCGGGGCCGAGTAAGCAAGTTGGAAAATCCTACGGGGGTGAATCTCCAAATCTGGACCGAACTTCGGACGGCAGTAACTCGGTCAATATTTGACCGAATAGAGTCGTTCTTGGGTCGAGAACGATGATCTCTAAACCCTCTACAACTCTCGAGAAGGAAGTTAAACCTAGAAACGAACTTAGGTTGGAGAAAAATGGGGGTAAAGCAATGGACAGTAAGCTGTTCAGAAAAGGAAATCCAGAAATTTTACTGAACTTCGGATGACAATATCTGGGTCATTTCTTAACCGATTGGGGTGATTCTTGAGCCTAACTTCAAGGTTTCGAAGTGCTCTACAACTTTCCAGAAGGAAGTTGGTCCTAAAAACTACTCTAGGCAGGAGAAAAGGGAGGATTTCCGACGGGACAGTGGCTGCCCAGAAACTGGAAATGGTTTTCTACAGAGAAGGAAGAGCTAATTGCTTTGAGGTGTGCTTTGAAAGGCTTGGAATGGCCTTCTATTTATAGGCAAGAGCTTGGCCTTCTCCTCTCTCTCTCTCTCTAAGTCTCACCTTGACAGTTGGCATGAATCTTGAAAGATGAAAACTAATCCTAGACTTGTAAGGCTATTTTTGTACCTTGGTGATATTCTTGGATCAAATGGAGGGTTAAGATGATAATGGTACATGATCAAAGGGTTAAGAAGTTGCAAGGTGTCCAAGAAGTACATCTAATCAAATCCCACTTTTAAGCACAAATCAAGGGAAAATCCTAGGTTTGCATGGCTACTTTGTACCAAGATTTGATCTTGGATCAATTGGATGGCTAGGATGGATCCTTGGTGGGCAAGAAAGATATTGGTACAAGATCCAAGGGTTCAAACAAGTGCAAGGTGTTCAAAGGAGTACAATGGAGTTTAATTCTTTGCTTGGAAGAGAAAAATCCCATGGATTTGAAGTACATTGGGAGATCAAGGCCAAGTACTAATCAAATCTCCTTCCTCCCTTCTTCCCTCCTCTCTCTCTCTCTCTCTCTCTCTCTCTCTCTCTCTCCCTCTCCCATTCGGCCTCTCTCTCCTCTCTCTCCTCTCTCTCTCTCTCTCTCTCAAGTACATATACATGCATACAATGTACAAGAATAATAAACAAATGGTACTTTTGTACCAAGGATCCAAGTAGGCCTTAAAAGCTAGGATTTACTCCATAACTAATGAATTAAACACATGGTACTTAAGGCAATACTTTAACCAAATAATGTACTAATGTATCTAGGAAGAATCAAAATCCAATAAAGTAATACCAAGGGTACTAATGAAATCTTAGGATTTTTAAAGGCTAAGTACTTTCAAATAATGGGTATTTGACACATGGGGCTACTAATTTAATAACCCATGTGCTAGGTTGAAAGATGAACCTTTTACCCAATGGGTAATAACCACCCTAACTTTTATTATCCAATGGATAATAGTTGCTAGGGAGATTAAACATTAAAATAATCCAAAAAGTACTTTAAAGTAATCAAAAAGTTATTTTTTACTATTCATAGTACTTTAACCAAGTAAACATTTAATATAAACAATTGGGGTTTCTATTATCCAATGGATAATAGTCCCCCTAACCATTATTGTCTAATGGACAAAGAAATAAACCAATTTGATTAAAAGAAAATGAATATTAAAATTTCAAGTCTAGGGTTCAAAAAGTTCAAAGGGTTCACGAGGGGCAAAACGGTCATTTTGCGGTTAGGCAAAAGTAACTAGGTAGCTTCCTAGCTTAGTTTCTCCAACCAGATGGTTAAAAGCTAGTTAGGCTTGTTAAGCGGACTAAAGCGTCAAGAAATAATTTTTCAAGGGCAAAAACGTAATTTCGACAAACGACAAGGAAATTAAAATAAAATTCAAATATTTAACGAAATTTTTAACGACCGAAAATCAGGGTCGTTACAATCTCCCTTATGGAGTTTTTCCCTCCGTCGGCCTCCAATCGAATCTATTTTTCCCTCCTTTCATCACTCTCCACCTTCATCCTCCCCTCACGCCTTCCGCGCGACGCGTTGGCCTTCCTGGTTCCTCTACCGTCGGACTTCCTCCATATTCGCCGTTCACCGATGACTCGTCTGATGGTTGCTTGACAATTTCCTAGTCCTAAATTAATGGGTTGCTCCAAGTGTAAGGCGGAGACCGACGTAGCACAATATCCGGTAAGACCGGAGTCGAATCTACGAAGACTGTGATGTATGCTGACTAAAAACTCAAGTGGTTATAATTTAAACTAGCTTTTAGGTAGCCATCCCTTGTCGATTTGGTTGAGATTAATAAAAACTAACAAATTGATTGTATTCTTTCAAATAATTAAAAGGGAAGTACGGTCATAGGGTTTATAGCACTTTCAACCAATCCGGTTTAACCTGCTCCATTCAGTGTTTTTAAAAACATTCAATTTTAGATTGGAAAAGATACTCCACAAGATGCGAACCCTAATGGTTGCCATGTACTCATGCGCAGCAGAAAATGAGTTTTGGACCCCCATTTTTCCGTTCACATGGTGTCACATCCTCGATTTTTAACATAATTATAAATGATTTTCGTAATAAAAATACTCACAAATATCCGTACGGTACCCAAAAGGTCACTGTGTTCTCATTCCCATAATAGTACCCCCAAGTCCATAAGGTTCCAAAATATTACAACACTGGCTTGACGGTCCCAAATTATCATAAGTATTAAATTCCAAAGAGGATTAATGGTTACAATATTCAAAGTCAAAAGAATATTAATTTTAGTTACAAATACAGCTTTTAAAAATTTTTTACAAAAGATGGATAAGTAACTCTTTCAATTAGCTTTCAAAGCAATGTCCACACGTCAAGCACTCCAGGCATGCAAGCTATGGCTCCGAATTAGCACCTGAAAATAATATAAGGCTTGAGCTACACAGCCTACACTAGCCCAGTAGAAAAGTCTACGCAAACTCTATATGCAAATGGGCGTAACGAACGAATGAATGATGAAAGAACACAAGACAACGGAGGAAGCACAGCTTTCATGACCAAATGTCCCAAAATCTCCAATCTTCTTTTATTCAACCCATAAATCATACCCATTCAATTTATGTCTTAACATGTCGTGTCGTTTGTGTGTCTGAGCCGAAGCTCGTGCCGAGCTAATTTTGAGACCCTGATATCCCCTGCCAAGCACCCACCATAAAGGTTAGGCCTTAAGTAATTATTTTGAGCATTAGCTCCTGCCAGGCTAATTATGGGACCTTGAAATCCCCTACCAGGCACCCACTCGTCGATGGGCCCCGAATGTTCGCGCGTTGTTCTTGTACTCAAGTGTACCGTTCGTAAAACATTGTACAAGTTGGCACGAAAGCTCTGGATCTCTGCCCATTAACCAAAATAGAGAAAGACACTGTGGTAATACACTGGCGAATCCAACCCACCCACTTCTGACTGAAACCCATAACCCGCAACAAACTTAGAAGAAAATCCCATCGAACTTGATCATACGCTTTATTCATATCTAGCTTTAAGCAAAAAAAGCTTTCTTGCCATTCCTCTTTTTTCGAATAAACTCCAAGGGTTCATGAGCAATCATAATGGAAAATCAAACATCCCAAAATGGACCGAAGATGTAATCACCAATACTTTCGAAATCAGCTTGTACAACACATTGCACAAGCTTATAGGCCTAAAATCCCCCACCCTCTGTGGATTAGGAATTTTAGGGATCAAGGCAATAATCGTGTGATTCAATTCCTTTAATAAATAACCAAATTCAAAAAAAAAAAGCACTAAATTTGAGTATGCACGTCATTTACCTCCAAGGGTGAGACTGTTTCCCTTCCCAATGAAGAGCATGCATGATCTGGTATCCTCGAGTTCCTAAGTGCAACCATGAGGCCTTGGACCATTCTTTAGACAAAACTACCAACCTCATGGTAACAACAGCTAGCATGGCTTACTATAATTCAGTAGGCTAACAAAATAGCAAGACAGCAGACAAGCCTCAAGCTGCAGCAGCTGTAGCAACCTGGGTAGGTTCAAATAAGCCTCACGGACTGCACACAATAGCAGCAGTGAAGAGCACCATAGTAAAACACCTTGATACACCTTGACATGAAAAAATAGCTTGATACACCATGATACATCTTGACACAGCATAGGACAGCAGCAAGATACATCATTTGACATGAAAAGCAGCTGCCACAAGCTGCCACAAGCTGCCAGCTTCCAATAGCAGCGAACACATTACAACAGCAACAAAGCAGCACGAAGACAGTTCAATTGCTGGACTGGAAATAGCTGGTGCCATTCTCCCAGCCCTGCACAATGTCCTGATTCTAATGTTGTAAAGGTTGAGTTAGCAAGAGATGAGACAAGTGTCCCCCCCTTTTTTTTGATTGGCGAATTTTTTTTATTAAAACTTGACAAATGGTACATCAAGGGTTTTTAGAAGTCATATCCAAGCCTCATTAGAAATGAACGAGTC
>BPLS01000620.1:455590-485937 GCA_019656275.1 Rhododendron kiyosumense
ATCATCTATTAATTCTACAAGCTATTCAATCTCAATTCTGATTTCAATGATATACTCCCTCCTTTTTCAAGTGTCCATTACGATTCTGCTTGCTATTATCAATGGTTTATATATCACAACATATATTATGTTTTATATTTTTAAAATCATTGTCTTGCAGAAATAATTGAGATGTATCAAACAATATCCATATTGCATATTTTTAGTAATATACATTAAGATATATAGACACTTGAAAATGGTACACATAACCGTAATGAACATTTAAAAAAATACGGAGGGAGTACCGTTTTACTCATGCAATATTGATATGCAAAATTGAAAGTAAAAGATTAGGGGGAGAGAAGTGGTTCAGTTCGCAACTTCACGATTTAGTCCACTCCCTAATTGTCCAACTCGAGATTTGGTGCACTATCTCCAATAGTAACAATTCTTCTAGCTTCGCAGGTGCTAAACAACCCATACAATGAGCAATTTATTCTCAATCGCTCAGACTAATTTTGATTAGGGTGCTAGTCATCCCTAACTCAACTAGTTTTAGTGCCGATGCTAGTAACACCTAACCCTCAAGTGTTTTTTTCTATTCAAAATCACTCACAAAAAGATAAACTCACACAAGAGTATAAATACAAGTGTACTACCCCCTTATAATGAATTTCAACTCACAGATAACACTCTCTCTAAGTGTGGATAAAACCAATTTAGCTCATGATTGATTTCTTCTTCACAATAAGCTCTTTTCTTCAATATCTCTGTCACTTTTCGTGCATGCCTCTTGTCATGACCCAAAACCAATCTTAAAAGTCGAGATTGGCCAAGCAAATGTTAAGCTGCCGAAGACTTGTTCATACCCTAGTTTAGGAATTTCTAACATCATCGTCATTTTAAACCATATAAATAAAAGTACGTGGAAGCGTAGAATAAATAACATAATTAATCTCAGAGCTTCTAAATGTAAAAATATAATAATTACAAACCATTAGGCAACTTATTGTTGTCCACATAACACCAACGAGCATTGATGAGTCGATGGCTAGACATGCCATTTTCTTGGAAAAATGTAAAAGGTTTCACATATGTCAAAGCTTGGGTGAAATACGTATACCAAAATTACAAGTTTGACAATAAAAATACTTCACATTATAACTGTTCATGAGTAAAGCAACATTCATACGTTCATTCCTTTGGTCCAAGAGAGGAATTTTTCATTTCTCTTTTGCACATTCAAGCAATAATAGTTGCTAGTTGGTTGGGGAGCAAAACTCCATTGAATAGTGGTATGATATCAATATCCAGTGATACTTGGCTGCATCTCCAACCTTATAACCTCACGTCACTAGTTTCTTTAGATGTCCCCTTGTGCTCAGGACACCGTTCGAATGAACCATACTATTACAAGCATGTACCAGTAACAAAGAAGATTCAAGTTTTCAAAATAAATTGCCATGGTCTAATTTTGATATATGGTAACACGTAAGAGGAATAGCTATATCTAAAATTTAGTATAGAGTTAGACTTAATTCCTCTGTTAGTTAGTTATGGTACAGTGTTATAAGGACAGAAATAGAGCAGGTATAAATATTCTCTATTGTAAAACTTTATGTACTGTGATCATCAATAAAAAGACTGCTCTCTCACTCCTGTGGACGTACCCGGCTTTGGAGAACCACGTATATTGCTGTGTCAATTTCTTTACCGTTTTAAACTCACAAATCGTGTGCGTGTGTGTTTCAATCCTAACAATCATGTTCGGTATTTGGTTAAAATTTTTAAAACCCAGCTCAAAATCGTATACTTGAATTGTGACCCGTTTCTTGGTGGATGGATGCACGAGAATACCTGTAACAGGCCAGCCCATGGTAGTCTCCCGTGCCAGACTAGCTATATGTCGGTCCCTAGTCATCTTGACTACCCGGGCTTTGATTGACTTGTTCTCCACAAACCTAGTCGTTCACGTACGATATCAAAGCTGGATTTTGTGTCTACTCTTAGTTTTAGAAGGGAAAATTCAGAATCCAATAATGTCCTCATGATTTTCATCTCTTAATTAATTCTTACTTTCAAAGTCCTGTTGTACGTAGGGAAGACATAGAAATTAAGACTGACGACTCTGAGTACCGACCCATATATAGGATACATATGATGTACATATGGTGCATTGGACCCTTCATTAATTGGAAAAATTACAATACACACCTCTTATTTAGGTGTATATCATATACACCTCTAAAATGTTATGAATTATAGAGAAAATGTTACGAATCGTATAAAGGTTACGAGATACACTAAAATGTTATGAATCATAATGAAAATATTACGAATCGTACTGCTGAAAAATTATGAATTCTAAAACATAAGTTACGAAAATGCTAAAATATTATGAATGAATCATAAAATAGGTGCATATGATACATCCTTTTAAGGGGTGTGTATTATTGATTTTCCCTTTATCAATGGTTCCACACGGATGTTCCGAAACCAATACATAAATTTAAAATGTTTGTTCGACTAGTCCCGTAAAAAAATCAGGTTATTTGGATACATTTATGTAGTTGATTCAATCTTTCAATTTTTATTTAGAATTTCGAATCTTAACTTCTTATTGAAAATTGAAATGTTCGATGAAGCGCTTACAGATAATTGAATTGAGCTGATAATATTACGAGACTAATTAAGAAAAAGTATTTTAAACTCATTGAACGGCTCGGATCATCCGGATCATCCGTGTGGAATCGTGTAACTGCCGGCACACGCCACCTGTGCGTAATATGTACGCAATGGTTTGGTACCCATAGCATTTTGGTGAATTAATGAGAGCTAAAATTCAATACAATGTGACAGACAGGAATCAGGAATTGGAATTGGTTGACGATGGGACATTAATTTTGAAGATAGTGCATGGGAATTATTCAGAGCCACATATCTCATCTGGTCGAGGTGGAGTGGGGAAATCGGATACTCAACCGTGTGGAAATTAAACTCCAAATTAAAAGCTGTCAATACAACTACTGTCAGTAGTTAAAGCTTTAACGAAACATTAGGGCCTGTTTGATAAGTCTCTTGAGGCTTGGGATGGGAATAGTAATGATGTGGGGCCTCTAATATGTTGTTTGATTGCACATTTGAGCATCGGACTAGTAAGCGCAACGGGATTATCAGTCCGGCCTAAGGGGGGATTGAGAAACCTGTGTTGAACCAGGTATTGGAAATCCCATCCCAAACCACCCTTGTAAGATTACCTAACTACCCATAGTTTCTTCTGCTAATGCCAATATTATCCTTAACTCTATGTGCGACTGTCATACCCAGCTACACTTTAACGAAGAAAGCCTTGACAATTTTTGGGTTTTTTTTTTTGTCCAACGGAAGATAAGGAATTTTTGGGTTTGTTTTGGAAGGTGAAGTGCATAACGTTTATGAGTTTTATGTTTTGGTTGATTCTGGAGTAGTATTTTTTGTGTCTGCATTTTATAACAACAATTCCAAGGTTATGTTTTCATAAGGGATTTTACTTTTTGTTTCACATAATGTTTATTAAAAAAGTAAAGAAAAAAATTCAGAAAGTTAATCGTTTTTTATATTACCTTGATCAAGGGTAAAAGAGGAAATTGTCATCGTAATCCCATTCAATATATAGTTTTAAACAAACATAGTATTAATAATCCATCCTCCAATTCCATGTAAAACAAACATGAAACTTATTAATCCCATCTTATTACCAATCCCTTCTCATTACCAATTTCAATCATAATCTCATCTTCTTACGAATCCCACTTATCTATTACACTTATCAAACGAGGCCTAAATGATGAAGGTAGGAGTCGGATGGTACAACTACTACTAGTTTCTATGTTAGTCAAACGTGTGGAAAACTCCCAAGAGCTGTCAATACAACTAATACTAGTGGTTCCGTTTAATTTGTAATTAAAGCTTTGACGAAACACCAAAATACAATTGCTGTCTCATTTAATTGAAAATTTGTAATTAATCGAAAGTCTATAAACTCCGTGTACCTTTGTGGCTTTGTCAACTGTCCAGCTCTGATCTTCCAAACTTTGGAATTTTTTTTTTTGGATTCAACAGTTACTTGCAACGCTCTCACAAAGGCTCAAAACGAGTTTGATCATCAGAATAGGGCTCAATATTAAAAGGAGGTACCTAAAGAAGAAGAATCAAAAGGGTATTTATAATACTCCATTAGCCGTCGTACCTCTTTGTTTCTTCATTTCCCTCCCCCTAGGGCTTTCACCCTAACATGGGCGGCGGGAGGGGGGGCAATCTCACTTATGAGTTTTTCTCTCCATCGGCATTCGATCGGAATTTATTTTTTCCTCTTTTCAACACTCTCCACCCTCATTCTTTCCTCACGCCTCCCAAGGCCTTGACCTTCCCGGTTTTTCTACCGTCAGACCACCTCCATATTCGCCGTTCGCCGGGGACTTGTCTTATGGTGCAGTTCAGATGTGCACCTGTGGGTGTGGAGCTTTTTGTGCATAATTGGGTCGCCAGAGTTGGAGATCTTTGTTGGTAGATGATGATGGCAAGGTTTTTTTTATTTTCTTGTTGGTTTGTGATCTTTTGCTTATTCTTCTTCCTTTTGTGGAGGTTTTTCTCTCCAGTTTCTTGCCGTTAGCCTTTCTCTTGACTGGGTTTCTGCCAATTGGGTTGTTTCTTGTTTTCGTAGGAAAAAGTTAGTTGGTTTGGGGTATAGTATGTGGAATGAATCTCCGTCATCTTGGTTACTTGGTCATTTGTCTAAGAAGAGTTTTCATCTTAATGTAATCTTTCGTTGGAGTTATAATATCATTTGTTATCGTTTGGAAGAAGAAAAAAAAAAAAATGGGGGCATTTCAGTGTTGCATTAGACATATATTCATGTCATATTTTGCAGTTTCGCGTGCAAATCTGGACGGAAGAGTAACAAATTAAAAGTGCTAAGAGAACCTAAATGATGGATTAAGAGGGCAATGCGAAATATTTTCACAAAGAAGGGGTAAAGTGAAATGTGATACTCATCAGAGATTTTTCTATTTTTGTTTTTTTGTCCGGGGCATACTGCTAAAGTCTTGTTGACTCAAAGTCATCGACTTTTGTTGTCGAGCAGTAATTAGAATTTGAACTTTCATACACCAAGAATTTCAAATTCCTTAATTCCTACTGCAAGAAATTTGGGATCTCTCAACGGTTTTTTTTGGAACGGTTGAAAAAACCGTCGGCATAGATTGTGTATAGCAACGTTTTGTAAAACGTTACTAGAAACAAGATTATAGCAACAGTTTTCATGCAACCGTTACTAGATTACAAGACTATAGCAACGATTTTCCATAACCGTTACTAAAAACCAAACTATAGCAATGGTTTCTAATAACCGTTACTATAAACCGGACGATCGAGACCATTGATTTTGTTTTGCTTGTTGATTAAATCATTCTCATAAAAATTTGGCTTCATCGAGTTTAGAAAACTTCTTTACTGAGATAAAATTTCATTATTGAAATAAATTTTTCTGTCCGATCAAGTATGTAACGATACCCGATTAATTTCATGATTCGTATGAAGGATGTACTCTTTACTATGTAAAAATAGATGGATCCAATCGAAAAAAAAAAAGAAAAAAAAGTAGGTGTTTGTATAATACAAACCGAATTTAAAAATTTTGATTAAAAATAAATGATAAAACTCTAATGACATAAACTAGCACAGCCGGTTTGCATAGTATAAATATTATTAGGCCCTTGATATTACAAGTGCTGGGCTAGCCCAGCTGGTTTGCACTCGCGCGCGCATTCGCGAGATCCTGGGTTCGATTCCCAGGAAGAGCAAAATTGTTGTGTTGCATTCCATGTGCCACGCGGGCGCTGGGTGGAGGCCATGTCAGTGCCACGTGGCTGCCATGTCATATTTTACCCCAGATTAAAAAAAAAAAGAAGCTTGCCTTTACCAATGGTTACAACCGTTGCTAAAGAAACTGTTACTAAAAAAAAAATTGTACCAACGCTCGGCAAAACCGTTGCTATACATCTACACCAAACCATTGGTATTGCTTTTAGCAACGCTTTTTGTGTTTTTTAGTAACATTTTTAACCGTTGTTAGATCTCAATTTTCTTGAAGTATAAGATTCCACCAAGAATTTTCCATTGTCAAGATCCTCTATGCTACCGAAGTTATCTGTATCTTCCCATGTATTTCGGGTCTTTAAAATGTGCTAGATTTTTTTGTAAAAAATTTAATGTGATCCAATGACTGACAATGCATTTCATTAGAGAGATACAGAGGACCACTCTTCGGAATTCCCAACCCCTCCCTCCCCTATAAAATGAAGAAGCACAATGCCAATAATCAACTCACAAGTTAAGTTACGTACGACACTTGCAATTATTGGAATCCCAATTAAAATGCCTTCCCTCCGCTCTACCACAAAACCAACCTTCTTGTTCATCCGAATACTAGTACTGTTCATATCATTCCTTCTTACTCTCTCTCAGGTCTCTGTTGTTGACTAATGCTTTGTTTGAATTGGGATTTGAAAAGTGTTTTTGAAAAATAGTAAGGGTAATGAGTGGAGAGAGATAGAGAGAAAAAGGTGGAAAGTAGGAGGAATCTAGGGGGAATTTTTTGAAAAATTCTTTTTGAATCGCGAATGCCTTGTTCACTTCGCGATTCAAAAAGAATTTTTCAAAAAATTCCCCCTAGATTCCCCTTACTTTCTACATTTTTCTCTCTATCTCTCTCCACTCATTACCTCTACTATTTTTCAAAAACACTTTTCAAATCCCAATCCAAACAAAGCAGAAGTGAACAAGGCATCAAAGTCATCGACTTTTGTTCTCGGGCATCAGGACAATCCAGAATTTCAAATTGTCCTAAGAATCCAGCAGGAATTTTCCTGAATCTCTGACTGTGCCCACGTGTCTTTAGATTAATGTGCTTGACTTTTTCGTCAAAACTTTGATGCGATCCAACGGGCATCTTCTTTCTCATTTCGAGGAAAGTGGCGAGCAGCTAGAGGATCACCCTTTGGAATTTCTACCTTCTCTCTGTCTCTCTCTTTCTTCTTCTTGTATACTCCCTCCGTCCCAAATTGATTGTCCCGTCCGCAAAACGGAGTATTAAAAATAATGCAATTTTTTCAAGAAAAAATTCAAACTTTTTTCACAAATTAAAAATTCTCATTGATATCTAGTAAGTTGTTGAAAAACTTTTAATTTTTTCTTGCAAAAATTGTATTATTTTTAACATTCCGTTTTGCGGACCGGACAATCAATTTGGGACGGAGGGAGTATATAAATGATGAAGCCCATGAAGCACATGGCCAATATATACTTAATTAAATCACAAGCTAGCTAAGTTACGACACTGGCAATTATTTGGAAGCCCAATTAAAATGCCTTTTCTCCGCTCTACCACAAAACTCTTGTTCATCCCAATACTGTTGATATCATTCCTTCTTTTTCTTTCTAATGTCTCTGTTGTTGAAGGTGATTGTACAGAAGAGAAGAATCACACATTGATAATTGGAGTTCCAATTAGAGGCTTTGCCCACAACTTTGTGAAGATAACGCCAAGTAATTCTAAGAATCCAGACGAGAAGAGTTACTCCGGTTTTTGCATTGAGGTTTTTGAAGAGGCCGTTCAAAGGATATTGGGTTATGATAGACCTTACAAATTTGTGGAGTTCGATGGGACGTATGATGAATTAGTTCAAAATGTCGCTAACAAGGTAATCAATCTCTCTCCTCTCTCTCTCTCT
Source organism: Rhododendron kiyosumense (assembly GCA_019656275.1). NCBI lineage: Eukaryota > Viridiplantae > Streptophyta > Magnoliopsida > Ericales > Ericaceae > Rhododendron > Rhododendron kiyosumense. Next base: position 463,342 of record BPLS01000620.1, read on the forward strand.
CTCTCTCCGACCTCTTTTTCTTTGCATTGGTTTCACTACCTCGGAGCATCGTTTTTTGTTTTATCATTTTCTTTTAGGAAATTGATTTTAGCATTCTAAAAATTGATAGAGGGAGTCCAAAACGACGTCGTTTTGGATACTGACACAGTTCAATTTTGGAGCCCCTCCATCAATTTTTGGAGTGCCAAAATCACAGTCCTTGTATTCCAAATCGTACAGTACTAATTCATAATTTTAGACATAAATTTATCCCATCAATGTTTGAATTCACAATTTTAGTAGACAAATTCATAATATTTGAACATAATTTTCATATTATCAACCTTGAATGCATAATATTGATATGTAATGAGTTTTTACAGTCTTGATAATTTGAATTTCTATACAAATTTTATGAACTTCTATGCAAAATATTATGCATCTAAGGACCGTGTTTGCGTTAGCTGTGGATACGTATTTTATATTCTCCTTCATATTCAAGATTTTAGATTTTTTAGTAAAAGCAAATAAATGTATTTACCATAGCTGTGAAATTATGATTACGTTACAGTAAAAGCTGGTAATGTTTACTTCAAAAGAGTTGGAAATCAACTTTTATAAAACTTAAAATCTAAAATCTTATCAGCCGAAAAGCTCCAAAAGCTATCCAAAACTAGTTTGGGGATTTTCAGAAATTCATTTCTCTTAGAGATTTTCCAAAATGTTTAGAATTTGAGAATCTGTTATCTAGAATTTATGGTAAACACTCCAAACTGATTTTGAGAAATTACAATCTCAAAATCAGTAAAAATAATTTTCCATAAACACCCACTATGCTTGGTAATATAGCACTTCCCTCTTTCATGTTCCTTTTTCTGTTTCATTATAAGTTAAGGAAGGAATGTTTACAGAGTAATTTATTCAAAATATTGTGACAGTGACATTTCAAATAATATATTCTTTGCAAAACAAATCTCTATTAGTAACAATTTTATAGAGAATGAACCCCAAGTGCTTGTCCTCCTTGCAAAATGTGTTTGTCCTCCTTGCGTGTTCGAATTTCACAGAAGTCAAATATTCAAAAAAATTGGGTCATTGAAGGACCTGCCCGATCATTAACTACGTACAAGGTTCTAGAATTAGTTGAGGTCTGGCCCGGAGATGCACTTATGAAAAAAGAAAAACTATCGAAAATGATGTGCTACAAAGTAGGACTCAATTAATATAAAATGGGCAATGACATTACTTCATACAGAAACACTTATTTACCGATCTTTTTGTAAAAAAGATTTACGGCGCTTAATCGTGCGCGTCCAAAATATTTTTGAACAGTCCGGATTGAAAATAAAAAACAATCTTAAGCATTGATTACGAAAATGGACGACTATATGATTGCACAATTCCGCAAAAGAACTTGTTTCATTATTTTATTGTTTATATATATTTATGGTTCCATTATTTTCTTGTTTAACAAATGCTCTGTGCACATGTGCATAATACATATGGAAGAATTATTGCGCTGCCGTAGGCGATATAACAATAACAGAGAACCGATGGAAGAACGTGGAATTCACCGTACCATTTACAGAGTCCGGCGTGTCGATGGTAGTGCCAGTGAAGCCCGGCCCTAAGGCGTTCATTTTCCTGATGCCTTTCACTTTGGGAATGTGGTTGGCTACAGCGGCTGTTATGGTCTACACTATGTTTATAGTTTGGTTCGTTGAGCATCGGGACAATCCCGAATTCAGTGGTCCCAGATGGAATGATCAACTCGGAAATGCTCTTTGGTTCACCTTCTCTTCTCTTTTCCTTGCTCACAGTAAGTACAACGAGACTAATTCCAATACGCGTTTAACATAAACATATATAGGAGTTTACGTATCCAAATCCAATCAACGGTGACACGCCATCAATTTATTACTCCCTTTGTAGTTTTTTAAGTATTTACTTCAGTTTTGCGTGTCATTTTAAATTGCCTACAACTCTCGGTATGTATTGTTAAGAATATGTAATATGGATTTTTTTGATTTATAAATCTCAATAATTTTTATAAGACAAATGATTTTAAAATATAAGACAATATATGTGGAGAGAAATAAGTGTAGGGAATTCAAACGTCCAAACCCATATGCAAACACACACAATAAAAGAACAAACCAAGACCAGAAAATAATCTCAAACAAGAAAAGAATAAGACAGAGATTTATGTGGTTTCGACTTAAGCTGACAGCTCATAGTCTACGGAATGCTGAGGTGTTGCACTATGATAAAAGTATCAAAGAGTTACAAAAGAAGGCAACCTTAGCTTTGCTTTAATAGTCAAAGCAATTTGTACATCTAAAAATCCTTAAAAAAAACATGCATCTCACGTTATTTCACGTGCCCACTCGTTAGGACTAACTTGACCCTCATCCGGACCAACTTCACTCTAGTCCGGACCAGATTTCCATAAACTTCAATTCTTCGTGGTGGTCCGGACCAGCGTCACCTTCGTTTGGACCAACTGCACTCTGGTCCGAATCAGATTTTTAGAAGCTTCAAATCTGTTTCACACTTAACAATAAGTTATTGAAAATAGCACACAGAATCATAGTAGATACTTAAAAAGGGACAGAAGGAGTAAAGAACACTTAGAAATTAATATGTTATGGATACGTTTTTAACTAAACTTGGGTTAAAAACAACTATGATTGGAAAGAATATTTTACTATGTTAATTGTGCAGGGGAGAAGATTCAAAGCAACTATGCTCGTATTGTGGTGGTGGTGTGGCTTTTTCTGGCATTGATCTTAACACAAAGCTACACCGCTAACTTCACGTCAATGCTTACAATCCCACGATTCCAACCGATACGCTGGTCTCCGACAACAAAAGTCGGTTGTGATGGTACTGAATTCATGCATAATTACGTTAAAAATGTGCTTCACTACCAGAATGTAAGTCTCTTCACTTATGAACATGAGTATCAACTGGCGTTCGAGGTTGACAATATCTCGGCAGCATTTCTTGAGATCCCTTATGCGAAGGTTTTTGAAAATAGATTATGCAAGGATTTTACCATGATTGGAACCACATACAGATATGGAGGATTTGGCTTTGTGAGTACTGAACATGCACTGTTTTATTTTTTCTGCATTTCTTTTCCTTATATTTCATAGTACTTGATGACTACAGATTAAGCATGTAGTGGCGGTCCTAGAAATATTCTTGAAAAAGGGTACTCTTACATACTTTTACGTACAAATTTTCTATTAATTTTATGATCTACAGAAACTTTTTCATCGAAGAAAACTCGATGACTCTTAATAATAACCCGTAACACCCTAACTATGACGGGTCTCATGCCCTATTAACACATAAGTAATACTATAAGTAGACCAAAATTAATTCTTGATTGGTTGAACCATCGTCATTGCCAACACATCCATAATGAATTTAATTTTTTTACATTATTCTCTTTCTTATTGGTTGAAATTACGTCTGTCAATGTGCCAGATTCGATCCGAATTCAATTGATCCGAATCCGAAAAGACCCGAATCCGATAAGACTCGGATCCAATAATGGTAATCCGAATCTAAAAAATTCGGACCCGATCCAAAAACTTTTGTACTTCAAAAATTTTGGCAAAAAATTTTTTTTTTTTCAAAAAAATTTCAAAAAAAATTTAAAATAAAAATACAACTCCTTAAACATTTTTTTTTTCAAAATAAAAAATTTACAGTTTTTGTACCATATGTACTTATCATGTGGTTCATTCATAACATTTTAGTATGTTTCGTAACTTTTGTTCTAAAACTCGTAACCTTTTAGCAATAGAATTAGTAACATTTTCACTTTACATAACATTTTCCTGCATCTCGTAACTTTAGTACTTAAAAATTGTAACTTTTCAATAATAGGATTCGTAACATTTAGGATTGGTAATATTTTCACTAGGATCATAACATATATGTTCATCGCAATTTTTAGACGAAAATCGTAACTTTTCAGAACTATGATTTATAACATTTTCTTTATTAATCATAAGATTCATAACATTTTTGGGTGCATATGATACACATACATTATAGCATTTCCCTTGAAAGTGCCTCCCTAGAATTTGTGTTTCGAGTTTCTACCACGTCACGCGCGCGGTTATTAGTAGGAGAGCATAACTCAAACCTCTAACACAAAGATGTCTTCATTCATTTTCGTATGCAGATATTCCAAAAAGGTTCTTTATTAGTTTCCAATGTCTCGGAAGCCATTCTCCAACTCTCAGAGGACGGGACTCTGAAAAGGCTAGAAGAGAAGTGGTTAACTCCCAACAAAGCGTGTTTAAAATCTTATCAGAATATGACACAGAATTATTTGACGGAGGTGAACGTTGATAGCTTGAGCCTCAGAAGCTTTTGGGGCCTGTTCCTCTTCTCCATCAGCACTTCCTCTGTTTGTTTTCTTCTATTCCTGGGGCACTTACTAAGGAACTACTGCCGTCATCAGTCATCTCAAGTGGTGCCTGACGTGAATGCAAGTAATGAGAGCTTTTTGGTCAAGACGGTTAGAGTTTCACAGTACTTGATGAATGCCAAGAGTGGAAGTCGATCAAGGAGATCTGCATCCTCCGCTCAGGCAATTCCTGAAACTGAAATGAGCTAAAAACTTGGATTGTGTCTGGTGGAGAGAACTGTAACCTTGCCATGAAAAATAATTAGGAGCGGCGAGGTCGGGGTTTGAGGTTTTGCTGTGTGTTTTTTCTTTTGCGGGCCCTTTGGCTCAGTTTTTCTACCGGCTGGTCTCCCCAGTCCGGTTTGGTCTAGTCTTCCTAGATCCGGTGAGTGTTGGTGGTGGGCGAATAATTTCTTAGATTAGGGTTTGGTTGTTTGGTTGGAGTTTTCAGCTACGTTAGGGCTTCGTTGCGTGTCTGGGCTATGCCGGCAGTTTGGTTGTGCGATTGGGTTGTAGCTGGGTTCACCAACGGGTGCTGGTTTCACACCTGTAATGCTGTCCAGATTTCATATGTGCTTTTTCAGGTTTGAACTGAAGATCCGTTTGAGATTCTCTATATCTGAACCGAGATTGGTTCGCATCTGGCGCTTTCGTTGGTCTTGCTTTTGCAGGGGTACTGTCTATGTCAAAGTCTTGATAGTTTGGGTTTATTCTTGTATTCTTTGATCAAATCTATATTGCCTTCTGACTTTGATATGAAATGAATTGAATCTATGCATAAAAAAAGAAAAAAAAAGAAAAACAATAATTAGGCCAGCTCTCGTCCCAAATTCCACCTGCTATATGCCTATATCCATCCTGAATCATGTGCCTTATCAACCATTTTATCAACGTACGAGTTTTATTACTTTTACTCTACGAATAACAACCAATATGTTGATTGTATGTCTAAATTATGACTTCACATGTGTAAAAGCTTTTTCTACATGAGTCGGAAATAACATTTCTTGATTGTGTGTCTATATACACACACACACACACACATAGAATTTCGATGATCCGAGCTGCTCAATATGATCAGAACATGATATTAAACGTACCTGCGAAAAATCAATAAAAAAAAATGACCGGAAAGGCCTTCATCCGAACAGTTTTTATTGAACGGTTCAAAAAAAAATTACTCAAATCAAGCCATTTCCGAACTTTTTTTTTTGCCCATGCAATATTGATATACAAAACTGAAAGTAAAAGAGTAGGGGAGAGAGAAATTGAACACAAAGATTTATAGTGGTTCAGTCCATAACTTTACGATTTAGTCCACTCTCCAATTATCTAACTTGGGATTGGGTGCACTATCTCTAATAGTCTCAATTCTTCTAGCTTCGCGGGTTCTAGACAACTTTTATAACGAGTAATTTATTTTCAATAGCTCAAACTAATTTTGACTATGATGTCAATCATACCTAACTTAACTAGTTTTGACTCTGGTGCTATTAACACCTAACCCTCAAGTGTTTTTTTCTTCAAAACCACTCAAAAAAGTTAAATTTGCACAAGGATATAAATAAGAGTGTACTACCCCTTTACAATGAATTTCAAGTCAAAGATAACACTCTTTCTAAGTGTGGATAAAACCAATTTAGCTCATGATTGATTTCTTCTTCACAATAAGCTCTTTTTTTTCAATATCTCTGTCTCTTTTCGTGCATGCTTCTTGTCACAACCCAAAACTGAACCTGGAAGTCATGACCGGCCAAGTGGGTGTCAAGTCTTTGAAGGCCTTCTCATATTCTAGTTTAGGAATTTCTAGAATAATCGTCATTTTAATCCATATACACAAAAGCATGCGGAAGCATATAATAAATAACATATTAATCGATCTTAGAGCTTTTAAGTGTCCAAGTATAATAATTCTAAATCATTAGGCAACTTATGGTTGTCCACATAGCACCAATGGGCATTTGATGAGTTGATGGCTAGACATGCTATTTTCTTTGAATTTGCATAAGTCAAAACTTATGCCTGGCTGCATCTCTAACCTTATAACCTCACATCACTAGTTTCTTTAAACGTCCCCTAGTGCTCGGGACACCGTTCGAATAAACCATACTATTACAAGCATGTACCAGTAACAAAGAAGATTCAAGTTTTCAAAATATATTGCCATGGTCTAATTTTAATAGTAACATGTAAAGTTTATGAACAAGCCATCACATGTACTCCCAATTATCAACATCAATTAAATGAAGTAAGAGGCTCGAGTTTCACACTTCTCAACAAAATCAGGCAATGACTTTTCATTCCAAAAATTTCGAAAAATGCATGTAATTAAGGTATCTGCAACTCACCAAAAAGTAGAGTTTAACTTAGCACACGGCAATTCACTACACAGAACTTGCACCTAAACACATGATATGCTGGTGTTATTAAAGAATCCTGCATCCGAAATTAAACTAAGTACATTAGGTGGTAAAGTCCATAACTGGGGTAGTTTCATATTAGTTTTGGAAGTTAGGGTCAATCAGTTCGCTAAAAGTCTAAATCTCTACTAGTTTTTAAATATAGCTATTCCTCTTACGTAAATCTGAGATACCAAAGTGAACACCTCAAATCTATTTCCAATACTGTAACGCCCCCAAAATTAGGGTACGTTAATGAAGCATTTATTACATAATAAAAAGAGTTTATTACATTATAAATACTTCAAAGAGGTACAGTTATTCAACAAAGGAGAAACTAAGCTCCTAACTACTGCTCCACTGGCTTCTTCATCCTAACAAGCTCCTCTGCTCCAAAAGCTTCCACGGTGAACTGTTCGTCTCGATCATCTACAAGATCTGACACATTATACCGGCGTCGCCACCAATATAATATGTCAGGGTCACCACAAGGCAACACCGTGAGCTACAACGCTCAGTAGAGTAATCTCATACCCGCTAACCCATATCTTACAAACAAGACAAACATTAACATATTCGATATCAACGTTGGTGTCCAAGTTTCTCTTTGTTTCTCCTACGTGACTCGTCGTAGACTGTGTCAATCATTTCCATTTACAAAACTATCTTTCAAAAACGTTTCCATTGGCTCCGTACCGCGGATAACCAAGCCTTTCAAAATCTTTAGCATTGGCTCCGTACCGCGGATAACCAAGCCATACACACCCAACCTCGGTTCCGCCGTTCCGGGTTCCCGAGTATCCTCACAATGGTTCCGCCGCACCGGGTTCCCATTGGCACACATTGCATTGGCTCCTCTCCGCGGATAACCAAGCTATACCTCACCATGGTTCCGCCGGTCCGGGATCCCATGGGAACACACACAACCTCACAATGGTTCCGCTATTCGGGATTCCCATTGGAACACACATACACACACACACATCATTTACATAATACCCTCGAAATGGTCATTATGTGGTTTCCAAAGTACTTCCTTGTTGAACATACCCTAGGTGCCATGTTTCTACCTTTCTCGGTTTTCGTGTCACGTTCTCATGCAAGACTCCGCGTGTGAGACTTTACATACAACATGCATTCAACAAGCTTCGAAATAGTACAACAAGAACATCTAAGTAACATAGCACGCTTGAATCACCAAGAATTAACATAAAACATGCATTTCCAACATTTAATCGAAAGATAACCTTATCTACGATCAAAGTAACTTCTAAACAACATGCGATTTATACAAGACATAGAATTAGAGTGAAAAACTACTTTATACTTGGAAAAGTAGGTAAGGATAACTACCTTGATCCGAAACTAGTCGGGGCCGAGTAAGCAAGTTGGAAAATCCTACGGGGGTGAATCTGGACCGAATTTCGGACGGCAGTAACTCGGTCAATCTTTGGCTGAATAGAGTCGTTCTTGGGTTGAGAACGAAGCTCTCGAAACCCTCTACAACTCTCGAGAAGGAAGTTAATCCTAAAAACGAACTTAGGTTGGAGAAAAATGGGGACGAAGGAAGTGACAGTAAGCTGTCCAGAAAAAGGAAATCCAGAAATTTTACTGAATTTCGGATGACAAAGTTATTGTCATTTCTTAACCGATTGGGGTGATTCTTGAGCCTAACTTCAAGGTTTTGAAGTGCTCTACAACTTTCCAGAAGGAAGTTGATCCTAAAAACTACTCTAGGCAGGAGAAAATGGAGGATTTCCGACGGGACAGTGGCTGCCCAGAAAAATAGAAAATGATTTCTAGAGAGAAGGAAGAGCAAATGCTTTGAGGTGTGCTTTGAAAGGCTTGGAATGGCCTTCTATTTATAGGCAAGAGCTTGGCTCCCTCTCCTCTTCTCAATTTGACACTTGCATGGCTAGGATTAATCCTTGGTGGGCAAGAAAGATGCATGGCTAGGATTGATCCTTGGTGGGCAAGAAAGATGCATGGCTAGGATTGACCCTAGGTACAAAGGAAGATATTGGTACAAGATCCAAGGGTTGAAACAATTGCAAGGTGTCAAAGGAGTACAATGGAGATTAGATTTGGCTAGGAAGATATATACACCAAGATATGAAAGTACAAGGAAGATCAATGCCAACTAACTTCCTCCTTCCTTCCTCTCTCTCTCTCTCCCTCTCTCTCTCTCTCTCTCTCTCCCATTCGGCTCTCTCTCTCCCTCTCTCTCTCTCACGGTTCTCTCTCCTCTCTCTCTCTCTCTCTCTCTCTCTCCCAAGTACACACACATATATATATATACATGCATACAAAGTTTCAAGAAATCAATAAACAAAAGGAATTTTGTACCATGAGATTAAGGGAGATTTTAAAAGACTAGATTTTCCCATTAAACTAATCAATAAAAAATTCACCAAGTACTAGATTAATATACACAATATGTACTTATGTATCAAAACCCTAACAAATCATAAATGAGGGTACTTAGGAAATCTTAGGATTTTAAAGACTAAGTACTTTCCATAATAAACAAATAGGTGCTTTGACACATGGCTTAAAAGAAAAGGTTAGTTTAATAAATCCCATTTGTACTTTGAAAGATTAACCTTTTACCCATTGGGTAATAACCACCCTAACTTTTATTATCCAATGGATAATAGTTGCTAGGGAGATTAACTATTAAAATAATCCAAAAAGGTACTTTAAAGTAATCAAAAAGTTACTTTTTACTATTCATAGTACTTTAATCAAGTATACTTTTAAAATAAAGAATTGGGGTTTTTATTATCCAATGGATAATAGTTTCCCCAACATCTATTGTCCAATGGACAAAGAATATAACCATTTTGATTAAAAGAAAAAGAATATTAAAATTCTTAGTCTAGGGTTCAAAAGGTTCAAAGGGTCCACGAGGGGCAAAACGGTCAATTTGCGGTTAGGGAAAAGTAACTAGGTGGCTTGCTAGTTCGGTTTCTCCAACAAGTCGGTTAGAAACTAACTAGGCTTGCCAAATGGATTAAAGTGCAAGAAATCAAATTTGAAGGGGCAAAAACGTAATTATGACAAACATTGGAAATTAATAGCAATTACAATAAAATTCAAATATTTAACGAAATTTTCAACGACCAAAAATCAGGGTCTTTACAAATACCCCAATGAATTTAACCAAAGTCAGCCAACAACAACAAGAAGGAATTTCAAATTAGGTTTCTAAGATCCTATTTTTATGCATGATTGATTTTGCTCCTAAACCAAATTACAGTGGTGACTCCCGAATTCAATTTGAACTCTTTGCCAGGAGGAGGGGTTTCACTTGTGCAAACTTTTAGGGGTTCAGGTGTGGCGAGTGTGATAGAGTTCTTGTGCGACAAAGAGAGGTGTGGTGCGTGTGAGTGTGTGTTATATGCATGTGTGGGTTGTATACTTGTATGTGATTTTTCCTCATATATATATATTCTCCTCTCACGTGAGGTGAGGTGCGGTGCGGGTGTACCCGGCAAGTAATCTGTCACACGCTAGAAATGAGAAGTGATCGGCCGTAAACCATGAGGTTAACCCATGAAACACGCAGCCTGAATAAATCAAAGTAACCGAAAATTAAATGATCACTTTTTTGTTATTAATCAAATCCAAAGCCAAATGTCTATCAATCATAAACACGGGGTACAACCGTCTCATGAACCAAATAATATCCAGTGGTCCAACAACGGAAAAAAAAAAAGAATTTGTTATCTAACAATTGTTTTCAATGCATAAGCGTTTATTAAAATAAAATTAGAACGATACATGCTTGACGATTTTCTAGTTCTAAATTAACGGGTTGCCCTAAACTTAGGGCGGAGACCAGCGTTGCACAATATCCAGTAAGTCCAAAGTCGAATCCACAGAGACAATGATGTATGTTGACTAAAAACTCGGGTTGTTACTGATTAAACTGGCTCTTAGGTAGCCATCCCTTGACACTTGATTGAGATTAATTCAAACCTAAAAATTGATTGAACTTTTCAAATAATAAGAAAGATACAGTCGTAGGGTTCATAGCACTCGCAACCGGCCCGAACACATCTGCTCCAATTGGTCTTCTTTAAAACGTTTGATTTTAGACTGAAAAAGATACTCCGCAAGATGCGAACTCTTATGGTCGCCGTTTATCCATGTGCAACGAAAAATGAGTTTTGGACCCCCATTCCCCCATTCACATGGGCTCTGACAATACTCGAATTTGTCTAACGAATGTTCTTTGTTAGCCTAAAATTGCTTTATCTTTATTGTTTGAAAAACAGGAGCAGAACGTGTCCGACTTTGCCACGGTGTGCTAATCATCCCGCGACCCTACATAAATGACTACTCACTCATTATTAAATAATAAGTAAAAAAAACCCAAATTTGAATATGCTTCTATTACGCGAGATGAAAAATAAATAAGAAATATCAACTAATTAAAAACCGCGATTAACTTTTATAAAGAACAAAAGTTAAAACGAGTAACCAGAAGTGCGAGTAATTTAACAAAGTTTCCAATAAAATTTGAGAGAAAAAGAAACTTGGAAGAAAACTCTGCGAACAAAAGCCTCGGCAGCCTTCGTTCTTCGTTTACTGCGTACCAATAAAACCTATTGCGAACAATACATGCCACAGCCCCCACCTTGTTTCCTCCCGTCAGTAGGGTAATAGGTTGGTTTTATAGGGATTGAAACCACTAATCACATAGTGGCCCTTGGGCTTTGTCTAATATTGAATTTACCATCCAAAATTTTAAAGCACTTTGCACTTCGACTCAGAGCTTTTGCTAACTTCCGTCTTTACCCAAAATCTTGAAAATCGAGTTTGAGCAACCTATAAACATAAAAACACATAATACAAACCAGTTAACAAATATAAAAGACTAATAATAAATGTAGATTGAAGGGCCAAAATATGTATATTTTGTCACTTATCAATACATCCTACGGATGGTCAACAAATTAAATAAATCACAGAGATACTGTCAGAGTCTTTGCCTAAGACGATCCGGTGAAAGAAAATCGTTGAGCATTAGGGTCACCGGCCTAACACGGTTTTTTCCTCAATGGCTAGGGTCACCAACACGAAGAGAAATAATTTTCCCGGACTTCTGAAATAAATAAGTGTTTCCATTAATATCTACCAAGATCTCAACACCAAGAAACAATAACAATTGATTTCACCAAAAGTTCATCACATGCCAATTTGTAGAACAACTTATAAACAGTTTTGAGTTTCCAAATAACATTATAAATTTCTGAAGAAAATACTTTTAAGGGACACAGAGAACTATTGAAAATACGTAACATATTTAACTACTCACCTGGATTCAAAAGTATTGCAACTCGAGTACATAAAAAGATGTTAACCTGAACAAAAAGAATTGTATACAATTACCAACAATTCCAAATATAATTACCTAGACTAATTTAAGACTACCCTAAAAGTAATTACCTAGACTAATTTATGGATGTCCCCATGTTGGGAAGGAAGTTTACTTGGACCAACTTCCAGAACAATGCCATTCATAGCCATCTGGATAGGTTTCTACTTTCCCAAGACTTCCTTGATAGGTTTAAGGTGGTGCAATGGGGTTTACCTAGGCTAGTTTCAGATCACTGTCCCATCTTATTGGTGGATGATAATAGAGATTGGGGCCCAAAACCTTTCAGATTTTTGGACATTTGGCTCTCTGATCCGAGTTGTATGAAGGTAGCTAAAGAAGCATGGGAGGGGGCTTCGGTGCATGGTTGGGCTGGTTTCATCATTGTCCAGAAACTGAGTGATTGCAGCCCTTTCGGTAGTTGTTGAAGTTTACCAAACGGCCGTCAAATTCAATTATTTATTTACCGGACTACAACTAAAGATTTGCATAGTATAGTGAGAAAGTCCGAGTCGATCCACAGGGAGCTCGAATATAGCTTGTTCAGATTGTAGATGTAAGGTTTTCCGGCGTTTAGGCGGCCAACTTTAGTTTTCCTTTGAAAGGTGAGAATTGCCCTTATGAAAAGACTAGAAAATGAGTTTGAACTAAGAATTAAAGGCGGCAAGGCGTTGGAGTTACTAATGCCCGTAACGTAGGTCATCCAACCTTTCTCAACGAAAACACGGTTGAATCACACGGCATAGGTTATCAATCGGAAGGTTTAGCGGTGAAAATGGTTAGACTTGATATAGAGTTTGAATAACAAGCTAAACACAAGGCGTGACATCGCTCACGGAACCATGTGAGCGAGCCCATGATCACCGGAGATTAACAACGCCAAGACTTGCATTAAAACTTGATATCAAGGTCATGAACTAGAAGCATAGTTTGGAAAGTGAGTAAGTTCTTTGGTTCTTTCGGCAAACACGAGGCGAGACATAGCTCATGGAACCATATGAGCGAGCATATGATCACCGGAGGTTAACATCGACAAGTTTTGTTACATAAAGGCGAACCACGCACATTTCCAAATCATACCTCAAGTCTTATGTTGAGAAAGGCAAGATAAACATAAGTCATGAGGTGTTAATCACCCCATGGCCGAGCCTAAACGACTACTCACACATAATGAAAAAGACTAGAAATCATACTCAAGGAAGAAAACATGATTAACCGATAGAAATGGAAATAAACTTGATTTATATAAAGATCCAACTAGTAGCTACAACATTAATAAATGAGAAAACATCAAAACACTTAAACTTACTTGAGTTCTTGAAGAGAATAACTTGAAAAGCTTGAAAGATCGACTAACAATGGAAATCCTAGAGCAAAAACTAGAGAAATAGGCCTAAAGACTAACTAATGACTTATCTCTAACTAATGGCCATATATGGCATAAAAGGCTATTTATAAGCCTCAACAATCAGCCATACAATGGACCAAAAGGCCCCCAAAATATCCCAAAAATATACTAGAAGTAGAAACTTTCCATATATGGAAAGTTGGAAAGGTTAACAAAAATCTGCACTACGGGCTTTGGTACCAATAGCTTAAAAATGAGGTATTGGTACCAACTAAACTGTCTTCCAATTCGGCAAGATGGTACCAATAGCTCAAAAACGAGGTATTGGAACCTCTGTGTGAAATCTGCAGAACAGGGCCAGCTTAGGCCGTCATGCCTTATGGCGCCCCGACGGCCTTCCAAAACTTGATTTCTTGATCAACGAGACTTGGCGGAGGTATGCCTTATGGCCTTGGACCCACGGATGTCCTCGGAAACCATCCTCGATGCATTAGGCTCGCTTGAACCACTTTGGCACGTTCCTTGCCAACCTTGACCTCCGGCCAATCTCCGAGGCTTCTTGTGACACCGTTAGGCTTTGGTGATAATGAAATGAGTACCGGCGAGCAATTGGACACTTGGTTCATCCCGGAACAATGATTGGCATTCAAAACCTCAATTTAAGCACGTTTAACCTGAAATGCACACAAAAATACCTTACGTGCGATATCACTATAAAAGCTAAATAAATGCAAGTTAAACCAATATAGTACGGGACTAGTCGCACCAAATATCTACAATATTGGGTGCTCATCACTGAGGGCAATGAAGGATAGATTGAAAGTGTGGAACAAGCAAGACTTTGGGGATATTAATTGCGCTCTTCAAGATACTGAGTCCAAACTTCACCATCTTGATACTCTTTCTGAAGCAAGGCAATTGACTGATGAGGAAATAGCTATGCAAAGTACTTTAAAGTCTGATTTTTGGAGACTCTCTAATTTGATGGAATCTTTGTGGAAGCAAAAATCCCGTGTAAACTGGCTGAAACTAGGGGATAAAAACACCAGGTTTTTCCAAGTTTCAGCTAATAATCGATTCAAAAGGAACTTGGTGGGTTCAATTAGGGTGAATGGGAGCATGTTGGTGGATCCTGGACAAATCAAAGAAGCTGCAACAGAATATTTTCGGGTTAATTTTACAGAAGAGAGAAGGATCAGACCAGACTTGGGAGGTTTTTTCTCTAGGAAACTTGATCTGGATAGTGCAATGCAGCTTGAGAAACCATTCGAGGAGAAGGAAATTATGGCAGCCTTGCAAGATTGTAGCAATTTCAAAGCTCCTGGACCCGATGGCTTTAACTTTTCTTTTGTTAAGAAAGGTTGGGTCTTCATGAAGGAAACGGCCATCAAATTTTTTTCTGAGTTCCACACCAACGGGAAGCTTTCCAAAAGGTATCAACTCCACTTTTGTCTCTCTAATTCCTAAAGTAGCGTGCCCTGTTTCGTTTAAGGATTTCAAACCCATCAGTATGGTGGGGTGGGTCTATAAGGTTTTGTCCAATGTCTTAGCGAATAGAATTAAGGGGCAGATGCGATCAGTTATCAGGGAGGCCCAAGCTGCCTTTGTTTGTGGGAAACAAATTCTGGATGGAGTCCTTATAGCCAATGAGGCAATCCATAGCTGGAAAATCAGGTCGCATGGGGGTATTATCTTGAAATTAGACTTTGAAAGAGCATATGATTGTGTCAACTGGAGCTTTTTGAGCAGTATGCTATCGCGGTTAGGCTTTGGGGGCAAATGGAGGGACTGGGTCTTAGAGTGCTGCTCCTCGGTATCAATGTCCATCTTGATCAATGGTTCACCCTCTCGGGAATTTCATTCTCAAAAGGGCTGAGGCAAGGCGATCCTCTATCCCCTTTTCTCTTTAACATCGTCACGGAGGCCCTCAACATAATGCTGGAACGAGCAAAGGATCGGAATATAATTAAAGGAACCAACCTGGGGAATAATGGTATCAATATCTCTCATTTACAATTTGTAGACGAAACGATTCTCTTTTGCAATAATGACCCGGACGAGATGGCAAACATTAAGAGAATTTTGAGGTGCTTCCAATTAATGTCTGGCTTGAGAATTAATTTCTCAAAGAGTTCAGTCTGTGGAGTGAACATTCCATTTGAAGCAACCTCTTCCTTGGCCCGAATTATGGGTTGTAAAGTGGAGAAACTTCCGATCAAGTACCTTGGTCTACCACTAGGTGCTAACCCAAGGAGGATCAAGACTTGGGATTCCGTCATTGAAAAGACTGAGAAGATGTTAAGTATATGGCGTTCTCGTTGTATTTCTACTGGGGGAAGGTTGATTCTTTTGAACTCAAACTCTGCAAACATTCCCATATATTTTATGTCTCTGTTTAAAATGCCAGCTACTGTTGCAAGGAAATTGGAAAAATTGCAGCGACAATTTTTTTGGGGTGATACGACTGATAAAAAGAAATTGCACGTGGTTAGGTGGGATGAGATTACCCGAAAGAAATCTAATGAGGGATTGGGGGTCAAAAAAATGGTGCTACAGAACCTAGCCCTCTTGGCAAAATGGTGGTGGAGATTCGGTAAGGATAAAGAAGCTCTATGGGTGAAAGTGATTAGGGGAAAATACGGATTGGATGCTAACTGTTGGTTACCCTATGTTCGTACCTCTGGCTCATCATCAAGAATATGGACTGACATATGCTCTCTGGACAGCCCTTCATCCCATCTGGCCTATTCCATTAGAGACAGCTTCCGAGTCCAGGTCAATTCAGGCGATGCAACCGTGTTTTGGGAACATGTCTGGTTAGGTGAGTCGGCGTTGAAATAAGATTACCCCAGGCTGTTTTCTTTATCTACCCAAAAAGAGGTCTTGATCAGCAACTTGAGGACTGCGGGATCTTGGGATTTATTTTTCAGGAGAGACATGTTTGGCCGAGAGAAGCAAGAGATGGAGAACTTGAAAGCGAGACTCCAACTTGTTGTTCTAAACCCATCAAAGCCCGATGTCTTGCAGATGGACAGGTGATGGAATTTTTTCAGTCAAGTCAGCTTATGGGCAATGGGAAATGCAAAACCATTCGAGTTGTGCTCTGTTGGGCTCTCTTTGGAAGAATTTGGCCCCTCCTAAGGTCAAAATTTTTGCGTGGCTGGCGGTAAAGGAAAGAGCAGTTACAAGGTCAGTCCTTCTTAGCCGAAACTTGATTAATGACATTCAATTAGCTTTGTGCCCTCTATGTTCCCTGCATCTTGAAACCCATCAGCATTTGTTTCTTCATTGTCACTTCTCTTGGAATGTTTGGTCGATTATCCTAGAATGGTGGAACATCAAATGGGTTTGCCCAATCTCAGTACCTCACTTAGCAATTTGGTGGTTTACTAATGGTTTTTTTTAACTTGGAGAAATATGTATGGGAAGTTTGTTTTTATGCTACGCTGTGGTCCCTTTGGTTGGTAAGAAACGACACTATATTCAACAACTCATCGAAACAAGCTTGGGAGGTGGGGGATTTAGTCAAAACTAGAGTTGCGTTGTGGATAAAGACGAAGTTCAACATCAATGTCTACTCGATTGAGGAGTTCAAGATCTTCTTAGACGGTGTCCGAAAATTGAGAGTGTAATCTAGTTTTAATTAGGAGAGCATCCAACTGTCGATTGGATGTGGTTGTAATTTTGGTCAGAGCCAAACTCTTTTTTGGCTATCTCTCTTCCTCTCGATGTATCCCTTTCGAGTTTTAATAAATGTTTCTTTTGCCGAGCAAAAAAAAAAAAAAAGAGTAATTAACGAATCTTAAAAATAAAACAACTCAATTTTCCAGTCAACTACAAAACCTAAACACCAATCTCCGAGACCTCCAAACAATCTGACCCACGGACATAAACCACTTCCAATGTGCCAAAACTTCCAGTTCTTATTCAAGGCATTCAAGACATATAACCGTAAATAGAATATTATCAAGGCATTCAAGACATATAACCCTAACTAGAATATTATTTACTGGATTCTAATTACACAAGAAACCAACTTTGCACATCTCACCACAACACATACCCTCCTGTCTCGTGCTCTCTTCTCTCTTTGTCAACCACTCACACCAAAGTCACCATTCACATCAAACAACCCGCACAAAGCCATGCTGAGTACTCTCTCTAGTGAAACCTGTACAAAACCCAAAACCATACCCTCCATAACTCCACTATCTTATGCCTTTCAATTAAAGACAAGCTTTACTCCGCGTCCATGTAAAATAGAAGAATGAAAAGAGAAGCAGAATAAAGGGAACAAAACTCACTTACCCGATTGATCACTACCCGGTTGAAATCTTGACTGTAGCGTCTCTCTCTCTCTCTCTCTCTCTCTCTCTCTCTCTCTCTCAACTTTTGACTGCTGCTCTTCCCAAATAAAACCCTACATGGTGAAAATATCTCCTAAAAGTAGTAACTTGTAAAACTACCCACTACCCACGTGGCACCCTATACAATTTATAAAACTATTAATTGGGAGAAATGCGGTACCGCTATTTCATGTAAAATCCATCTCATACCCCATATATTAAAATCGTGTTAACAATACCCATATAGCGCCCGCAAAATAATTAATTAGGACCCAATCACAACTCCAATGAATAAACGGCCAATATAATTAATTAAATAAATAAAAATGCTAGGCCATAACATAACCCCCAAAGGGGCTGCCCTCTCACCCTTTTTTTTAGCCCACTCGGCACACCCATGGCAAATACCACTCATGGTATAAATAGACAGGAATTAATGTGCCTATTTGTCTTTCCTTTTTTTTTTTTTTTTTCTCATTCGTTAAACCTAATCTCTTCTTCAAGATGCTTATCAAGCAGATAAACCGATAAGATGTTGATGTTTTAGTCTAGTGGGCCAATCTTCCAGTTGAGGATGCTATTGGGATCGGAGCCTTATGACTCGTTGAAGGAGAGAGATTTCCAGAGTTTATTGCTATTTGCTACCCAACCTTGAGGAAAAGGTTGTAATAAAGGGTGGGGGAATCATACGATTGCTATCCAACTTGGTATTGTCATGATTTTAAGAATTTTAGGGGCATATGTTTTGTCATTTTATTCCAGTAATTTTGTTAACTCCTTTTACTTGTATAATGTAGATGCCGTATGGCTATGTCTAAGTTATCAATAAGAGATTTTGCTTTCCTTCAGGTTTAGAGGATATTGATCCCCTCGAAGCCATCTACTTCTTCTCTTTCTTCTTTTGTTCTTCTTTTTAAGCCTCAGAATATCAGCGCTAGATCTAGAGCCTTGGTTCTATATATCCTGAGCTGGTTAGGTGATAATGGATTTGATTTTGATTAGGCTTGGCGGGGAGTTGAAGGAATGAATGCAAGCCATGGATGGGGTGGAAATTAAGGAAAGAAGAGCAAAAGGAAATCGAAGAAAAAGATCAAAATTAGATTTCAAGACTCAGTACATATTAACATCGAGTTCAATTAATTGATATTGAAAGTGACCATGTTCGGTATATGATTAAATTTGATATACCCGAACTCAAAATCGTACTTGTGACCCATTCTAGCTAGCTAGCTAGATGGATACACGAGATACCTGTAACAGGCCCATGGTAGTCTCCCGTGCCCAGACTGGCTATATATCGGTCACTAGTCATCTTGACTACCCGGGCTTTGATTGACTTGTTCTCCACAAACCTATTCGTTCACTTACGATATCAAAGCTTTGGATTCTTTTTCTACTCTTAGCTTTTACAAGGGAAAATTCAGAGCCAGCTGAGTAGAATCCAATAATGTACACATGATTTTCATCTCTTAATTAATTCTTACTTCCTGTTGTACATAGGGAAGACAGAGAAATTAAGACCGACGACTATGTGTACCGATCCATAGGATACCTATCATGTCCATATGGTGCGTGGGACCCTTTATTAATGGTTCCACACAATGGCGGAACCAGGAATTGATTCTGCCCTAGGCTAACCTAAAAAAAAATTTTGGTGGACAAAACAGTGTCTATAATATGTATACGAGCAAAGTCAAAGAAATAAGACTTTTAATCTATTTCATGTACCGTGCATATTTCTAACGCTTATTGTGAATGTCCAGATTATAACGACTGAGGACACCGGATATATATTTCTTAAAAGTTAACGCAATGGTGTCTTTAACAACACAATATAAAAAAAAATGCTCCCGTGAAAACCCTGGACATCAACAAATCTCAAAAAAATGAGCTGAATTTTTTGTTGTTCTTTGATTATAATTTAAACCTAAAAGAGTAAGATTGTAAGAATTAACATTTTATAATTTAAACACATGCACCATCTAGTATTATGCATCAACTTAATCAATAAAAATCTACACACACCAGCCAGTGCTATGCATTTAATAATATAATAGTACCAACTCTAAGTACACCAGCCAGTGCTCTGTATTTAACAACATGCACACCAGCCAAGGAACAAATAAATGGATTCGTGATTTGGTGGGTTGGGCTAAACAAATAAATGGGCTAGGTTAAAAAAGCTTGGACAAAAGTTTTACATACAGTTTTTTTTTTGGTTTTCTAAATGCACCTGGGCTACAGCCCCCTCCATGGTAACGGTAGTTCCGTCCTTTTCCACACTGATGTTCCGAAACAGTTCCGTAAATTTAAAATTTTGTTCGACTAGCCCCGTTAAAAAATCAGGTTATTTGGATACATTTAAGTAGTTGATCCAATCTTTCAATTTTTATTCAGAATTAATTTTGAATCCTGACTTCTGATTGAAAAATTGAAATGTTCAATGAATTGCTTACAGATATTGAATTGAGCTAATTTTTTATGAGATCACTTGAAAAAGTATTTGAAAATCATTGAACTGTTTGGATGAACCGTTTGGGATCCTATAGCCGCCTGTACATGTGATCTGTGCATAATCTGTACGCAATGGTTATGTACCCATGGCATTTTGGAGAATTTATGGGAGGTAAAATCCAGTACAATGTGAAAGACTGGAATCAGGAATTGGAAGATAGTGCTTGCGAATTATTCAGAGCCACATATCTCATCTTGTCGAGGAGGAGTGGGGAAATCGGATACTCAACCGTGTGGAAATTAAACTCCAAATTAAAGCTGTCAATACAACTACTGTCAGTAGTTAAAGCTTTGACGAAACATTATGGCCATATGGCTATGTTTGGTAACACTGCCACTTTTCTGCTTTCTATTTTCTGTTTTCTAAAATCAATTTCTACATTTCCTAAAAAAAAAGTGAAAGCAGAAAATATGTTTGTGTCAACCTATTTTCAAAAAAAAAAAAATGAATTTCTAAAACCAATTTTCATGTTCAGATACAAATTTCCATATAATTTGCTCACTACACTCCTATAATGGTTTTGAAGTTCATAACGGCTGCATCCACCATGGCACCTCAGAATTATCATCAGCAAACATTCTGAAGTTCATAACGGTCACCCCTTTCATCACACACCCAGACACATGGAGCTCTAAAACAGGCACATACCCAATCTTCATATTGAATCAAACCAATCTAACGTCAAACTGAATCAAACCAATCTAATGTCAAACTGAATCAAACCACTCTAATCACTCTCATAGTCTCATAAAAGCAAGCAAGGTAAGTACAAAAACATGAATTAGAGAAACAAGAGCTGCCGAAGGCGTGTTTGACAGAGAAACAGAGAAACAATTCTGCCTTGGAGTCTCTGACCACTGCTACAATGCATCAAAGCCTTTGACTATTAAAAATTTGGCGGGCAATAGTATTTCGAACTCTAGCCATTTCTCGCAATTGAGCGGGGGTTACATTGATTTGTTGAGAAGAGCTCCTACGGCCTTGCTCACTCTCAACAATCAAATCTTCCTTGCTATAGAATTTGAACACTGCATCATTTTTGTCATGCATCCTTATAAAGTTGTGGACCGTGCAACAAGCGGTTGGCAAATATTTTTGGGTCCGCATACTAAAGCCTTTAGGTATTTGTTTCAAGATAGGAAATCGCGCCTTCAATGCACCAAAGCAGCGCTCTATCACGTTGTGAAGGTATGAGTGACGATAATTGAACCATTCTTCTTCTTTCGTAGGTAATCGTCTACGTCCACGGAACAAGGACAAATGGTACCGCTCGCCCTTGTATGGCATTAGAAACCCAGGCATATTTTGATATCCCGAATCAACCACATAATAGTTACCTATAAAATAGGTGACAAATTAATTGACCACATTGCTTGACCGACCAGGTGTTAATAAAATTAAACTAAAAATGCATCCCAAGCGTTGGACTCTCAACCAGTGTAGCACAATAATTCCGGAAGTACCGGAGTCGAACCACAGAGACGGACGGACGGTACTTACTCAAAAGTGTTGAATTCTAGTTTAATTTGGCTCTTAGGTAGCCACCCCTTGTTCAATGAGATCGATTACTAACTAAATTACCAAACTAAATTAATTAAATAAAGATTTAAAAAGGAGAGTATAGCCGTGGGAACTCAGCGTCCGCAACTAACCTAACCAATGTTTACTCGGGCCACAATTATTCACTTTGTTGATATTAGAATAGGAAAAAGGATCCCTAACAAATGCGCACCACCTGTCACCAGTATCCGTGCGCATTCGAATTCCGGCGATGCCTGGGTTTTGTTTGTTAGAAGAGTTTTCGTCTTCTAAAATTGCTTAAAGATTAAATTAATTCGATCCCGAGGTAAAAACTAAACTAGCCACGAGACGCCTTTGCCCCGTGGCCGCACTCTACCGAACTACTCACTCATAATTTTATTAAACGCAGTAACAATTAAAACCCTAGAGCTAAAAATGCTTCGAATAATCGGAATAGAAATATAAACACGATTCCACAGACTTACGGAAGGGTAACGGATTCGATTACTGAAGAATAACAGGAATTAAAGCTGGAAAACTTGAAAGAACTTCAATTAAAACTTGAATCTGCAAAAAGAACTTAGAACACAGTAGCCAAAAGTTAAGAGCGATGAAAAATCAACAAAAACGTCGTTCTGAAAAAGCTGCTACAATCCTAAATAAAAACGTACGTAAC
>BPLS01000620.1:485947-523527 GCA_019656275.1 Rhododendron kiyosumense
CGTCTAACGCGCTAATTTCCCTACTTAGGCGCTTAAATTCATGAATTTCGTGCGCCTATCACACATGCCAAAAATAAGCCTAAAAAACTGAAAGAACATGGCATCAAGAATATGTGTTCATAGTTTACTAATTTGTCACTAAAAAAACTAGAGAAGTACTTACCTATAGGTGCCATAGGAAATTCCATTGCAGGATTATTCGCAGACTCACAAAGCACTCGTGAGTCATTTGCCGTTCCCTCCCAACCCGACAAGACGTAAGTAAATCTCATATCAAATGAACATGCAGCCATTACATTTTGTGACGTGGTCTTATGCCTCCTACGGTATGGAATTTGCTCACGAGCAGGAACCTTTGCATCAATATGTGTACCATCTATAGCACCAATACAATCCTATAGCCAAGGACACAAGTAAATGTAACTAAATGTTAGACAATTTTATAATACCATGTACAATATGAAACAGAGAAGGGATTACTGAAACTTATCATAATACCTTAAAGAATGGCCAGAACTTTGGATTGTGCATAATCTCTGGAGGGACCTCATCAAATGGGGGAGGTTGAATAATGAGCTTCCCAAGCTTACACACAGCCTTTAACACTCGTTTAAAATACTTAGAGATGGTTTCCCCTGAATGCTGGAATCGCTCTTGGATTATGCGATTTCTACTGTTGTGTCCAACTACGAGCAAAAATATACATACTTGCTCTTGGATTGTTAAGTACCTTGAATGCTTTAACCCAGTGTGTACTTTAAGCGCCTCACAAAATGCCATAAAAACATGTGTTTCCATTCGAAAACCTTCGTCACACCTTGCATCATGACCATTCAAAACCTCTAATACATAATCGTGTCCTCTTAATATAGAGGTTCGACATGGAATACGATTATAGTATTTCTGATGATGTTTATGTAGTGCAAGGATAACCAATGTGATTATTGTTTCATCGTCTGAATCTGACTCCAATTCCTTGTCATTGTCATCGCTAGACTCCATTTGGCTACAAAAAAGATGATATATATGCAGAGAACAATAGCTCATTCAAAATCTCCCACTGATTGATGCAAATGATTAAAAAAACAAAAACTAAGACATCTGGATCACCACATCTTTTCTGATATTACCATGGGACATAGGTTAAAGAGAAAAATGGACTTGGCAGAGAACAATTAACTACAAAAGAGAAGATACATTTCAGTTTGACTGAACTAGTTGGGCCAAATCAGTTTCAGGTTAAGAGTTTTTATGCACTCAGCTAGCAAACCTTGTGGCTCACCATGGTCTTGAGAAGTCACACTAACACTAGTGCTCTTAGCATTATGCTTTGCTTCAACGATATCTACCTTCCTCTTGCTACTTTCTGCAAGAGCACTTAAAGATGCACTAAGGTTCGCAGACAATGAGTCCCTCTTCTTACTCTTGCTACTCTCCTTTGGCTCAGTAGTCTTCAAAGCCTTCATATCAAAAACCTTTTTTCCTTTTCCACTAACCACTTCTATTTCGCCATCGTCTTTGTCTTGTTTAAGTTGGAATGAGGGATCAGAACTATCTGTTCTTGACGGGGAATGGACTGATGGGTGAGCATTGAATCCTGTTGCAGTGGTATCTCCAAGTATTCGGGTCATCGTTGCATAGTGTGGGAAACCTTTTTTCCTGAAATGCTTGGCCTTCTTATTAACCTAAGTGAAGAACAAAGTGGCCTATATTAGACTTAATTTTTAAGCATGAGCAAAATAGAAGGGAATAGGTCACTTCTAACCTTATAGAGCTTCTCCCAGAGGGTATCATTAGCAGTAATAGTACCTTTTTCCGCACACCAACCAACGCCCCTTTGGTTACAAAGGCTCTTAAATTTGGTGTGCATAGTGCGTAGTTGGTTGAACTTGTTTTTTATTTGACGTTTAGAGTATTCGTATTTAGCTCTAGCGGAAAGACTCTTCCTCATCCTAGCCCAACTTTTTATCTGAAAAGTCCCTGTATCTCTACTGCCCATGGTTTTCACCTCCTCCTCCATAATGTCAATAAAAAAAGTCTCATTTTTCTTCGACCACAGGGAATCAGCTACGGCCTCCCACTTCAACTTCATCATCATCCTCAATCTTGATACTTACATTGCCTTTGGTAGCCATTTCCTATTTATAAATCACCCCACAATTGGTCTAAATGAGATCTCAGATTTATTTGGGCGAAGTAGAACTATAAATTCAAGAAATCTCATGGATAAGTCAAAGGTGTCCACAACAATAGCCATCTAACAAAATCAGGTACATGATCCGACAAATCACTGAATTCAGATTTCAAAAAATAGCTAATAAATCAATTTTAAGAAATCAATTTCTAATCCAGCAATTTCTAATCACCAATTTCTAATACAGAATACGCTGCATTGACCTTGGATTTATCAATATCCAAGAGGCTCTGCACTCTGTTTCTGTTCATTTGTTCTAATTACCTATTTTGTTACCAATGTCATATCAAGGTACCATGGGGAACAGAAATATGATAAGAATACTTTTTTTGTTATAGAAGCATCTTTGTCCAGTATTTTTGTATAGTTTTTCTCTGTTGCTGTGGGACTGCCATTTTTAAAAGACCACAGATACTCCTAATGCCAGCAAAATGGCTAAAAATCGTATGAAAATTCTGCAATACTTACCTTCAAATAAAAGAAAAAGATGTCATGAAACACATTAGTCAGGTCCATTCATGTGTAAACCAATCAACATAACTTGGATTGTCCTTAAACCCCATGTAATTTGTTTGTAAAACCAAGTCCATTAATTACCTATATCCAACAGTTTCAGCAATGCACAAAACATCAAAAATCTGCAACAATTCTTGTCATTGTGCAGGACTATGTTCCAGTGTATCAAATTCAAAGTTCATTCAACATAGCTAATTTGAGATGCATGTGTTGGGTAGATGTGTCCATTCTACCAAGATAGGCAAACGATTCATACCAACATATTACTGAGCTTCGATGTACAGAGACATACTGATATCTACGAGAAGGAGAATTAGGGAAAGTATAAAACGGGATTATTCGATCGACTTCGAAAGAATGTTACCAGTGAGAACTTTGCTCCTCTCCTTCTGCAGTAGTCGACTGATGGTTGATGTGTTTCTCTGTTTCCTGATTCAATTCAATGAGATTTGGGCATGGGTTATAATAGCCAATCGAGAGGGAAAGAAGATCGATCGATCAATCGATCGAGATAGACAGAGAGAGAGAGAGAAAGAGAGAGAGAGACCTTTCAACAACCGCTTGACAGTGGGATCGAGAGAGATCGATGGATCTGGACTTGGGGAAGACTGAGGTAAGGAGAAGTCCACTGATATAAGGAGATGTCGATATAAGGAGATGTCGACTTACGCGGAAGGATTTGGCAGCCGGTTTTTTTTTTTTTTCAAGAAGTGAAAGTAGACTTTTGATACTTCCTCAATTTTTAAAAATTTAGAAAACTCATTTTAATTTTTAAAAATGAAAATAGACAACCAAACAAATTTTCTGTTCTAAATTTTGAAAATTTTGAAAATGAAAACAGAAAACAGAAAATGAAATGGTTACCAAACAAGACCTAAATGATTTTGTGGGCACCAAAATACAATTGTTGTCTAATTTAATTAACTGTAAATTTGTAATTAATTGAAAGAATATAAACTCTGTGTACCTTTGCAGCTTTGTCCCTATCCAGCTCTGATCCTCTCCAACTTCAAATTTTTTTTTTGGACCCAAAAGTTTCTTGCAAAGCTCTCTCAAAGACTCAAAACGAGTTCAATCATCACAATAGGGCTCAATAGTTGGTAGGCCCTTGTCGCCAAAAGATTTACCAACAGATAGAAGCAGCATGCTCCTTGTATTAAAAGGAGGTACCTAAAGAAGAAGAATCGAAAGGGTATTTATAATACTCCATGAGCCATAAAAATGACTATAAACTATATCTCTTTGAATGGGGCATTTCAGTGTTGATCAATTAGACATATATTCATGTCATATTGCAGTTTGATCACGTGCAAATCTGGACGGAAGAGTAACAAATTAAAAGTGCAAAGAGAAGCTAAATGATGGATTAAGAGGGCAATGTGAAAGATTTTCTCAAAGAAGGGGGTAAAGTGAAATTTGACACTCAACAGAGATTTTCTATTTTTGTTTTTTGTGTTCTGCTAACGTCTTTGGGCGGCGCTATTCGCAGCCACGTATTTTCTCCCATAGCCCGTTAAAAATTTTCAATTAGACTCGACAGTTAGTTACCGATATTGAGATACATTTTCAGCATTTAATTACCGAAATATGATATTTTTTTTAACAGCTATTTACCGAAAATGCATGTTTGGCAGTTGTCTACTAAAAATTGAATATATTTTCGACATGTAATTACCGAAATATAATCTTATTTTCAACAACTATTTACCGAAATGTTATTTATAATTTTCAACAACCACTTACCGAAATATAGTGGGCTATGGGAGAAAATACGTGGCTGCAAATAGCTGGCCCCACGTCTTTTTGACTCAAAGTCATCGACTGTTGTTCTCGAGCAATAATTAGAATTTGAACTTTCATACACCAAGAATTTCAAATTCCTCAATCCCTAAGAATCCACCAAGAATCTTTCATTGTCGATCCTCTTGCCACCCAAGTTATTTGTGTCTCTGTTTCCATATATTTTGTGTCTTTATATTGTGCTAAATTTTTTTGGCCAAAAAAAAAAAAGAAGCTTATATGAAACTTGGGCGGTCATAAATAATGTATTTCGGGTCATTTTCAGATAACATTTTTTTGTACATAGCATTTGTGTTGCATTTATCAGAAAGTTGGGGGAGGAAAGTGAAATTTATTGGATTTTTAAACTGATTACGTACTTGTGACCCATTGTACTTGTGACCCATTCGAGATGGATGAATGAGACACCTGTAAAATAGGCTCTTCTCCCGTGCCCAAACTCCATATATGACATTCTTGACTGACTGACTACCCGGGCTAGCTTGACCTTAATTTTGAAGGAATTGACTCGTTCTCCACAATTAACTAGTGGTTCTCATGAAAGCCGTTGGGATTCTTTATCTACTCTTAATTTTACATAGAATCATGGGTTGAACTATTGGTGAGGTTCTAGGCATATACTTATGAACCTACCTCTTGGTTATTGTTTTTGGTTGGAATTGATAACCCTTCTTTGTATGATTTTCTCGATTGTATAAATTAAATTTGCCGGAGATGTTTCTCCATCCCTTCAGTTCGAGATCCAATTGATTCCGGGTGGTTCCTCTCGGCTAGAGGTGGCCAGCGTGCTTGTGGATTTCATCCATGGTGGTCGTGTTTGTCTCTCTTGTTTGTTTATTACTCCTGTTTCCATCGGCTTGTATAGTTTATCTCTAATAGGGTGCTTTTATCAAGCCGGGGCGGCTAGTGATTAGATGGCTGGCCCCTCGTATCCCGACTCTTTGTGGAGGTGAGTCGTGCACAGGTCTAGTCACTAGTTTTCACGGTTTTATCGTTGCCCCTCGGTCACTTGTTCCTAGTTTTTTCTTTCGGTGATAGTTTGTTATAGGTTCCCTATTTCTGTTCTAGGATGGATTCTCTGTATTTAACTTATTTTGGCTGTTAATGAAATGACCTTCGTTTCAAAAAAAAAAAAAATTAAATCTTCTACCATTTTAGCAAAAAAAAATTGGTGATATGTATGTAACGGGATTAACTGACATGCATTGGTAGTATCGATTAGTAAAATTAAGGCCGATATTGCGAGGGAAGAAAAATTGCTTAGTGTATTGATGATGCGTAATAGTAATAGTATCGACAGATACGTAATGGCGATAACAAATCGATTCAGATGATACGGACAAAATACCGGTCCTTAAGGGAAAAATATGCCGCGGTTATGGTAGGAATAAATGGGATCTGGAATTGACTTGTCAAAAAAAAATAAAAAATTGGGATCTAGAATTTGGAGCCGCAATATATTGGAATTCGTTGGAAGATGAGAAAATCTTTCCTACGGATGTTTCCGTGAAAAAGAGTTGTGCGGAGCCCCATCGCTCGCATCAAAATTGTAATAGATGGTCCGGATTTAAATGAAATATTTTCTCATTTAAATTCAAACAGTCTAAAACTGAAATAGATTGTCTCGATCGCTCACCTCCGTAATTTTCTTATTTACGACTCCTCCATGAATAAAGGAAGATACTACATGCGAATAATCATAAGTCAGAATCGATAAAATTCTTGAAGCTTTGACAAAACAATGATTTTGTCGGCATCAAAATGCAGTTGTTGTCTTCTATAGTTGTACCTTTGTTTCTAGTCTTTTAACTAGGGAAATGATATTAACATTCTAAAAATTAATCCAGGCATTTCAAAATCAGTGTAATTTCAAAATCATTTTCCTTTGTTTTTTGGAGTGTTTGCATCAATTTTTAGAGTGCCAATATTATTTTCCCTTTAATTAAGCTTTGATAAAACAATGATTTTGTCGGCATCAAAAAGTGGTTATATTTTTAAATTGATAATGAATTTTATATCCAATATGGATATTGTTTGATAGACCTTGATTAATTCTATAATACATCCTACGTCCCAAATTGGATGACAATTTTTGATATTTATGCTGATTTCAATTCATTATATCTTTCGATATGAATCTCAAAAAATATACAATATAGATCTTATTTAATAGTTCTCGATTAGTTCTATTATACAAAATTTTCAAAATCATAAAAAATATTATATATTGAAAGATATAAGCAATGAAAAATTGCACAAATTTCAAAAATTATCATCCTCTTTGAAACAGAAAGAGTAATATTTTAAAAATCAAATAAAATATTATAAATTACAAGATATAATCAGTTACAAGTGAAACGAACTCTAAAAAATACTAATGAAGTGGGACGGAGAGAGTAGATTGTTTAACTACCGTATGGTCAAGCCATCAGGTATTGCCTACATCAAACTACGTACTTTGGTTGGCATGAAAGTAAATATTGATATCATTATGTTAAAACTCTCCCTATGGATACCGTTTATTAATAAAGGAAGTAGATCCTCTCTAGTTCTAATTAATTGAAGTGATTAAACAGTCTTGTTCACCCCTTTTTTTTTTGTTTTTTTTTTTGTTTCATCAAAACCTTTTCTCTCTCCCTCTCTAACCCTAAAGAAGCCGTCACCCCTATTTCTCTTCTTCCCCTCCCCCCAGGGTTTTATGCCCCAATGGGTGACGGGAGGGGAGGGATTTCTTCCCCTTGTGGGATTTTTCAATCTCTCGATTATAGATTTCAAAGGTTTTCTCTCTTTCCCTCTTCACCCCATCCTCCTCCTCTCCAAGCCACCATCCGTCGGTCCTCCTCCGCCTCTTCTGTCGTGCAGTCCGATGACTTTTGGATGTAGGGGCTGGCAAATCGTGGTTGCCGGAGGCGTTCTCCTCCCGCTGGAGTAGGAGATCTAGGTGGGTAGATGAAGTCTATTTCAATACGGCGGACTCCGTCCGGTTCCGTTACTGGCTTTTCTCTTTTTTTTGGTTCTTTTCTTTGGTGTCCCCTGTGTGGGATTTCTCCCTATTTGTGGGGCTTCTATCACCTCTATGTGGGTGTTTTTGGTTGTTTTCTGCAGTGCTCCGTCTGTTTGGAGCGATTGGTTTAGTTGGAGTTGGGTATAGTCTTTGAACTGAGTCCCCTCCTATTTGGTTTCTTGATCCCTTGTTTAGAGATAGAGTTTCCTCTTAATGTACCGTTTGTTGGATCTATAATATCACCTGTTATCGTTGTGGCAAAAAAAAAAAAAAAAACAATCTTGTTCACCCAATTGTATATGTGATAACTTTTTGAGTTCCATTTTGATGATCAGGATTATTCATCGCTATTTAAACCTGGTCCATATCATAAGTCATCCTAAATATTATGTCAATAGGATCGTTTGATATGATTACAAAGAAAACATAGAGCACAGATATTTGGAACATATAGTTTTAAATTGTGTCAGTATTTTTTCTTTTTTTTGGTAGTAGAACGACTTTGTTTTTTGGAAACTGTCAATTGTATTCAAAACAACTCACGATGAGTCGTAACCAAAATAGACTCTGGAGCGGACGGAAATACAACCCGAAAGAGATTAAACCTTTCTCTCCTTACAAGTTTAAAGGGGACAATTCATACCTTCCTATCCAGACTCCACCGGAAGAACGTTTCCAGTAGTAAGATAAAAGTTTGTATAAAACTCTGGAAGTTATTCCGAAGGCATGATGATAAATGAATCATGTGATTACTCTAAGAGACAAGCCACAATCTCTCTTTAAGTATTTTTCTGAGTTTAGAGTGAAAGGGAGAGCAGCACATGAGTGTATTCAGTATAGAAAACCCAAAAAAAGTCGCCTATAAATAGATGGAAAAAATCTGTCAAATTGCTCAAGCACTGGTGAGAACTTTATTAGAGTTGCTTGAGCAACAAATCTAATGCACGTTCCCACATTTTTCTACCACTGATTCCGTTGATCCCATTATCTTATCGACTACTACTATAATCACAAAATTCCCTTAAAAGACTTGATTTCCGTCCTCCTTATTTCCTTACCAACCTCTATCTTTCAATCACACAATACAATTGATATACTTTTTTGAGAAAATTTCTTTTATATCCCTTCAATTTTGACCAAAAATTAATTTTAGTCCTTCACCTTTCAATTTTGGCATAAAAATACTTCGACTTTCCAAAGGCCTGTATGGAGGAGAAGAAGAAGAGGGCTAGACTCCGGTGATTAGAAATCACAGGGCTCAGAATAAGTTAAGGGCAGGGAACAAGGAGACCTTCACACTGTATGTGGATAATATCCCTGAGTTCAAGGACCATATTTGGCTGAAGAAGACTTTCAACAAATTTGGGGTAGTTAGAGATGCATGTATTCCCCATAAAAGGAGTAAATGCACGGGCAAAAAATTTGGGTTTGTTAGATATGGTTGTCCTACGGCAGCGGGTATGGCAGTCTCAAGAATGAATGGCATTTGGGTGGATAATGAACGTTTGTTTGTAAAAGAAGCAAGCTTTGGCCACAATGTAGAGATGCCCAGAGTGCATCATACCAGAGTTCAGTCAGAGCTTGCTCAGAGGCAGGGGGTGCTTCCAGTGCCGGCCCTGGCATTTGGGTTGCCCTAGCCCAATTTCATGTTTTGTTGCCCACTTAATATTAAGTGTATAAAATAAAATAGGAACATACAAGTAAAAAAAAAATTCAAAATTTACATTGTTTTTTTAGCTTGAATAACACCAAAAAAACAATATCAAAACGTAAAACCTGATTATAGTGCTTTAATCTCTTGAGAAATGGTAGTTCGAAGATAAAAAAGGGGTCGGGAGGTGAGTTAGCTTGCTCGATTTATTTTAACCATGACATTTTTTTAATCATTACTCAAACATTCCTATTTAGTTTGTTAAGTCTGGAAATTTCCAACAAATTAGTAATTTGATTTTTGTAATGTTATGGATTGGGAGGGAAACAAAAAGAGGTAGAACAAAATTTGGGTTGAAAGGAAAACAAAAAGACTGGAAAACAAAAGATGGAAAAACAAAGAAAAGAAGAGGGATTGGTGCGGGCTGCGAGTCGAACTCTACCGGGTGGAGTTTACACAGCTGTATTGACCACTGAACCAGGCGGACAGTTTCTGTGTCTTTGAGAAACATTTTTGTACTTATCATCTGCGGAGTATCTTAAATTTTTTTTTTTTTTGGTTGCCCCAGCCCGGGGGGTTGCCCAAGCCCGAGAGCTTGCGGGGCTTACCCCGGGGCCGGCCCTGGGTGCTTCCAAAAATTCTATAAAAAGAAACGAGGAGGTCAATGTGGAAATCAATGGCATCCGATGTGTGTAGGGTACTTGATCTAAATACCTTATTTTCGTATATATATGTATATATTTCTAAAGGATGACATTGAAAAAAATTGGAAAATTGAAGTATTTTTATGCCAAAATTAAAAGGTGAAGGATCAAAATGAATTTTTGGTCAAAGTCGAAAGGACATAAAATAAATTTTTCCTACTTTTTTTTTTTTTTTGGCCAAACGAAATTTTGGTATACTCTTTAAAACAGACGCTCAGAAAAATCAATAAATTACAATTTAATAATAAGGGATACAAATCAAAATGTGATTTTGTCATGGAATTTGCCGAAAATATAGACCTTACAGAATTACACATATCAACCATTATACAACCACACACAAACACTTATACACACACTCACAAAGGTGATGGGCCCAACACACATTGGGTGTGCGGTGTGTGTGGAGCCCACCACTTTTGTGAGTGTATGTATGTGTGTGGTTATAAACTTATTGTTACACATATATGCATGTCATATTGGGTTTTGAAGTCCAAATCTGGACGGAAGAATCCAAGAAGGGCTAAGAGATACAAAATTATACTTCATCGATCCGTCCTATGCAAGGGACTTTGCTAAAGTCTAAAGACTTGATCAGCATTACTATTCAACATAGGAACTTTTAGTACGCACAGAATTTCAAAATCCTAAGAAAGAAGAATTAATCAACCTCTTCTCTCTCTCTCTCTCTCTCTCTCTCTCTCTAGGGAGACAGACATCTCCAAACATTACGCGTATGTATGAAACTATAAATAAGTCAATTAATCAATTAATTAACTCACAAACTAGTACGACTTTGCCATTAATTTTTTTTTTTTAAAATGGCTCTCCTCCACTCTAGCGCAACTAAACCGATCATCCTGTCCATCCCAGTAGAACTGTTGATATCATTCCTTCTTATTATTATTATTCTCTCTCAAGTCTCCATTGTCGAAGGTGATTGTAAACAGTATAATATTAATGACACATTTGTAATTGGAGTACCGGGAAAAGCCTCTTTCAAAAGCTTTGTGAAGCGTGACAGTTCCGAAGCAAACGAGAAGAGCAGGTACTCCGGTTTTTGCATTGATGTTTTTGAAGCGGCTCTCAAGGAATTAGATTGTTATGGACCTTTCACATACGAGGAGTTCAATGGGACGTATGATGAATTAGTTAAAAGTGTAGCCAACAAGGTAATCTATCTCTCTTCGACCTCTTTAATTTCCTTTGCATTGGTTTCAATATATACTTCGGTGATTCAGCTGAATTTTTTTTATATGCACAAATACTACAGTATAACTTTCTATCCACACATTTTCAAAACCACAAAGAGTTACGTGCACACTTGTGTCTACGTGTTAGGAATTTAATTTTCTGCAAACTATATGGAATTAATGCTATGTACATATTATGAATTTCTATGCGTATGCATCGTAACTCTTCTCTTTTATGTGTCCTTTTTAGTTTTGCTACAAGTTATGAAAAGAACATTTACACAAAAACAAAAACAAAAAAGAAAAAGAATTGGTGTGACAGTAACTTAGGAGTATATTATAAACGCTTTACAAAAAAAATTCTCCGTAAAACTGAATTTCGCGGATTAAAAAGGGGTAATGACATAAATTCTTCAGTATATGTTTTTGTTTCCATATTTTTCAATGTCGCTTAACATATCCTTTTCAACATGTGGATTTTAATTATGAAATGGAAGACGTATAGCGCCGCCGTAGGCGATATAACAATATTGCCCGAACGTTGGGACCTGGACGTGGCATTCACCGCACCATTCACGGATTCGGGCCTCACGTTGGTGGTTCCGGTGAACCCCAGTCCGAAGGCGAGGATATTTGTCGAGCCTTTCACTTGGAAGATGTGGTTGGGTACCGCCTTTGTTTTGGTCTACACAATGTTCACAGTTTGGTTCATCGAACGTCGGTCCAACGATGAATTCAGTGGCCTTGGAAATGCTCTCTGGTTCACCTTTTCTTCGCTCTTCCTTGCACACAGTAAGTATTCAATTTTTTTGAATAAATAGGAAAAAATTGGCTTATTTGTTTAGTTTTGTCTTTATTAGTTTATTTTTATCTTTATTTAAAAGGACTAATAGCGGACTAACAACCGTTAGCAATTGGACCAAATTTAAACAAAATGGAAGGTACAGAGTATAAATCGAGCCAATTATAATTACAGGGACCAAGTTGGCACAAACATTTAACTACAGGGACGATTTCAGTTTTTTCCCCTAAATTCTATATGTGTGTAACGTAGACATAGGGGTTTCACGTATCACACACCATCAATTCATTGATAGGGGTGTTTCCGGTAATAAATAAGTTACATAGGACAACTGATTGGATCACCGAAAAAATCACATCTTCAAGAAAACAAATAACAGCGGAGGCTGGAAAATTCTTGTAAGAGCATCCGCAATATAATAATTAAAAGTGAATAATCAAAACTTGCCACGTCAGTTTTTGATTATTCATTTATAGGGTTGTTAAAGTTAGCAATGTGAAGTCCCACATTATTACTTTTGATTATTCAAATGTCCAAATTTGATTATTGGTTAGGAGATTGCTAATTTTGATTATTATAATGTGAGCACTTTTTTAAAGACACATTTCTAACTTTAACAATCTTTTGATTTTGATTATTACATTGCGGATGCTCTAAGCCATCAAACATATAATTTATATATGTACTTTTTTCCCTTGCTGTCATGGAACAAGATCTCTAAGTAAAAAAAAAACCGAGTACGCTAAAAGTACTCAATTTTGCCGGAAAAAAAAATTTTAAACCCGATCAAAAAAAAAAAGAAAAAGAGTAGTCGACTTTGTATTCTTAGGAAAATGATAGCGCATGACGTATTTTGATAATTAATATCTGCCAAGGACAAACTAAGAACATTTGTTAATGCTGAAAATATTCTTGGCGGATATTAATTATCAAAATGCATAATTAGCCGTAATTTTCCCTAGATTTGATTATATGATCTTGAATAAAACAACCATTTTTCTTTCTCATGATGACGTGAATTTTCTGGTCAATTGCCGTTTTCCTTTATTTTTTACCAGTCGTTCAATATTTGAATTGTGTAGGAGAGAAGATTAAAAGCAACTACGCTCGGATTGTGGTTGTGGTGTGGCTTTTCTTGGCATTGGTCTTAACGCAAAGCTACACCGCTAATCTTACGTCGATGCTCACAGTGTCACGACTCCGACCGAAACAATGGTCCCCAGAAACAATCGGTTGCAATGAAAATACATTCATGCTTAATTACGTTAGAGACGAGCTTAACATCAAGACTGTAATTCCTATCAAGGACGAAGTTGAGTATCTAACGCAGTTCAAGAATGGCAGTATCTCAGCAGCATTTCTCCAGAATCCTCATGCCAAAGCTTTAGTGAATAGAAATTGCAGGAATTTTACCCTCATTCCAACCAGACACAGCTTTGGAGGATTCGGCTTTGTGAGTATTGAACACTAGCTAGTTTTTTTATTTTTTATTTTTATTTTTTGCACTTCTTTGGCCTTTTATTCCAAAGAACTTGATGACCATAAAGCATGTGTTACTTTTATTTTTTTGTCAATATTGTATACATGAACGGAAGATAGCGGGGTGTAATTAATATGTTAGTTAATTAGGGGGTCCAAAGGCTGTTTATAGCACTATACCTGAAATTCGCCTACCGTAGGGCTCGAGCCTCCGTCTTCATAGTGGAGGGAGGGTGAGACAACAAACTTCAATAAGTTAATTACTAGCGTGAAAAGAATATTCATTCATGTTTCTATGCAGGTATTTCAAAAAAATCATTCTCAATTAGCTTCTGATGTCTCAAAAGCCATTCTCGAACTCTCACAGCGAGGGGAACTGAAAAGGCTGGAAAAGAGTAGTTTCACTCCCAACGAGTGTTCACAATCTGAAACTACGACGAAGGACGTCTACAGCCTTGAACACTCTGAAACTACGACGGATGATGTTGATAGCCTGGACTTCCGAAGCTTTGAGGGCATATTCCTCTTCTCAGTTGCCACATCCTCTGTCTGCTTTCTTTTATTCCTACTTAAGAACTATATATACCCCAGTCCTCAGTCAGTGGCAAAAGTGAATGAAAATAATGAGATCTTCCGACCAAGGGCACGGCGGTAGCAGACGTGAATGAAAATAATGAGATCGTTTCGACCAAGGCACGTCGGTTTCCTAGATTCTTTTTTATGCATTTTACCTTTTTTTTTATCAGCTGTTATGTTATACTTTCTCTGTCCCATCCATTTTAAATGCTCCTTATGGAAAGTCGTGTCATTTTGGCTTACAAAAAAATAGTATTTTTCATAATTTTTCTGAAACATTTTTGCAACGTTGTAAAGTGTTTATCGAGATCTTTTGAACATTGCAAAACAAAGTTGAAAATTAATTTCGAAAGCTCTTTATTTTAAAAGGTCAAAGTTACACGATCACCTATAGGAAGCATTTAAATTTGGACAAAGGGAATAGTAAATAAGAGGAGGATGTACTCTGGGAATATTGTTTTGATTAATATTGGTTATATACAGAGTTGTTTTCGTAGTTTTGTCCAGATCCAAGACACTGATCTCCTTCGGTTGGTTTCCTTTTCTTTTTTTTTTTGTACTAAGCAAAGAAAGATTTTGTTAATTAGTGAAGGAGAAGTACTCATTAAATGGATAATGGGGAAAAAAGGGCATTACAATCCCTAAAGAAGAAGAATCAAAAGGGTATTTATAATACTCCATGAGCCATAAAAATGACTATAAACTATATCTCTTTGAAGGGGGCATTTTAGTGTTGATCAATTAGACATATATTCATGTCATATTGCAGTTTGATCACGTGCAAATCTGGACGGAAGAGTAACAAATTAAAAGTGCAAAGAGAAGCTAAATGATGGATTAAGAGGGCAATGCGAAAGATTTTCTCAAAGAAGGGGGTAAAGTGAAATTTGACACTCAACAGAGATTTTCTATTTTTGTTTTGTGTTCTGCTAAAGTCTTTTTGACTCAAAGTCATCGACTGTTGTTCTCGAGCATTAATTAGAATTTGAACTTTCATACACCAAGAATTTCAAATTCCTTAAGTCCTAAGAATCCACCAAGAATCTTTCATTGTGGATCCTCTTGCCACCCAAGTTATTTGTGTCTCTGTTCCCATATATTTTGTGTCTTTATATTGTGCTAAATTTTTTTGGCCAAAAAAAAAAAAAAAAATCTTATATGAATCTTGGGCGGTCATAAATGATGTATTTTTTTTTTCTCGGCAAAACGAAACTTTTATAAAACCTCGAACAGGTTACATCGAGGGGCTTGAACATGGTGATACACACATGCTCGAGCAAACACGGTCATAAATAATGTATTCCGGGTCATTTTCGGATAACATTTCTTTGTGCATAGCATTTCTGTTGCATTTATCAGAAAGTTGGGCGTGGAAAGTGAAATTTATTGTATATTTAAACTGATTACGTACTTGTGACCCATTGTACTTGTAACCCATTCTAGATGGATGAATGAGATACCTGTAAAATAGGCTCTTCTCCCGTGCCCAGACTCCATATATGACAATCTTGATTGACTGAGGAGGTGTTTCGGTTTCTCGAAAAAAGAAATTTTAGAAAAAAAAAGGTCATTTTAAATTAAAAATCATGTGTTTATGCAAATAATTATTCTACTCATATGGATCTTATTTAATAGATCTCATTAAGATCTTTTAAACGGTGCAAAAAAAATTGAAAAAATATTTTTCAGTTTCATTATATTTGAATCTGTAATTACCTTCGTTTGAAAAAAAAGAATTTTTCTAAAAAGTGAAACACCACCTGACTACCCGGGCTAGCTTGACCTTAATTTTGAAGGAATTGACTTGTTCTCCACAATTAACTAGTGGTTCGTATGAAAGCCGTTGGAATTCTTTGTCTACTCTTAATTTTACATAGAATCATGGTTTGAACTATTGGTGAGGTTCTGGGCATATACTTATGAACCTAGACCTTTTGGTTATTGTTTCTGGTTGGGATTGATAACCCTTTTTTGTATGATTTTCTCGATTGTATAAATTAAATCTTCTACCATTTTGGCAAAAAAAAAAAATGGTGATATGTATGTAACGGGATTAACTGACATGCATTGGTAGTATCGATTAGTAAAATTAAGGCCGATATTGCGAGGTGAAGAAAAATTGCTTAGTGTATTGATGATGCGTAACAGTAATAGTATCGACAGATACGTAATGGCGATAACAAATCGATTCAGATGATCAACCGTATGGGATCCTATAGCCGACTGCACACGTGATCTGTGCATAATCTGTATGCAATGGTTCTGTACCCATAGCATTTTGAAGAATTTATGGGAGGTAAAATCCAGTACAATGTGAAAGACTGGAATCAGGAATTGGAAGATAGTGCATTGGAATTATTCAGAGCCACATATCTCATCTTGTCGAGGGGGAGTGGGGAAATCGGATACTCAACCGTGTGGAAATTAAACTCCAAATTAAAAGCTGTCAATACAACTACTGTCAGTAGTTAAAGCTTTGACGAAACATTAAATGATTTTGTGGGCACCAAAATACAATTGCTGTCTCATTTAATTGAGAATTTGTAAGGGAAAACAACGGCCAAGGACATATTTTGATAATTAATATTCGTCAATGACATTTTCAGTATTAACAAATATTCTTAATTTGTCCTTAGCGGGTATTAATTATCAAAACACGTCCTGGACCGTTATTTTCCCAATTTGTAATTTAATTGAAAGTCTATAAACTCCGTGTACCGTTGTGGCTTTGTCCCTATCCAGCTCTGATCTTCCCCAACTTTGGATTTTTTTTTGGATTCAACTGTTACTTGCAAGGCTCTCGGAAAGACTCAAAAGGAGTTCGATCATTACAATAGGGCTCAATAGTAGCTAGGTCCTAGTTGCCAAAAGATTTACCAATAGATCGAAGCAGCTTGTTCCTTGTATTAAAAGGAGGTACCTAAAGAAGAAGAATCAAAAAGGTATTTATAATACTCCATGAGCCATAAAAATGACTATAAACTATATCTCTTTGAATGGGGCATTTCAGTGTTGAATTAGACATATATTCATGTCATATTGCAGTTTGATCACGTGCAAATCTGGACGGAAGAGTAACAAATTAAAAGTGCTAAGAGAAGCTAAATGATGGATTAAGAGGGCAATGCAAAATATTTTCTCAAAGAAGGGGGTAAAGTGAAATTTGATACTCATCAAAGATTTTCTATTTTTGTTTTTTGAAAGTCTTGTTGATTCAAAGTCATCGACTTTTGTTCTCGAGCAATAATTAGAATTTGAAATTTCATACACCAAGAATTTCAAATTCCTTAAGTCCCAAGAATCCACCAAGAATCTTTCATTGTCGATCCTCTTGCCACCCAAGTTATTTGTGTCTCTGTTCCCATTTATTTTGTCTTTATATTGTGTTAGATTTTTTTGACCAAAAAACAAAAAAAATCTTATATGTAACTTGGACGGTCATAAATAGCATATTCCGAGTATGACAATCTTGATTGACTAACTACCCGGGCTAACTTGACCTTAATTTTGTAGGGATTGACTTGTTCTCCACAATTAACTAGTGGTTCGTAAGAAAGCTGTTGGGATTCTTTGTCTACTCTTAATTTTACATAGAATCATGGTTTGAACTATTGGTGAGGTTCTGTGCATATACTTATGAATCTAGACTTCTTGATTATTGTTTTGGGTTGGGATTGATAACCCTTCTTTGTATGATTTTCTCGATTGCATCAATGAAATCTTCTACCATTTTAGCAAAAAAAATTGGTGATATGTATGAAATGGGATTAACTGACATGCATTGGTAGTATCGATTTGTAAAATTAAGGCCGATATTGCGATGTGAAGAAAAATTGCTTAATGTATTGATGATGCGTAATAGTATCAACAGATACGTAACGACGGTAACAAACCGATTCAGATGATACGGACAAAAGACCGGTCCTTAAGGGAAAAATATGCCGCGGTTATGGTAGGAATAAATGGGATCTAAATTTAGAGCCGCAAGTGTAATTCGTTGAGGGAAAAATCGGAATATACTGCATGCGAATAGTCAATTGGAAGATGAGAAAATCTTTCCTACGGTTGTTTCCGTGAAAGAGAGTTGTGCAGAGCACCATCGCTCGCATCCAAATTGTATTGGACGATCCGAATTTAAATGAAATATTTTTTCATTTAAATTCAGACCGTCCAAAACTGAAACAGACGGTCGCAATCGCTCACCTCTGTGATTTTTTTATTCACGACTCTTCCGTGAATAAAAGAAAGATACTGCATGCGAATAATCAGAGGTCCGAATCGATAAAATTCTTGAAGCTTTGACAAAACAATGATTTTGTCGGCATCGAAATGCAGTTGACGTCTTCTATTGTTGTACCTTTGTTCCTGGTCCTTTAATTAAGTTTATTACTCCCTCCGTTCTAATTTAATAGTTCATCGTTCTATTTTAACTGAATAAAAAAATAGTTATATTTTTAAATTGATAATAAATTTTATATTCAATATCGATATTGTTTGATAGATCTTGATTAGTTCAATAATACTTCCTCTGTCCAAAATTGGATGACAATTTTCGATATTTGTGCCGATTTCAATTCATTATATCATTCAATAATAATCTCAAAAAATATGCATTATGTGTCTTATTTGATAGTTCTCGATTAGTTATATTATACAAAAAATTTCAAAATTATCAAAAATATTATATATTGAAAGATATAAACAATGAAAAATTGCACAAATTTCAAAAAATTTCATCCTTTTTGGAACAGAGAGAGTAATATTTTTAAAATCACATAAAATAATATAAATTACAAGACATAATTAGTTATAAGTGATACGAACTCTTAAAAATACTATTGAAGTGGGACGGAGAGAGTAGATTGTTTAACTACCGTATGGTCAGACCGTCAGGTATTGCCTACATCAAACTACGTACTTTGGTTGGCATGAAAGTAAATATTGATATCATTTTGTTAAAACTCTCCCTATAGATACCGTTTATTAATAAAGGAAGTAGATCCTCTCTAGTTCTAATTAATTGAAGTGATTAAACAGTCTTGTTCACCCAAGTGTACATGTGATCACTTTTTGAGTTCCATTTAGATGATCGGGATCATTCATCACTATTTAAACTTGGTCCATATCATATCACTAGCGCATGCCCGTGCCTGAAGGCACGGTTCGAAGAATGCGGCATTGGAACTGACTTTTAGTGTCGTTACTCTTCAGCAAGGTCGTTGCTTCGTTATCTTCCGTGTTGAAGAATATTACCTCAAGCGTAGGGTTAAAATATCGATGAAGCAAAATAATCTGGAGAAGTCCGGGATCGTACCCAAGGGAATTAGTTTATGGCTCGCCTCGGATTTGTAGATGCAAGTAGGGTTTTCGACTTTTAGCCAGTCAACTTGGTTTTACTTTGAACGGTGGAATTAAAATGGCTAAATTAAGAGTGAATTAACTAGAAAAAAGATAGGTTAGGTCTAGGAATCCTAGCACTCATGACTTGGGCTAAATCACATTTTTCACCAATTCACACGATTTAAAATACACAATTGTAGGTATCAAAATCGAGAAAAAGAGATTCGATTATCAAGCTAGCTCTAGAACTCATTTGGTGAACCCCTCGAGCGACAGAGCTCTAAGCATCATGTGTGGTAGGTAGTCTATGCTCCTACCTACACATGATCAAAGAGGTTAACACCTCGGTAATTTCCCAAATGAATCCGAACCCCACATTAATTTTCAAATCTAGAAATTAAAACATTATTGGTGAAAAAACGCAATTTTTGCCCAAGCCACGGGATGCTAATCATCCCATGACCCAACCCTTGAAACTATTCACGCATATCTACGAAGATAAGAGCAAGCGAAAATTGACTAAGCATAATTGAAAAGACAAGACTAGAAATAAAATGGATCAAACTATAGATCGGAAGAAGAGTAACAACTTTAATTAAGGCAAAAATATCAAAAGACAACTAATTAAAGGCAAAAATTAAGTATTGAAAAGCTGAAAAATAAGAACACAGTAAGAACAATGCAAAAAGCAAAATGAATCTAAGCTAGATCTAGAAATTATGGGTACATTTTTGTCCAAATCGTGCAAAGGTGACATAATAGGGTATTTATACCGCTCCTGTTTTGCGCACAGAATATTCGCCAAGATGCCCTGAAGATCTCCTCCTAAAGCCCTCGGCATCGATGGAGAAAGGCTTAAGTTGCGCCACTAAGGGGCTCGGCATCGATGTAAAGAATTATATCCCATCTATGCCGAGGTCAATAAGGAACTGGTGCACTAATGGGCTCGGCATCGATATCAAATTTGACATCCCATCGATGCCTAAGCTGGCAAGGGTTTTGGGGCACTAATGGCCTCGGCATCGATGTCAAATTTGGCATCCCATCGATGCCGAGCTCAATAGTGGAGCTGTGCCTTGATCTTGCCTTGGCCATGCTCGAGCGTCGCCTGGTCTTGCCTTGGCGTCAA
Organism: Rhododendron kiyosumense; assembly: GCA_019656275.1. Taxonomy (NCBI): domain Eukaryota; kingdom Viridiplantae; phylum Streptophyta; class Magnoliopsida; order Ericales; family Ericaceae; genus Rhododendron; species Rhododendron kiyosumense. The sequence continues at coordinate 506,336 of BPLS01000620.1, forward strand.
CTGCTTCTGCCTTGGCAATGGCTTCCTCTGCCCAGGCTGTTCCTCTTGCTTTGGCTCTGCCTTGGCGTTGCTCAACCGTCGGTCACGCCTTAGCCTTGGCCTCGCCTTGCTCAGCCTTGACGTCGGGTAACTTTTGCCTGGGCTCTGCCTGAGCTGCGCCTTGGCCGTCGGGCAACTTCAGGCCATGACATGCTTTAAGCCTTTAAAGCTCCTTATTAAGCGATTCTCCTACAAAACAAAACAAACAAACTCTACGAGACAACTAAGTTAAAAACAACTAATTAATGAGTAAATTAAACTAAACCTAGACACTAGCGCGCCCTTTCATTACATTTCTGGGTGCTTATCAGTCGTGCCTATGGACACACGCCCACATAACTTGACCCCAACACAAATCTATTTTTAATTACACTACTACAAAATGGTATAAAGATCATGGTCCAAAAACTAAAAAGATCTCACTTTTTGTAAAAGCGTAATAAAACTTTATGGACTATAGTTTTAATCTCAGTTATACGAAAAAACTGGGATGGAAAGATTTTTTAATCTCAGTAATCTAAAAAGTAAGATTGTAACTTGAAGAATAGATCTCATTCTTAAAAAATTGAGATTATATATGAAAGAATATATCTCGTTTCAAAAAAAACTGAGATGAAAATATTTTTTAATCTCAATAATCTAAAAGTGAGATTGTAACTTAAAGAATAGATCTCGTTTTTGAAAAACTGAGAGTGTACATGAAAGAATATATCTCATTTTCGAAAAAACTGAGATAAAAAGAATCTTTAATCTCAATCATCTGGAAACTGCGATCATAAGTCAAAGAATACATCACATTTTTTTTAGATTTGAGATGAAAGCTTTTACATAGGAAAAGTTGAAAGTCGCTTACCCCTTAATCGACTTTGCGCGCAATATCCCTAAATAAATGTCACTCTCAACCATTCTACAAAAAAATATTTCGTCAAAAAATGGGGTACTTTCGGCGATGAAAATATATTTCGTCACCAAACGGATACCTTTGGTGATAAAATTTATGAAGGTTGCGTTTCGTCGCCAAATGTATTTCGAGTATAACTCTATGTCCAAAACTCCATTAATTGAGATAATTCAAATTGGGTTTGAACAATAACACAAAGGGCTACAACTTTCATGTTTATCAAAATTTCTAATTTTAATATTTAAAGATTCAAAATAATATTCGAAATATATTTTAATGTTAAACGCATATGTTATATATTAAATATTTCAATTATATATTGAAAAGTGTGTGTGGTGCAGTTGGTTGAAGCTTCTATGCAAAACTCAAGAGACATAGGTTCAAAACCCAGCAAAATAAATAAAGGGGGATTTTTTCTCTTAGGCAAACGCCAATTTTAATCGCGGTTTTTTCAAAAATTGAGATTATTTCTCTCTAAACAACCACGGTTTTATAATGAAACTGAGATGTTAAGCTATTAAAGGTCACAGTTTTGTCATTTTTAATCATAGTTTTTATGTTTTTATTTACGGTTTTAATGAGTTTTAATCACGGTTTTTATCCTGTGGTTAAAAGATAGGGACTTTTTAGTTACCCCTTGATAGACCACGGTTTTGAATGCGAGATTAAAAGTGAAAGATCACACCAAATGACCGAGATCTTTATCTATTTTTGTAGTAGTGTTAGTGGGGAACACTTCGACTAATCTAAAATTCAACAGCTCCATCGAGAATCCGTTGATGAGGCAACATTTGGAAGATAGTTTATGGGAATATTCAAAGCCGTTGGCGTAGTGCCAAACATACGCCTAGAATTTAGGGGTTTAATTCCTTTTAAGATTTCATATTCGAGACTTCTATCAACTCCATTTAGATCAGTTTATGTAGTGTTTTGCTCTGATTATTATTGGGAACCATCGCAAATGACCATTGGAATTGATTTCATTGGATTAATTGATGTGCTAGTAAGTTAGTTTGAACAACGAGTTATCAAGAAAAAAAAAAATCTATTCTCGGAAAGAATATTCTTGGAGAATTATTCAGAGCATTCGTAGTTGAAGCTTTGAGGAAACAATAATGATTTTGGGGGCACCAAAATATCCAAGAAAGCTCAGAAAATCAGCTTTTTAGGCTTTTTCTTGAATAGCCAATTTTTTCAGTTAATATCCAAGAGAGCTTAGAAACTCAGTTCTTTGGACTTTTTTTAAAAATATTTTTAAAATAAGGATGTAAAGTCATAATTTTTTTACTTTTCAATTTCCATTGTCAAGATGAACCAATAATACTCCATCCATCTCAATTTAAGTGTCCACATTTCTATTTTGAGATATTTCAAAATAAGTGTCCACTTTCTAAAAATAACCATCAAAATATGCCAAATTTTCAATTTTACCCCTGAAAAGTCATTTTCTTCCTAATTGATTTGATCGCTTTTTATATTCGTTTTATTTTTAGATTGAAAATATCTTTCAATTTATAATATTTTTTATGATTTTGGGACGGAGAGAGTACATATAAATTTCCATTGTAAATTCTTGTTTGTAAAACTAACAAACGAGAATATTTTTGGTTAAGGACAAAAGAAAAAAGTTGTATTTATGGCTGTGCCGTAACTAAGCCGTTTGCAGTAGTTAAAAACGCCGTTGTTATGATCAGGAAAAAGTGGGAAAATGCACGGCTCCTGCAACACTTATATATTAAAAAATAGTTAAAAATCAGGTTGCTCCAATTTTCATTTTTTTGAATTCGTGCGAAGATTTTATTGTTCTGATTATTTTATCATAAAGGACTATAATTAATTTTTGACTCTAGGACTTTCATATAAGAGCCCTTAGCTCTAAAACCAAATGAATTACAGATACTTTAGGGTTTTCATAGAGTCAAAAATTAATTATGATTTTTTAAGATAAAATAATCAAAAAAATACGATATTCACAACTGTTGAAATCAATTCAAAATTGAAACACTTAATTTTTTAACCATATTTTTAAATGTATAAACCATTTAAAAATTAATTAGTCGAGGTGCACGAAAGCTTGCCCAGACATTCGATTATAAAAAAAAATAGAAAGGCATTTACAATAGGGTTCAACACACATCAGCCCTCGTTAAATATAATGAGCCATAAAAATGACGATAATTTTGCAAGTAATTTTTTTCTAGGCATTCTCCAATAATGGCAAAGTGAAAAGTATGACAGCCTAAGAGGGTGGTCAGCAATTTGCCCTTCTTTTATTTGGCATTCTCCAGGGCATACTGACTACTGACCATGGGCTTAAGGCTTTGCTAGGGTCTTGTTGACTCAAAGCGTCCACTCGGTTCTTGAGCATTACTATTCAATTATTTGAACTTTTCATACACGCAGAATTTCGAATGCCGTGAGTCCTTCGAATCCACCAGGATTTTCCACCCTCTCTCTCTCTCTCTCTCTTTCCAAACATTTTGGGCATATATAAATGAGATGAAGCCGTGAGTCCTTGGAATCCACCAGGAATTTCGACCCTCGATCTCTCTCTCTCTCTCTCTCTCTCTCCAAACATTTTGGGCATATATAAATGAGATGAAGCCCACCAATCACAAGTACAATAATTAAATCACAAAGCATATGAATACGACACTTGCCGTTGTCTTAAATCCCAAAATGCCTTTCCTCCGCTCCAGCAAAAAACCAATCGTTTTGTTCATCCCAATACTACTCGTATCATTCCTAGTTATTCTCTCTCAAGTCTCTGTTGTTGAAGGTGGTAGCACAGAACACAAGACAGATAAATTGATAATTGGAGTTCAACCCAGATTTCAGTGGCCCATGGAATGATCAACTCGGAAATGCTCTCTGGTTCACCTTCTCTTCACTTTTCCTCTCTCACAGTAAGTACGAGTACAATAATTATTTGGCATAGCCATTTTTTATGAATAATGTTTCTTACACAAGCTTCTAAACAGAAATCTTCCCATGCATGTGGGTTCCAAACCATGTTTCATGGGACTGTCATGCATAAGGTGACTCCGAAAATACCTACGGCTCTTTTTCTTTTTCTTTTTTGAAATGGTCTAAACCTAAATTCGGATGTCTGCATTACCAGTACTGCTCTTAGTATTTTCAAATGATTCTTTCTTTTTTCTCTGTGAATCCAAACTTGGTGTTTGTGAGATAGTTCTTGAATTAATGGCCGGTATGCTCGATTTTATCTTTTTCGAGGAAGAAACCTTTTTCACTCTTAGTATTTTCAAATGATTCTTTCTTTTTTCTCTGTAAATCCAAACTTGGTGTTTGTGAGATAGTTCTTGAATTAATGGCCGGTATGCTCGATTTTATCTTTTTCGAGGAAGAAACCTTTTTCGTGAATCGTTTTATTTTTAAATGAAAGGCCGTAAAACGTCTCATTGTTCAGAGTAATAATTAGGGGCATCCTCAAAAATTGAAATTATGAGTGAAAAAGGGTAAATGTTTTTCCGCTAGTGGATAATAGAATTATGCCTCAAAAATAGTCAAGGTGCATAAGCTAGCCGAACAACTGAGTTATAAAAAGATGTAGTTCTATTTTAATTGTGCAGGGGAGAAGATTACGAGCAACTATGCTCGGATTGTGGTAGTGGTGTGGCTTTTTCTGGCGTTGGTGTTAACGCAAAGTTACACCGCCAACCTCACGTCAATGCTCACAATCTCGCGACTCCAACCGAAACTACTGTCCCATGCAAAAGTCGGGTGTGATGAAAATGAATTCATGAGGACATACGTTGAAAAAGTGCTTAAGTACAAGAATGTAAGTCTCATCAGTGACGGAGATCAGTATCTCAGGGCATTCGAGACGGGCAATATCTCGGCAGCCTTTCTCGAGATCCCTTATGCCAAAGTTTTTGTCAATAGATATTGCAGGAAATTTACCATCATTGGAACCTCATATAGATTTGGAGGATTTGGCTTTGTGAGTACTGAACACTTATCTTCTTTACACTTCTTTTTCTTTTTTTTCCTTTTTTGGGCTAAGTATAAAGGTTGGAAGGAGAGATTAGAGTTGCAACCCTGTAAGGGAAGAAGAGCTTCCAACCACCAAAGCATATTCAGTTAGTAAGCTAGTACCATCTATTGAAAGAGCCAAGCCAACTAGCTAGGGCGTCCATTCGGAGTAACCCATACCCATGGTAGGTTAGTTCGCCACCACAACCACACCAAGGTGCTAGCTGGGCAAATGGTGCGTAATACACAACATCTAATTCACAAGAACTACTACCAGCAAGTGGGATTCGAGCTCGCAACCATCTACTTAGGGGAGTTTCACTCTCACGGCCTCACACCATTGGCCATCTAGGCAACCTCCTCATTCCGAAGAACTTGATACTCTAAGAACTTGGTCTTAGGAACATTCGCCTCTTTTTTATGGTGATTTTTTCTATTACTCAAATGTAAATGATATAAGAGATTAAAATGACCAGAGCAAAAACATCACAACGAGCCAACACCTGCATGCATAATGCAGCCCCTCAAACTTCTAATACAATTGTACAAGTATCTTTTTTTTTCCCACCTCAAGCAGGTGCTAATACAAATATCTATCTTCATTCATGTTCCTGTGCAGGTATTCCCAAAAGGTTCTTCATTAACTGCTAATGTCTCGAAAGCCATTCTCCAACTCTCAGAGGACGGGACTCTTAAAAGGCTAGAGGAGCAATGGTTAACTCCCAACCAAGAGTGTTTAGAATCTGAAACTACGACGGAGAACATTGATAGCTTGAGCCTCCAAAGCTTTTGGGGCCTATTCCTCTTCTCAGCTGCCATTTCCTTTGCTTGTTTTTTTCTATTCCTTGGGCACTTACTCAGGGACTACTGCCGTCATCAGTCATCTCAAGTGGCTGACGTGAATGCAAGTAATGAGAGCGTTTCGATCAAGACGGTTAGAGTTGCACGGTACTTGATGAATGCAGAGATTGGAAGTCCATGGAGATCTCCTTCCTCCGATCGGGTAGTGCCTGAAACTGAAATGTGTTAAATATTTGGATGGGGTCCGGTGGACATTGTATCTTGTGATGAACAACAAAGCCATTGTTGGTCCAGGTTCGAAGTAGTACGTAGCACAGTAACAGAATAATTGGAGCAAAGCTCAAAAACAGAATTACAGAGCTGCAAAGAACTAATTGACAGATTTCTTAGGACTTTAATATATGGAACTAATCAACTATTAATTCTGCAAACTGAAATTGTAATCTAGTTTTCAGGTGGGTATCCAACTATCGGTTGGATGTGATTGTAAATTTGGGCACTACCGAGCTCTTGTCTTTCAGTGTTCTTTTCTCGATGTACCCCTTTCGAGTTTTATAAAATATTTCGTCTTTCGAGCAAAAAAAATTGATTAATTCTGCAAGCTATTCAATCACAATTCTGATTTCAATGATGCACTTTCTCTGTCTCTTTTCAAGTGTCCATTACAATTCTGCGTGCTATTGTCAATGGTTTATATCTCACGATATATATTATGTCTTATATTTTTAAAATCACTGTCTTGCCGAAATAATTGAAATTTATCAAACAAGAATTTTTTTTTTTTGAATATATCAAACAAGATTCATATTACATATTTTTAGCAATATACATTAAGATATACAGACACTTGAAAATGATACGCATAACCATAATGAACATTTAAAAAAATACGGAACCATTTTGTTCATGCAATATTGATATGCAATATTGATATGCAAAATTGAAAGTAAATGATTAGGGAGAGAGAAATCGAACACAAGGATTTATAGTGGTTCGGTCCGCAACTTCACGATTTAGTCCACAACCCAATTGTCCAACTGGAGATTTGGTGCATGATCTTCGATAGTTACAATTCTTCTAGCTTCATGGGTGCTAAACAACCTGTACAATGATTAATTTATCCTCAATCACTCAGACTAATTTTGACTAGGGTGCCAGTCATCCTTAACTCAACTAGTTTTAGTGTTGGTGCAAGTAACACCTTATAACCCTCAAGTGTTTTTTTCTCTCTTCAAAATCACTCACAAAAAGAAAAACTCATACAAGAGTATAAATACGAGTGTACTACCCCCTTTATAATGAAATTCAACTTGCAGATAACATCCCTCTAAGTGTGGATAAAACCAATTTAGCTCATGATTGATTTCTTCTTCATAATAAGCTCTTTTCTTCAATATCTTTGTCTCTTTTCGTGCATGCCTCTTGTCACGACCCAAAATCGATCCTAAAAGTCGTGATCGGCCAAGAAGGTGTTAAGCTGCTGAAGGCCTGCTCATACTCTAGTTTAGAAAACATCATCGTCATTTTAAACCATATAAATAAAAGTACGCAGAGACATAGAATAGATAACATAATTAATTCCAGAGCTTCTAAATGTAAAAGTATAATAATTACAAACCATTACCCAACTTATTGTTGTCCACATAACACCAACGAGTATTGATGAGTTGATGGCTGGACATGCCATTTTCTTGGAAAAATGTAAAAGGTTTCGCATATGTCAAAGCTTGGGTGAGATACGTATACCAAAATTACAAGTTTGATCATGAAAATACTTCACATTATATGACAATTCATGAGTAAAGCAACATTCAAATATTTTCTTTAAATTTCTAGCAACATGCTATTTCAATTCATACGCTCATTCCTTTGGTCCAAGAGATGAATTTTTCATTTCTTTTTCACTTTTGCACATTCAAACAATAATAATTGCCAGTTGGTTGGAACAGTGGTATGATATCAATACCTAGTGATGCTTGGCTACCTCTCTAACCTTATAACCTCATCATGTCACTAGTTTCTTTAAACGTCCACTAGTGCTCGGAACACCGTTCGAATGAACCACACTAGCTATTACAAGCATGTACCAGTAACAAAGAAGATTTAAGTTTTCAAAATATATAGCTATGGTCTAATGTTGATAGTAACGGGTAAGAGGAATAGCTATATCTAAAATTTAGTTGAGAGTTAGACTAAATCCCTCAGTTAGGTATGGTACGGTGTTATAAGGATAGAAATAGAGAAGGTATAAATATTTTCTGTTATAAAACTCTATGTGCTGTGATCATCAATAAAAAGACTGCTCTTTTGCTCATGTGGATGTATTCGGTTTTGGGGAACCACGTATATTGCTGTGTCGATTTCCTTACTGTTTTATACTCGTGGATCGTGTGCATGTGTGTTTCAATCCTAACAATCATGTTCGGTATTTGGTTAAACATTTTAAAACCCGAGCTCAAAATCGTACTTGTGACCCGTTTCTAGCTGGATGGATGCACGAGATCGAATACCAGTAACAGGCCAGCCCATGGTAGTCTCCCGTGCCAAGACTAATTATATTTCGGTCCCTAGTCATCTTGACTACCCGGGCTTTGATTGACTTGTTCTCCACAACCCTAGTCGTTCACGTACGATATCAAAGTTGGATTCTTTGTCCACTCTTAGTTTTTACAATGGAAAATTCAGAGGGAAAATGACGGCCAATGACGTGTTTTGATAATTGATACCCGCTAAGGACATTTTGTTTATTAACAAATGTTCTTAGCATGTTCTTAAAAGGTATTAATTATCAAAACACATCATGAGCCGTCAATTTCCCAAATTCAATTCAGAGCCAGCTGAGTAGAATCCAATAATGTCCTCATGATTTTCTTCTCTTAATTACAATTCTTACTTTCAAAGTCCTGTTGTACGTAAGGAAGACATAGAAATTAAGACCAATGACTATGGATACCCGACCATATATAGGATACATATCATGCACATATGGTGCGTTGGACCCTTTATTAATGGTTCCACACAGATGTTCCGAAACCGTTTCATAAATTTAAAATGTTTGTTTGACTAGTCCCGTAAAAAATTAGGTTATTTGGATAGTAGTTGATCCAATCTTTCAATTTTATTTGGATAGTAGTTGATCCAATCTTTCAATTTTATTTAGAATTTCGAATCCTAACTTCTGATTGAAAAATTGAAATGTTTGATGAAGTGCTTACAAATAATTGAATTGAGTTGATATCTTACAAGACCATTTGAAAAGTATATTAAACTTATTGAACTATTTGAATCAACCGTGTGGAATCCTATAGCTGCCGGCCCACACACGCCATATGGGCATAATCCATACGCAATTGTTTGGTACCCATAGCATTTTGGGGAACAAAAATGATACTCACATAACAATCCAAACACAACACCAAATACAACTTCTCACATACACGTGGGTTCCACACACTACTATGTGTGAATTCCATATGTATATGAGAAGTTGTGTAAGTTATTGTGTTTGAATTGTTTTATGAGTAGCATTGTTATCTGGGGAATTAATGGGTGCTAAAATTCAGTACAATGTGACAGACTGGAATCAGGAATCAGGAATTGGAATTGGAATTGGAATTGGTTGATGAGGGAAAATTAATTTGGAAGATAGTGCATGCGAATTATTCAGAGCCACATATCTCATATTGTCCAGGAGGAGTGGGGAAATCGGACATGTGGCTCTCAATCGTGTGGAAAACTCCCAAAAGCTGTCAATACAACTACAAGTGGTTCCGTTTGTGCTTTGACGAAACATTAAAAATGATTTTGTGGGCACCAAAATACAATTGTTGTCTCATTTAATTGAAAATTTGTAATTAATCGAAAGTCTATAAACTCCGTCAACCTTTGTGACTTTGTCACTGTCCAGCTCTGATCTTCCCCAACTTTGGATTTTTTTTTTGGATTCAACAGTTACTTGCAAGGCTCTTGCATAGACTCGAAACGAATTCGATCATCACAGTCGGGCTCAATAGTAACTAGGCCCTAGTTGCCAAAAGATTTACTAGCAGATCGAAGTAGCATGTTCCTTGTATTAATAGGAGGTACCTAAAGAAGAAGAATCAAAAGGGTATTTATAATGGTACGCCATGAGCCGTCGTACCTCTTTGTTTCTTCATTTCCCTCCCTCCCTCCCTCTAGGGCTTCCACCCTAACACGGGCGGCGGGAGGAGAGGCGATCTCCCTTATGGAGTTTTTCTCTCCGTCGGTCTCCGATTAGAATCTATTTTTTCCTCCTTTCATCACTCTCCACCTTCATCCTCCCCTCGCGCCTTTCGACGTGTTGGCCTTCTTGGTTCCTCTACTGTCGGACTTCCTCCATATTCGCCATTCGCCGATGACTCGTCTAGTGGTTGCTTGACGATTTCTTAGTCCTAAATTAATGGGTTGTCCCAAGCGTAGGGCGGAGACCGACGTAACACAATATCCGGTAAGACCGGAGTCGAATCCACAAAGATGGTGATATATGCTGACTAAAAACTCAGGTGGTTATAATTTAAACTGGCTTTTAGGTAGCCATCCATTGTCGATTTGGTTGAGATTAATAAAAACTAACAAATTAATTGTATTCTTTCAAATAATTAAAAGGGAGGTACGGTCGTAGGATTTATAGTACTCACAACCAGTCCGGATTAACCTGCTCCATTCAGTATTCTTAAAAACACTCAATTTTAGATGGGAAAAGAGACTCCGCAAGATGCGAACCCTAATGGTCGCCGTTTACCCATGCGCAACAGAAAATGAGTTTTAGACCCCCATTCCCCCATTCACATGGGCTTCGACAATGCCCGGATTCGTCTACTGGAAGTATTTTATCAATCTAAAATTGTTTATTTCATTGTTTAAAATAGGAGTAGTGCCCGGACTGGCCACAGTATGGTAATCATCCCGCGACCCTACCTAATCGACTACTCACTCATTAGTAAGCAGAAAACAAAAGACACCCTAATTTGAACATGCTTCTATCGCTCGGGATAGAAAATAAACAGAAGATCAAAGTTAAACAAGAACCAACGAACAACTTTGATAAAGAACGAAAATCAATACGAGTTATTGAAGTATGAGTAATTGAACAAAGCTTTAAAACTTGAAAGGAAAAACAACTGAAGCAATGTTGGTCTGTTTCCAGCCGTGGGTTGTTTGACGATTTCCTAATTCTAAAATAATGGGTTGCCCCAAGCGTAGGGCGGAAACCGATGTAGCACAATATCCGGTAAGTCCGGAGTCGAATCCACAGAGACAGTAATGTATGCTGACTAATCATTCGGGTTGTTACTTATTTAAATGGGCTCTTAAATAACCACCCTTTGTCGTTTGATTGAGATTAAATAAAACCTAGAAATTAATTGTACTTCTTAGAAAATTAAAAGGAGGCACGATCATGGGGTTCATAACACTTGTAACTAGTCCGGATTAACGTGCTCTGTTTGGAGTTCTTAAAAACATTTAATTTTAAATTGAAAAAGATACCTTGCAAGATGCGAGACTCTATGGTCGCTGTATACCCATGCGCAGCGAAGAATGAGTTTTGGACCCCCATTCCCCCGTTTACATGGGCTCCGACGATGCCCGGATTCGTCCGTGGGAAGTATTTTCCAATTTAAAATCGTTTTTCCATTGTTTGATAAAAGGAGCAGTGCCCGAACTAGCCACAGTGTGCTAATCACCCCGCGACCCTACCTAAACGACTACTCACTAATCATTATGTATGAAATAAAAAAAACCCTAACTTGAAACATATTTCTATTGCGCGAGATGAAAAATAAACAGAAAAATATCAACTAATCAAAACAAGCGAATAACTTTATAAAGAACAGAAATTAAAATTAGTTATCGGAGTGCGAGTAATTGAACAAAACTTAAAATAACTTGAAAGAAACAAAACGCGAAAGAAAAATAAACAATACTCGGAACGTCTGTCGTCGCCTCCGTTCTCGGCAGCCCCCGTTCAGTTCTTTCGTCCGTGATAAAAAAACCCTTTCAGAAGCTGCTGCCCTTTTATATGCTACATGTGCCGACATCGTTAACTTGGGCCCATTCAATTCCTTCAATTGGGGCTTGACCCAATGCCGTTTTTAGTTCAGCAGTACACGTTGCACTGTGCACAGTCAAAGAGAATCAAATTCTTCAAGCTTTTAACATTGGCCCATAGCATACAATGGGCCCACCATTTAATTTACTCCAGTTTGATAGGCCGTGGGTTTCAAAACAATCTCCTAACTCCTTTGATTAATTAAGTTCAGTGCCGAACTCTCCGCTCCATATTGACCTCCAAATGGATTAGCTTCGAACACCGTTTAATATTTTTCCTTTTGCTTATTCTTTTATAAATCCTCTAAATACACAAAAATTAAGCATTAAGCTGTAAGAAATAATATAAAAAAAGAATTAGCAAAGATAAATTAGGGGGCGCTAATGTGAACATGGGTTGCGAGACCTCCTTGTTCGACTATTCGTGCAAAGAAAGAAGGGAAAATGAAGGTCAATGATGTATTTTGATAATTAATATCCGCTAAGGACATTTTATTTATTAACAAATACTCTTAATATGTCTATAAAAGGTATTAATTATCAAATCACATCCTGAACCATTATTTTCCCAAGAAAGAATCCTGGATGGCAGCCCCGGTTGGATGTTTTTGCGTCCTAGAAGTGATCCTGATGGCCGACTCATGTATTAGCCCTATGTCCCCTATGTTTCTCTTCTCGTTGTGCCAGCCGAGAATTCCCTTTGGAAGGCCCACCATTTAGTCAAATTAACTTAACTGTGAACCATTGGGGTAAGTCCAAGTCCAATTCTTTTACTTCCAATGAACATTAATTACGTCAATTTGACTTGCGAATAATTATTCCGATTGCAGTCCAAACCTTCCACTCGATTGAATTTGAACGGGCGAACGTCGAATACCATTTAATATTTCAACTTTGCATATTTTTATATCAAACTCTCTGAATACCTACAACACAAAATTTAAGCATTAAAATACCATGTAATAAAATAAAAAGACTTAGAAATGATAAATTAAGAGGTTCTAATGTGAATATTTACGTGATTATCAGTAGAGCGGTTAAGATGTGCGGCTGTGGGTGCGGATCTTTTTGAGCATGATTGGGTTGTCGGAATTGGAGATCTTAATTTGTTGTTGGATGATGATGATGGCGAGGTTTTTAATTTTCTTGTTGGTTTGCGATCTTTTGCTTATTCTTTTTTCTTTTGTAGAGGTTTTTCTCTCCGGTTTCTTGCCGTTAGCCTTTCTCTCGACTGGATTTCTCTGAGTTGGGTTGTTTTTTGTTTTCGTAGGAAAAAGTTTAGTTGGTTTGGGGTATAGTCTATAGAATGAATCCCCGCTGTCTTGGTTATTTGGTCATTTGTCTAAGAATGAGTTTTCATCTTGATGTAATATTTCGTTGGAGTTATAATGTCATTTGTTATCATTTGGAAAAAAAGAAGAAGGGGGCATTTCAATGTTGAATTAGACATATATTCATTCCATATTCGAGTTAGGCCAGTCAATGGACCGAATCTAATCTGTAAAATCTAATCCAAATCCGAATCTGATGACGGCAATCCGTAATCCGGTAATCCGAATCCGAAAAGTACGGATCGAATCGGATCGGATTCGGATCATTCCGAATTAAATCCGAAAAAATGCGATTTAGATTGTTTTTTTAAAAAACCCCCAAAAGCCTGATAACACACTGTCACACTCTATTCCTTTCACTTCTCTGGGAGGCCGACGAACTCGTCACCGACCAACACCAGGTCTCTCTCTCTCTCTTTTTTCTCGCATTCAATAACCTTGCACGCATACCCTCCTTCCTCATTCTCTTCAATTTCTAGGGTTTTGTCTTCTATTGTCTCTTTTTCTCAATCCGAAATACAACCTACATTTTGTAGATTCGCTCTCGCATTTGATTTCTTCGTACACGCTTTGAGGGCTTTTCGGCATTCAAGCTCAAGAATTTGGTACGCGTTCATCGATAAATGTTTGAAAATAATGATCGTGTTTAGATTATGTTTGAAATCGGGGGTACGGTAACAATAAATTATTACTTGATGCTTTTGATGGGAAGGGTGGGATGACTATCGATTTTTGTCTTTTTAGGTCTCTATAAATCTGTGTAGAAAGGTTTTTGAAGATTGTATTTTTCCCGTTTCTATTTTTGTTGCTATTAGTTTTGACAGCATTGTAACTCTTGCTCTATCTTCTCTGTTATTGATTGTCTAATGTAGAATGTCGGAACATCTCAGTGAAACAACGGGTGAGAAGGACGCCGAGGAGGATATTTTTGAATTGGGAGAAGATTTTAGTCAACCATTAAAGAAGCAAAGAACACTTAGATCAAAGGTATGGAATAATTTTTCAAAGATTGGAGGAGATAGAGTGAGGAGTGATCATTGCAAAAAAATCTTTGTTGCTAGTAGTGCTAAGGGGATTAGTCACTTGAAAAAGCATTTCGAAAAAACGTGCCCTATTCTAAGACAAAAGGATGGAAATGTCCCTAAGAGTACCACACCCAAGGTTGCATCTTTTAAGTTTGATCAAGAGAGAAGTCGTATGGATTTTGCAACTATGATAATCAAGCATAACTACACGTTTAACATGGCTGAACATGAATTTTTTGAGATATTTTGCTATAATCTACAACCTATGTTCAAGCTTGTATCTTGCAACACATGTAGTGCTGATGTACATAATGTCTATGAAATTGAAAAGAGCAAGTTGTACTCATTTTTGGATGAGCTTTCTTGTAAGATGACTCTGACGACTTGTAAGGTCAAGTTTTTATTTGGCAAATCCCATGACAAAAATACATTGATTTGTATCTCTTATTATTGAGTTGAAATTTATTTTTTATTTATTTCTAGAGTGTCTTTTTAGGAAGTGGAAGGAAATCAAATCGTTTGTAATTGAGAGGATATGTTTTTAGGATCGAAATCAATTATATTGTAATTGAGAGATAGAGAAGGAAAAGGATAGAAGGAATCAAAGGAATTCGTAATCAAGGCAGATGAATAAGGAAAGAGGATCTCAAAATTCGTGGGTTGAAAAGGCAACGTGCATTAGTTGTGATTGCTCGAGCAACTCCGAACAAGCCTATACAGGTGCTTGAGCAACTTGACAGATTTCATCCATCTATATATATGTGGCTCACTTGGGATTTCGAGGTGACTGAATATATGAGTGCAGCCCCTCTCTTGCTCCAAAACAGAGAAATATCTAAGGGAGATTTTTAGTTTGTCTCTTGGAAAAAGATATGATCGTTTGATCATCAAACTTCCGGATTAATTCCAAGAGCCTTCTTCAAACTTTGTGATTGCTAATCGAAGTGGTTTTCCGGTGGATTCTGTAGATTATTGGAAGGCTTGAGCGATTTAAGGTAGCGGCGATCAAGCATTAGGTGCGGTGAACGAGTGATTCGGCAATCAAACCGTGGTCAACCGAGAGCGATTCTAGGTTGTAAATATAGGTTTGTTTGTAATCGTACAATGAGTTATAGTGCATGATTTCCTTCCCGTGGTTTTTACCCGTTTAAGGGGTTTTCTACGTATATCTGTGTGTTCGATATTGTTCATTGTTTATCGCTTTTAAATTCCTATTATTTTGCTTGTGTATTTAGATAACGAAAAAGGAATTTTCACGACTGATATATGGACCTCGGACCATCAAAACTTTGGGTATATATGTTTGACTGTACATTTCATTACTGACATTTGGGAACTCAAGAAGACAATTCTTGCTTTTAAAAAGATGTTTTCAATTGTTGTTGATAATGCAACAAGTAATGATGTCATGGTTACTTGGTTAGGCTTCTAAAGAGTTGGTTAAAGGAGAAGTCAATATTGTGTTCAAATGGGGCATTGTTTCATGTGCGTTGTAATGCACACATTCTTAATCCAAATGACGCTCCAAACGACTTTCCCACTGAAAATCTGAGTAATTCTAGAGGTTTTAGGTAGTAATAGATTAGATTAATTATGATCTGGTGCTTGTGAGATGTATGGAATAGCGTGTTCCTCCCAGATCATGAATTCCTAATGGCTGTTTGCTTTTCTGTTTAGGTGTTGCAAGGCCTAAAGATGGGTTCTAACCATATGCTTCTAACTTTGATACTGTTGATGAGGCTAGTAGCAGGAGGGGTGGTGGAGGAGGGGTCTCCTTTTGTTTTTGAATAGATGGAGCTTGGCAGAAACAAGGAATTGCGAATGCTGCCATCCTCATGGACAGTTTGCTTCTTATTAATTTTTTGCGAAAAGATATTAAACCAAATGAGTGCTTATGTAATAGATTGAACTCTATATCGATTGTAAATTTTAGTAAAGTCTCAGTGCAAGGGAGGGCTAGTTATTGTATGACTGCTGTATTTTGGTAATGGTATAGTCTGGATCTCTCCCTCTCCTCTCATTTTTTGGAGGGAAAAAAATGTATTTTTTTCCTTTTTTAAAAAAATTCTGGAATTTAAAAAAAAAAGATCAAATCGGATAAGATCAGATTCGGATTTTCAGATCTGATTTTTTTGGATTCGGATTATCACTATCGGATCCATTCGAATCTTATCGGATCGGATCCGAGTTTTATCTGATTCGGATTTATCGGATCCGGATCGAATCCGGTCTATTGACAGGCTTAATTGCAGTTTGATCAATCACGTGCAAATCTGGACGGAAGATTAACAAATTAAAAGAGCAAAGAGATGCTAAATGATGGATTAAGAGGGCAATGCGAAAGATTTTCTCAAAGAAGGGGGTAAAGTGAAATGTGACACTCATCAGAGATTTTTCTATTTTTGTTTTTTTTTTTATCCAGGGCATACTGACCGGCATTACTAAAGTCTTGTTGACTCAAAGTGTTCTTGAGCATGAATTAGAATTTGAACTTTCATACAGGCAGAATTCCAAATTCCTTAAGTCGTAAGAATCCACTAAAGAATTTTCCATTGTGGAGATCCTCTATACCACCGAAGTTTTCTATATCTCTGTTCCCATGTATTTTGGGTCTCTAGATTGTGCTTTTTCGTTAAAAAATTGATGTGATCCAACGACTGGCAATACATTTTGTTAATTTTAAAGAACGACTCTTGCCATTATTATTTTAAATCCCAAAAAATGCCTTTCCTCCACTCTAACACAATTAACACCTTATTTGGTTTAGCATTCATCTCATCTCATTTTTCTCTCTACACGTTTCTCAATACCTCTTTTCTCTCTATCTCTCTCCACTTATTACTACTAATTATCTCAAAAACAACTTTTAAAACTTTGAACCAAACAAGGCCTAAACCAATCTTGTTGCCCATGCCGATGCTGTTGATGTCATTCCTTCTTGTTCCCTCTCAAGTCTCTGTTGCTGAAAGTCGTGACAATTGTGAAGGATATAATGAGAATGACACATTTACAATTGCAGTTCCAGGCAAG
>BPLS01000621.1:0-12966 GCA_019656275.1 Rhododendron kiyosumense
GAAAAATGATTCCATGCTCTCTCACCCTCCTATATATACCCATAAATATGCTAATTGCACACTGTATCCTTCCACAATCAATTCTAACACTTTAGCCCAAAATTACATAAACACAATTATTTCATTTTTCTCCATTTATAAACATTAAAATTAATTGAATTAAATACGGGTTTCTACAGATGCTCCCTCTGGTACGTCTCGTAGTCCATCTCAGGATGCAGGTGACGTGTCAAGTCAGTATCAGGTCGCGTGAAAACCTCCAGCTCAACCAAAGTGTACTCCCCTGTGTGTGAGGCCCGTGGTGGAAGTGGTTCATGCACCTAAAACCCTGCATAGCCAAGTGATTGGCGTGTCACTCGGTCACCCAAGTACCACTGCCAACCAAAAGCTGACTCCAGCAGCACTCTGCTCGCTGTGATGACCCTACTGCAAGCCAAGTACTCAGGCTCAGGCTCTGCCACTCTCCAAGGATCCCACTCGATCTGCACGAGCAAATAATGCAAGTATCGGTCAGCGACAGCATTAAAGCAGTAAAGAGGGATATACATTTCCATCTTTAATAAGTTTCACGTTATACCTGTGAGGGGCGAAGCTCGTCTAAGTATATCCTGAAGCCATTCAGGTCACCTATACCTCTTTTCTCTCCCATGTTCTTCTTGCTCCAGATATGTGCACGCGGAAGGATCCCCAAGTCTAGGCTCTTCATCACTGGACGGCACATGTTCAAAACCTCGTAGGCCCAGAGTTGCATTGTCAACAAGAAATCAAATTGTCAGTGCAATGATACTATCGAGCAGGTTATGTAATCAAATGGATAAATGCATATTGGAAATGTACTTTACTATTGGAAATGTACTTTACTTTATTAAAATCATACCTCCCAGATCCGCCAGTACCCAGCAGTACTCATTTTCGTCCTCAACGAGTCCCCTATAAAACCATAAGCTGCGCCAAGCGCCGCTCCTCCCCTGTCGAAGCGTGAGGCCGTCCTCAGATCTTTCAGCGCGAGCAAGTAAGATAGGTGAACCTTGCTACGCCTGTTCGGATATAGGGTAGCACCAAAGAGGTACAGCAAGTACACCTGGGCTATCTGCTCTGCCTCTTGATCAGTCGTCACCTCCTTCTTAAGATATCGGACGAACTGCCCATACCTCGCCATACCTTCCTCAACCTTGGGCACTTCTCCCAAGAAACACTCCAGGGCTGCCTCGTCCGACCTATTTTTCTAACAGTTCAATTCATATTTTCGATTGATTTATGTTATTCCCGCATGGAATTTGACAGCACCAACAGACTTTGGAACAACAGCCATAACTCCTAGCTCTGGACTCGAAAACATGCACCGTTTGTTTTGTTAGAAACTAGACGCATAGAGCTTTCCATCGATGCATCACATGCATCATGGGTATGTCCGAACGATAACAGATTTGCATCCAAAGTGACCCAAAATCTGCCTTTGTACTAGTTTCACTATTATGTTGAGTTATATATTCGCGAGGCCGTAGTGAGGTACTTGAACTCTGTTTTTGACGTACGACCTATCAACTCGAAGAAGAAGAAGTCTACTTTTCAATGGTTTAAATGTCGTTCTTAAATTTATGTTATTTGATTGGATATTGTAACGCATCTAATTTTGGGAATGTTAAATAGACATTTTTATGGAAACCTAAAAAGAGTCTGGCTCATTATTACATCATAATTCTCACAAGAAAGGGGAAACTAGGGTTCCTATCTTCTGCTCCACCTGCTCCTCTATCCTAGCCAGCTCCTTACCTCCTTAGCTTCCAAGGTGTAGAGTTCACCTTGTTCATCTATGAGGTCTGACACATTATACTAGCGTCGTCACTGATATAATATGTCAGGGTCAGTAAAGGTAACACCACGGGTTACAAAAACTTAATAGAATAATCCCACACTTGCTAACCCATAACTTAGTAACATAAAATTTCATATTTGACAAACAGTTAACAATGACACATCCACAGTAGCTATTCAAGTAATGTTGGTGTCCATGATTTCTGTGTTTCTCCTACGCGACTCCTCGTAGAACGTGCCCATTTTTCTTATACCAAATCAACATTTCCAAAATCTTTTTTTTTACACATCCAACCTCGGTTCCGCCGCTCCGGGTTATCGAGTATTCTCACAATGGTTTTGCCGCTCTGGGTTCCCATTGGCACACAAACAAACATACACAACAAAATGGGCTACCAAGTCCGGCCACATTTTGGTTTTCAAAACATCTTTCTTTTCAAAACACACCTTGTATTAACAACACCCGAAGTGTCATGTTTCTAACTTTCTCAATTTTTGTCTCGTTTTCATGTATGGACTCAGCGGCAGGACCTTTTTACGTAAGTACCCATAAATCATTCATTGTAATCTTGAACTAAACTAGCAAGATCATCCAACTCTATATTACTTCATCATGCTCAAATCCCAACTTAAAGCATAACGCCACATGTACGGACGTCTTTGGAGTGGAAACCATTTATGCTTTATCACACATCAAGACAAACAATTCAAGTAAATCACATATACATGATCATAACCATCCTAAAGGTCAAAATACTAATACTTCTAATCAAGCGATAAATTCTTATCTTTCAAATCCATTCTTCTTTCTCTTTGGGAAGTTCAAAACAACATACACTACTACAATAATCGTAAAAGATGACAGTTTAAAAGTGTCATTAAACATGAAAGATGACAGTTTTAAAACTGTCATCTCTGGAGCTGTCATTAAAAGTCTGAAGTTTAAAATGACAGTTTGGAACTGTCATCAATATCTATAAAGATGACGCTTTTTAAACATAATTGAAAGTAGAAGATGACAATTTTGAAACGTCATTAAAGTGCTTTAAAACTTTCATTTTTTTAAAAGATGACGTTGTTTAAGTGTAATTAAAAAGTAAACGATGACAGTTATAAAGTGTCATTGAATGTGTAATATTACATTTACAAACCCTAATGAAAAGTGGTCTAAAACTGTCATCTTTTATGTCATGGCGGTTTTTAAAAACCGTAATATAAAATCCAAACATCACACTTATTAGCTGTCATCTTTTCTTTACATATATATATATATATATATATATATATATATATATATATATATATATAGACACACACACGAGATGCCACTTTTCTGTATTATCTAAAAAATATGAAAATGAGAGAATCAACCATTCTTTGTTCCAAGACAAGATCATATTTAGACAATCAAAAAAATAAAATCATCCACTAACAGAAAAAAGTCTATATATTAATAATTAAAACATAAAATCATTCTCTAGAACACAAAGTTCCCAGTCATCTTTCAAAAACAAATTGCTAATTAAAAATGTACGAAATACAAATAAATAATGACTAGCTAGCTAGCTAGTGTTAAAATAAATCAGCTCTGTATTCTTCAATCCAAAAAGTTGTGTTGTTCACCGTGTTTCCTGCATTAAACACGATATACAACTCGTAAAACACAAGATCATAAAGGGAAAAATAACTCAATTGATAGATTACAATAAAACATTACAAACACAAAAGATCGCGAGCACGAACCCATGAAAAACAAGCAAATGAGAATAGAAAGCTAACAATGAACTAAAAAGGGGGATCTATTCGAAAGACCGGCCGGCACCCACCGCACTGAGGGACTGAGAAATTAATAGAGTACAAAACGTATCTTCAAGCTTTACCTTATTCAGATCGTTCAGAGGGCGATCCGTTCATTAAGGGCGTAATAGCGAAAAATTTCCTAAGCAAGTATCTGCTTTTTTGATAAGTCCTCTGGGCAAAGAACTTGAATTACATTATCTTTATTACGTAATAGCGAAAAATTTCCTAAGGAAGCATTTGCTTTTTTGATTAGTCCTCTGGGCAAAGAACTTGAAGTACATCTCTATTGCCTATTTGTTGTTTTTTCTTCCCTCCCCCCGTTAGGTTAGTTACCGTCTGTACTAATCAATCCTTTCCCAAGCTAAGATTATATATTCGTCCTCGGCCAATCACTGGTTTGTTCCCCTGATGGGAACTGTTTCCTTCAACCAATGAAAGAGGATACTTGCTCTAGCTGGATTGGTTTAACAGCGGATCAAAACAAAAACAAAAAAAACTAAAAAAGAATTAGAGTGAAAATGCCACAACCCCACTGAAAAGATAACAACCCTCATTCAATACTCTCACCCACAACACCCTCAAAACAATAGAATAATATAAGGATCAGACAGATGTTCTTGTTCCTTAATTAACCAGACTAATATAGCAGCAAATGTTCCTTTTGCATTAACCAAGATATTCCTTGTTTAACTAAGATGAATATTGCCAAAAAGATCGATCGAGTATATTGAGCCATCATAAGTGCAGAAACTAGCGCACACGGGTAACAGAATTTAGCCCATCATTGACATCATAAGCTGAACACTCCATCACACACCCTCACTAGTGCAGATAATATTAACCAAGCTTTTTAATCCACATCATATGCTGCACGTACCATATTTGCAAGTTTGCAACCAATTCTCAAAGCTTCTTCTTGATACAAAGACTATATGCTATATATAAGAGTGTACTTCTATAGTAATTCGTGTAATGTTTTTCAATTCACGTGTGAGTGTGCGTATAGCTAGATACACCAACTAAAACTGGAATGCAAGAATATGATGCTTGAAAACACTTTGAGAGACTTACACGTAAAAAGGGGTACTCCGTGTAGCTTAAAAGAATTGCTGCTCATACTTTGTCATGACGAAGTTTATCCACTCAACTCGCACTTCATCAATTTCAGCTTTCGTATATGTGTTCCTTCCATTAAACTTCATAACACATCATGTAGCGACCCGTAATTTTGGCCCGTATTTTTTTTTAAGAAGTATTGTAATTATTAGTAAAGGCGTGACGTGAAAATACGAATAGTGTTATGGTTACTTGATTGGGGTTAATGTGATGTCATTATTTGTGAAAGAGAACAAGTGTTATTAGTGTGTGTGCATGTATATGAGTGTGGGTGGGAAGCATGGAATAATTTTTCCCCTTTCCATTTTCTATGTCAGCCGACACATTCACACACAGTCACAAAAAAAATCATCTCTCTCTCTACTCTCATCCGGCTCTCTCTCCTCTCACCTCTCCATCAACTTCTCTCCTAAATTTCATCTTCTTAGAACAAGATTCCGGACAAAGTCCGAGAATTAAAGTCATTATACGGAGCGCGGGCTTTCCAGATATCCAAGAAAAATCATGATCGGACCACGTGGGAGTTCGGTTGACTTGGTCAAAGGGTCGGGTTTTGCTCAAAACCCTTGAGGTAGGGATTTCTTACTCTCGCTATGCGTTTATACGGTGTTTATGTACTTAGATCGTGCCTTGTTTCGTTGTTTGAGGTTGTTCGTTCCAGTTCCGTAAATCTGCAGAACAGGGTCTTCGTTTTTGGGGTTTTACGCCTGCTTAAACTCATGATTGAATTTTGGTTCCTTCATATGAAATAGAGTAGACTTAGAGCCCGTTCTAATGCCGCTGGAATCACCCAAAACCGTTGAGAATTGAATTAATGGTGGATTTTAGAAATCTGGTTACGAATCTGTCTCGTGTTCTACTGTTTATGCTCGTTTTCTGGGTTTGTGCCCAACTTTAAATGGCTGTAACTTTCTCGTCTGATGTCCGTTTGATAGAAACTTTATATCGGTTCAAAGGTCTTGAAGTTAGCTTTCATTTGCCGCTAGAATCGTCTTAAAACTCTTAGTACACAGAAAGTTATGATCGTTTGAGTGGAGGTGTATCAATCTGTCACGCAGATTCGTATCGCTTCGGTAAATGCCTATTTAACCATCCTTGGAGTCCAGATTTGACTAGGGTTCCTCCATACCTTTTAAGCTTCATTCACTTGCGCAACTTTTGGGATTAGAATCGCTCATAAATATTAAGAACTCGATTTATTATGATTTTTAGAAGATTGTCCTGTAATCTGAAAGTCTGGGCAGCGTACAAAGCTGCGTTTTTCATCGTTTGCTATGGCTAAACGATGCTATTGGTTATGGGTCCTTGTGGGTTTAAAAGATTGGTAAGTTAGTGAACTTTTGGCGTTAGAATCATTGAAAAATATTGAGTCTGGAATTTTTAATAAGTTGTCAAACACTGACTGCTCTGTAGGACAGTTCCGGTCGGTTGATTCTCGTTCGTCTGTTTTGACTCCCGATCACTTCTAACACCTTTTGAACATCATTAAACCATCCTTAAGCTCGATTACTCGAGTTCCAATGAGTTAATGACCGTTTAAATTCCTTTGATATCCGTTAAGCATTATCTTAGTGTTGTTGTAAATGAAATACGTGATGTAAGATTGTTTAGGAGCACCAAAGGCTAAGTGAGACATTGTGGGAAGTATAGTTGGTAGACGTGAGCTTTTCTAGTGATCCGAGTGGTAGCACAGTAATGCGTATCCGTGTAATTTACTTATCCTTCGAACTCTTTTGGCGCTCATTTCACAAGATCTAAGTATCAATATTAGTGAGTAGTATGTTGTAGAGTTGTTATGGAGTTGGTATGATATTGTGATGTACTAAGAGAAAAAGGCGTGTATTGATTTGTCAGCTGATATTATGTTATGATTGATCGTTTGGAATTCATTGAAATGTGATTGTCGATCCATGTTTGACCTATAAGTCGGCGTGATTGACGTGCTCTATTGTGTCATGAGATTAGAGAAGTGTTTGTTGAATGGGTTGTATGATTAAGGGGATTCGAGTGGCTGTAATTGAGAATTGGAATAAGAAGTGATTGCAACGCAAAAGGTGGAAACGCAGAGTGGTCGAGATTAAGATAAGTGTTGAAATCGTTGTGAACCTATTGTGAGTACGTTTGACTGATGTGAGTTTAATAATGTTTCTACTTGACACGTGAACGGTTAGGAATACTTACAAGCTGTTTGGAACTCTTTGGCTGTAGTCTGTCTTCCGTTGTAATAAACTCATGTTTCTCATGTTCACTTATCAAATTCTTTCACTCTTTGTGCATACTTCATCGCATTTTCATATAGCTTGAGTATAGATTTCTCTACTGGGCTAGTTTAGCTCAACCTATCCTTTTCAGGTATTTAACAAGGAAGTTGGCATGGCGTGCATTGTGTGCCTGTTGATCGTGGGTTTCGGAGGTATAAAAGAGGCGACCATTTGGCATTTGTTTGAAATTAGTATTCAAAAGAATGATTAAAGTAAAATGTAATATTATTTTGACATTTGTATATCTTGGGGCTTCGAGCTAGGGTTGTAACGTTTGAATTGAACTTTGAGGATTGGGGGAAAATATGTCATTTGGGTATTATCGGTACTTCATTAATGATTTTTATTATTTAAAATGATTATTATTTATGTTGAAAATCGAGGGCGTGACACATCATTATGAGTTACGCATATAAAAGTTGGTCTCAAAAGCAATATAAAGCAAAATAGAAAGCTAAAAATATATCTTACATTATTTTTGCTTAAGATGCCCTGATCTCTAATCAACTCTCGCATGAACATCATTACGTAGAACTTGCATTCCACATCTGTCAGTTGTTTTGGGCACCATACACAAGTACACAATTTTCATAAGAAGAGACGTATAAGCAACATCACTGGCAACACCCCCAAAATATTGAGCCCCATCAATACCTGAACTACTTTCCAGTGTAGACTTCTCCTCCTATTTCCCTTATTTCCTTCATAAATTATGAATGCACTTCACTAAAGGAATCAATACTTGTAATTAGCACCAATGCACATAATAAAATATAGTTAAATTATACTGCACAATTTAAAATACTTACGTGCTAATTAGGATTTTAATGTTCAAAGGGACTTTACTGTTGATTGAATCAAGATAGTATACAGTTGAAGTAGACTCTTCAATGACTAACAACACCCAGTGAACCCTATATATAATCATATCATAAGTACCAGCATATTAAGCCATTTCACAAATGGATGTGGAAAATAATACAAATATTAAACCAAGACAAAATTACCCAATATTACAAGGAGCGAAAACCAATTCACCGGACTTTGCATCCTCTAGTCTACGTGCAAGCAATGCTTCATGTGAGTCGTCACCGGGCTTATTTTTTACACTTGTAACATATGGGTTGACAAAGAAAAAACTTCTATGCATGTTTGAGGCCTTCATAACTTCATATAGATAGCTGACCAAATAGAGTCGTTAGCAATAATACATGTAAACATATATCTACTTACATGACATAACTTGCTAGTCTTACCTCATATACAACACAATGCATTGAATGGATAGCTCTTTTAGTTCACATATGTACCCCATGTCTACCTTTTGGAGATGATAATCAATAGCCACGCCAAATAAATCCTTCTCGACTTTCATTTCTATGGCTTTAAGGGGTAAGAGATGCTTGACAAGTGAAGTGAACAATCGAATGGACTCTAGATTTTTTCACAAGCAACATTTTTTGAAGTAGCCTAAGTTCAAAAATGTCAAGGGTTAACAAATATGGACTGTAAATAAGGAATATTAATAAAGCTGCGATTGCATAATTTACCTCATTGCCAACCACTTCACGATTTTTTGAGGCTCCCTAATAGAAAGTTCCCAAAAAAAAAAAAAAAGTAAGCCCACCCAATTTAACCAAATTTGTAACGACCCTGATTTCGGTCAATGAAAATTTCGTTAAATATTTGAATTTTTTTTTTGATTACTTGAATCTGCTTCGATTTACTTTTAAATTCATGTAATTGTTGTAATTACACTTTAGCCCTTGAACTTTCATTTCTTGCACTTTGGTCATATTTAGCAAGCCTAGATAGCTTCTAACCATCCGATTGGAGAAATTAAACTAGGAAGCCTTCTAATCACTGTAAAAAGACCGTTTTGCCCCTCATTGAAACTTTTGGACCTTTTGAACCCTAGACTAAGAATTAATTATTCTTTTTCTTTTAATCAAATTAGTTTTATTCTTTGTCCATTGGACAATAAATGTTAGGGAAACTATTGTCCATTGGATAATAGAACCCCATTTGTTTATATTAAATATATATTTGGTTAAAGTACTAAGAATATTAAAAAGTAACTTTTTGATTACTTTAAAGAACCTTTTTGGATTATTTTATTATATAATCTCCCTAGCAACTATTATCCATTGGATAATAAAAGTTAGGATGGTTATTATCCATTGGATAAAAGGTTAAATCTTTCACCTAGTACATGGATGGATTAATTTAGTCTTTTCTTTTAACCCCATGTGCCAAAGTACCAATTATTTTAATATAAAAGTTACCTAATAACTATTGTCCATTGGACAATAGAAGTTAGGGGATTTATTACCCATTGGGTAATATCATTAGTCTTCCAACAAAGTACAAGGATTTTATTAAATAATCAAGTCTTGGATTTTCCCATGTGATTTTGTACATTAAATTATTGGGGTAAATCAAAACCCTAGATTTCTAAAAGTACTACTTTTTTATTTGTTTACTTGAACATTTATACATGCATATATATATATATATATGTACTTGAGAGAGAGAGAGAGAGAGAGAGAGAGTAGAGAGAGGCTGGAGAGAGAGAGAGAGAGAGAGAGAGAGAGAGAGAGAGAGAGAGAGAGAGAAGAAGAAGGAAGGAAGAAAGAAGAAGGATTTGGTTGTACTTTCATGATCTTCCATTATTCTTCATATCTTGGTATATCTTTCTTCCTAACTAAGTAACTGACTCTCCATTAACCTCCATTGTACTCTTTTGTACACTTTGCAATGGTTTAAACCCTTAGATCTTGTACCAATCTCATCTCCACCATTCAATTGATCCAAGATCAAATCCTTGGTACAAGAATAGCCATGCAAGCCTAGGATTGCCTTTGATCTTTCAAGATTCATTCCAACTGTCAAAGTGAGACTTAGAGAGAGAGAGAGGAGAGGGCCAAGGCTTTGCCTATAAATAGAAGCCCTTCCAAGCTTCAAAACTCACACCTCAAGCATTTGCTCTTCCTTCTCTCTAAAAACCATTTCTGGGCAGCCTACTGTCCCTTCGGAAATCCTCCGTTTTCTCCTGCTTAGAGAAGTTTTTAGGATCAACTTCTTCTGGAAAGTTGTAGAAAACTTCGAAACCTTCAAGTTAGACCCAAGAACCACCTCAATCGGTTAAGAAATGACCAAGATATTGGCATCCGAAGTTCAGTAAAATTTCGGATTCCAAATTCCAGACAGCTTACTGTCTTTTGCTTTACCCCCATTTTTCTCCAACCTAAAGTCGTTTCTAGGATTAACTTCCTGCACGGAAGTTGTAGAGCACTTCAAGAACTTCGATTTCGACCCAAGAACGATTGTATTCGGCCAAAGATTGACCGAGTTACTGCTGTCCGAAGTTCGGTCCAGATTCACCACCCGTAGAAATTTTTCCAACTAGCTTATTCGGCCCCGACTAGTTTCGGATCAAGGTAGTTATCCTTACCTACTTTTCCAAGTATAAAGTAGTTTTTCACCCTAATTCTATGTATTGTATAAATCGCATGTTGTTTGGAAGTTACTTTGATCGTAAATAAAAAGTTGGAAATGCATGATGTGTGTTGTTTTGATTCAAGCATGCTATGTAGCTTAGATGATCTTGTTGTACTATTTCAAGGCTTTGATTGAATGCATGATTGTATGAAAAGTCTTACACGCGGAGTCTTGCATGAGGACGTGACATGAAAATCGAGGAAGTTAGAAACATGGCACCTAGGGTGTGTTTAACAAAAGAGATGTGTTTTGAAACCGCGATGTGGCCGGACTTGGTAGCCCATCGTGTGGATTGTGAAAACCGCAACGTGGCCGGACTTGGTAGCCCGTTGTGTGAATGAAAACTCGTAATGTGGCCGGACTTGGTAGCCCATTGCGTGGGTTGTGAAAACCACGAAGTGGCCGGACTTGGTAGCCCTTTGTGAAGATTGCCAATCGGGCCGGACGTGGTATCCTTGTTGGTAATATGGCTTGGTTATCCGTGGAGAGGAGCCAATGCAAGTTTTGTGTGCCAACGGGAACCCGTCGCGGCGGAACCGTTGAGAGGATGCTCGGGAACCCGGCGCGGCGGAACCGAGATTGGATGAGTTAAAAAGGAGACTTTGGAAAAGAAAGGTAGTAATAACAACACGGTCTACGATGGGTTACGTAGGAAGAACTTCGAGGATCTTGGACACCGATGATAATTACGAAATGAATGTGGATATGATATTGCTTTTGCCTTTTGTTACTGCTTATATACGCATCATATGGAAATCAATGTTTTATTATGATATTGGTTCATAAGTTAAGGATTAGTAAGTAGGATTTTACTACTGAGCCTTCGTAGCTTATGGTGTTGCCTTGTGGTGACCCTGGCATATTATATGGGTGGCGACGCCGGTATAATATGTCAGATTTGATAGACGAACAGGGCGAACTATTCACCTTGGAGGCGTTCGGAGCCGAGGAGCTGGCTAGAATGGAGAAGCAAGAAGGACTGTAGTTAGGAACCCTAGATCCCTCTGTTATTTGAATAAAAGTACTTTTGTAAGGTTTATGATGTAATAACGAGCTGGACTCGCTTCATTTTTATAATGAATTGTCTTATTTAACGTACCCAAAATTCGGGGCGTTACAAAATTGTAGTAAACAATTTTGCATTGATAACATCATACCTTACTGCCAGCAATTCCAAGATGTCCCCCATTGCCAACAATTCCAAGATTTCCCTTATTGCTAGCAATTTCAAGATTTCCCTGATGAAAAAATTTCAAAAATATAGTAAATATATATATATATATCATTAATTCAATTAACCAATAGTACAAAAATTAAATCAGACGTCTACCTCGTAATCAACCAATACAAGTTTTTACGGCCAAGCCAATTGATACCCCAATGCCTCTCCTACAATGGCTGCCTCTCTTGGGATGGGTATAGGAAGAAGGGCATCCTCGACAATCACAACATCAACAGACACACGTACATTGTCTCGGCCAAGCAAAACTGTATGAATCGTTTCGTGTGGTCCAACTCTCTCAAACATTGTACCATGAGCAACAATGTGTTCACGGGATCCTACTGCCAATTTACATTGTTTGCTCTACGACAAATTGCACAAATTAAATATCAAAATAAAGCATCTACAGTTGCTAAGTGCATTATTAAAAACATTACTATTTTCACCACTTGCTTCTCAATTTCCTCGTCATCATACTCGCCATTCTTATTCTGACGTGCTTTCTTCCACATGACACTCCTATCAAATTTCTTGGCTTTTGATTTACTACGAGTCCCTGTGTAACGCCCCTAATTTTAGGTACGTTAATAAAGGAAATTTATTACAGAATATTGAGTCACTGCTCATTATTACAAAACGGCTCACATAGGAGCATTTGAAGTTCAAAAGACAATCAAAAGGAAGCTAAGAGATCCTATTCTACGGCTCCTCTTGCTCCTCCATCCTAGCGAGTTCCTCGGCTCCGTACGCCTCCAAAGTGAATAGGTCGCCCTGTTCATCTATCAAATCTGACATATTATACTGGCGTCGCCACCCATATAATATGCCAGGGTCACCACAAAGGCAACACCATGAGCTACTAAGGCCAATAGTAAATCCTACTTTACTAACATCGATTTCCACATGATAAGTACATAAGCAGGGAATAAAAGCAATAAGCTAACATGTTTACATTCGCTTGTAACTATCATTGGTGTTTGACTCATCGTTAACTTTTTCATTGTTACACTTTATCAAAAAACACCTTTTTAACTCACCCAACCTCGATTCCGCCGTTCCGGGCTCTCGAGTATCCTCACAATGGTTCCGCCGCACCGGGTTCCCATTGGCACACATTTCATTGGCTCCGTAACGCGGATAACCAAGACAAACACACCCAACCTCGATTCCGCCGTTCCGGACTCTCGAGTATCCTCACAATGGTTCCGCCGCACCGGGTTCCCATTGGCACACACACACACATACGTAATA
>BPLS01000621.1:12976-41472 GCA_019656275.1 Rhododendron kiyosumense
CCCTTGAAATAGTCATTACGTAGTTTCGAAGATATTTTCCAACCGGGAAAAACACAACAACCTTGTTAAACACACCCTAGGTGCCATGTTTCTACTTTCTTGGTTTTCGTGTCACGTTTGCATGCGAGACTCTGCGTGTGAGACTTTTTACAAACAACATACATCATTCCAACTTCATAACAACATCTAAGCTACGTAACATGCTTGAATACCATAAACAACATAAACATGCATTTTTACTTTTCAAACCACGTTCAAAGTCACTTTTAAGCTTTTAACAAGTAAGTAGAGAATTTCAAAGTAAGATCACAACTTCTTTACAAAATCAAAGTAAGCTTTTGAAAACTAGATAAGAATACTACTAATTAGATAGGAATGACTACCGTTCTCCTTGGCGGTGGCTTGAACGTCGGGTGAAATTCGGCAGCGTAACGGCCCTCCGATTGCTTCGAAAGGAAAAGTTTTGGAAACCTTTTCCTAGAAACAACTAACTAACTACTACTACACTACTTTTAGAGCCGTCGGGTGGTTTTGGAAGTGGCTCGGGGGTTTCGCTCAAGAACTCACCAAAACAAAGGAAACTTTGAACTAAAACAAGGAAACTTGAAATTTCTAGAGAGAAGGAGGAGCAATTGCTTTGAGGTGTGAATTTCAAGTGAAGAATGAGCTTCTATTTATAGGCAAGGGGTGCCCCTCTCTCTCTTATGGCCGGCCCTCTCTCTCTCCTCCATTCCCCAATTTTTAATCCAAAACAAATCCAACTTTGAAGCATGAATCAAGGAAAAATCCTAGGCTTGCATGGCTAGGTTAGTACTAGATTGGATTCTTGGATCAAATGGAAGGATGAGATGAGATTGGTACATGATCCAAGGGTTGAGGAAATTCCAACTTTAATGGAAAATCAAAGGAAAAATCAATGGAAAATCAATGGAAATCCTAGGTTGTAAGGCTATGGTGTACCTTGGTGAGATCTTTGGAACAATTGGAGGGTTGAGATGAGAATTGTACACAATCCAATGGTTGAGAAGTTTGCTAGGTAAATATGGGAGTACAAAGGTGTAAGGATTTGATTTAGGAAGAGATAAATCTCTTGGATTTGAAGTACACATCACAATTCAAAGCAAGACAACATCAAATCTCCTTCCCTCTCTCCTTCCTCTCTCTCCTCTCTCCCTTCTCTCTCTCTCTCGGCCTCTCTCTCTCTCTCTCTCTCTCTCTCTCTCTCTCTTTAGCAAGGCAATATATATATATATATATACATCTATATGTGTCATACAAGTGTAAGAAAATCAAATAAACAATTGGTTTCAAGGTACTTTTGAAATCCAAGGTGAATAAAGTCTAGGATTCACTCACCAACTAATAATAAATTCTAGGGTACCTTAGGTATTAGAATAATCATCCTAGGTACAATACATATATACACATATATATATATATGCATAAAGGTAGGAAAAATCCCATTAAAGAACAATTAAAGGGTACTTTGGTCACTATTTACTTTTGATTAAAGTAATAGTACTTTTCCCCAAATTAAGGAAAGTAATTAATTAAATGATCTAATGGTACTTAGGAAAATTCACCTCTTTATCCAATGGACAAATCTTCCCCTAACATCTATTACCCAATGGATAATAGTTATTAGGCCAAAGAAAATATTTA
Source organism: Rhododendron kiyosumense (assembly GCA_019656275.1). Lineage (NCBI taxonomy): Eukaryota > Viridiplantae > Streptophyta > Magnoliopsida > Ericales > Ericaceae > Rhododendron > Rhododendron kiyosumense. The sequence continues at coordinate 14,639 of BPLS01000621.1, forward strand.
AGTAATCAAAAGGTACAATAAAGTAAGTTTACTTTTTAATATAAACAATTGGGATTCTATTACCCAATGAATAATAATCCCCTAACCATTATTGTCCAATGGTCCAAGAAATAATCCAAATTGATTAAAAGAAAAAGAATATCAAAATATAAAGTCTAGGGTCCAAAAGGTTCAAAAGTTCCAACGAGGGGCAAAACGGTCATTTTGCGAAGACTACGGAACTTTTCGGTTTAGTTACCCTAACCGGATAGTTAGATGCTAACTAGGCTTGCTAAGTAGGACTAAAGTGCAAGAATTGAAACTAGAGGGACCAAAGTGCAATTATGGCAAAATTCAAGAATTAACGTAATTCAAGCGATTAAAATAAATAACTCGAATAATAAAAATAACTTTTTATTCCATAAAATTCAGAGTTATTACACCCTGAATTGGGAGCTGAGCTTGGATCAGAGGTTGGCTTGGCACGGCTGACTAGATCTTCAGCTTGTTTCTACGAATAAACAGGCAAATAATTCTATATCTAATAACTAACAAAGCAAAGTCATATGTATAGATACCTTTTTATGAAATAACGTTAATTACATAATTTTTTTTTGTACAATTACAAATTCTACCAAAACTTACTAGTTCCGCTTCAAACTTAGCGTAACTCTTTCGGCTGAGTCTATGGTTACATTTATTGGCACTCCGGCTCTCTCGTTGAACATTACTTGTTGCCTTCAAAAAAATACAGAGAAAGATAAGTCTTTACCTACACAAAATGATAGAGAAAGATTCAAGTAGTTAGCCATCTCCATCGTTCTAATAGACGTGAGACCATAGTTACCTCAAATTCTTTGCAATTTCTCTTTTTGACAAATGAGTCCCAGTGATTTTGTTCTATGAAAGAATAGATTCCCGGTGGCTTTGAAATAAGCTCTGGATCTGACTTGTATTTACACATGTGCTTCGTCAGGGTTTGCTTGAATGTCCTCCATTTTACTGAGATCGAAGATAAAACTTGCTTTTTACTGTTCAGATCCACATCAAATGCCGTCTGAAAAATTAAAAAATAAGTTGTAAAAGTAGTGAATTAGTTGACTGATCAAATGAAATATCAAAAGTCGAGATACAAGTCAAGGTACTTGCACAGACTTCCACAATTTATCCTTCAAATCATCTGGTACGTGATGCCAATCTTTTTGAATTACCGGGACCATTGTTCAAGCCAGAACTCCAAGATAACTCACAAACTTTGGTTGATCTTTCCCGACTGGCCGACCCTGCTCATCATACTGAACGACTATCCGTATACCGACACTCTTATTTTTTGTAATCTCGGGTAGAGTTGTGGAACCTCTACCCTTCCTTTTTTTACCCTGTGAATCCCTTGGTGACGTTGGTGCACTCTCTTCATTATTAGCTTGGTTAATAGAGGAATCCATCCTGTATCAAAATGCCACAAAAAAATTAAACCTCACAAGTGAATAATACATTGAATTAGTAGTTACCCCTGTAAAGAATGAGCAAATCAGCTTACATGGAAAACCAACATTTACAATGTACGTGAATAAAGCAACAATGAATGAACAATACAATCATTTAAAATTCCAAGTCCAAATAAATAAAGCAACAATGTAGAATGTAGATGAACTGCCCAAAAAAATTTGTCATTCTTTAGCTAGTTATCAATCCAAGTTCCCTCACAATCTCCTCGCAAGCAAGATAACGTAGATTCATCAGTAACATCAAATGGTTCAACTTGTGGTAATTCTTTGCCAGTTCCATTATTCTCAGCAAAACAATTATTTAGCTCATCATCTCCATCAAAAGGATATCGACGCTGAGGAGGTTCGAGAACAATCGACCACCTCAAATCAAGTTGATCTTCTACATAGAAAACTTGCTTGGCCTAAGAAGCCAAAATGAAACAATCGAATTTGTGGCCTATCCTCCCAAGCTCAACTAGCGTAAAACCAAGCTCATCCACTTTGATACCCTTATTGTTATCAACCCAGTTGCACTTAAATACTGGAATATTGAACGTGTGATAATCAAGCTGCCATATCTCAGTTATAACTCCATAAAAATTCAACTCCCCAAACATAGGGTTCTTATCCTTGTTATTAGTAACTTGCATTGCTATTGCCACAAAGCTAACTCCACTATTCTGGGTGACTCGTGAATTATCACGATCTTTTGTGTGAAAACGATAACCATTTATGATGTAGCCGGAGTATTTGATCACATCGAAACGGGGACCTTGTGCAATCCACTTTAGGGTATTGGAAATATGCTTTTTGTTACTATTTAGCTCATCAGCAACCTGCACACAGTTAAATGATTAGTCAAGTTGGTCAACGGTAAGTTTGTTAATGATATACAAAACTGAATTGACAAATATTAAGGGTTGTTGTACCTTTTCACGGAGCCAATATATAAATTTTTTATTGTGCTCAATTTGTAGCCACGTTTGATTTTATGATTGACGAGGATGATGTTCCTTCAAGAACGCCATATGTTCCTTATCAATGATTAGAAATCATTTGAAATCACCAACTATTATAACTAAATACAATTGTATGAAGAAAAAAAAAAGAAAAAAGAAAAGGAATGTCCTTATTCAATGTACGGTTGAACTTCATTTGTGTTTTCTAACACATAACGATGAGATTGCTCCCATTCTTCACGATCAATGGCAGTAACACGACCACCAGGTAAAGGCCTTCCAATTGCTGAATCCTCGAAAGTCATGTTTCTATCCACAGGAACCCCAATAGAATCCATCCCAGATAAGTAATCTGAGCAAAACTCAACACCTTCTTCTGCAATGTAGCTTTCAGCAATGCAACCCTCCGGACGATTACGATTACGCACGTAACCCTTTAAGACCTTCATGTACCTCTCAAATGGATACATCCATCGAAAGTGAACAGGTCCACAAAGTCATACTTCTTTGACAAGATGCACCGTCAAATGAACCATGATATCAAAGAATGACGGCGGAAAGTACTTTTCAAATAAGCATAATGTAATCACAAGATCTTATTGAAGTTTTTCTAATTTCGGCACATCCACCACTTTGCTACAAATAGCATTGAAAAAGAAACATAATCTTGTCATGGCATATCTCACTTCTTTTGGCAACACAGAACGTAGTGCCAAAGGTAGCAACTGTTGCATCAGTACATGACAGTCATGTGACTTGACACCATAAAGCTTCAGATCTGGCATCGAGACCTTACTTCTAATATTCGAAGAGTACCCATCAAGGACTTTGAGTTCTAACAATGTTGTGCAAAATATTTTCTTCTCCTCCCTCGACAATGTATAACATGCGGGAGGTAGGTACGTTCGCTTCTCTCCAATTACCGGTGCCAATGCTTCCCGTAGGCCCTTCTCTACAATATCTAGACAAGAATTAACTCCATCCTTTGTTTTTGCCTGGAATATTAAGTAGCGTACCAATGATGCTCTCCAACAAATTCTTCTCTGTAGTGGCCCGAATAAATGGGGCTCTGTACCGGCCCCGAGGACATTACCGAGGAGTCCATACCGACCCCGAGGACATATTACCGAAGGCTCCGTACGGACCTCGAGGACATATTACCGAAGGCTCCGTACCGACCCTAGAGACATATTACCAAGTGTACCCGAGGGCTCCGTGTAGAGACCCGAAAATTTCTTTAAATATTGAAATGTTTGTTAAGGGCAAATTTGGAAAATATGATTTAATTGGTGATTATTTGATTCGAGGACCGAAGTGAAAGAAGTGAGACTTGAGGGAGTGTTTGTGTGATTTGAAAATGTGGGAGTATAAATAGTGGGTGGGTGTGTGTAGGGGATTATTTCATCCCCAAATATCTCTCTCTCATCCGTTCTCCCTCTCTCACTAGCCGGCCTTCTCTCTCTCTCCTCTCATCTCACACAAAACTCCACTCCATCTCTCAAGATCTTCAAGAATCCACCTCCCTCCGGCCTTGCAATCTCGTTCCTAAGCTTGAAAATCCTTGGGTTTCACCGAGTAAGGCTTGAATCGAAGTTTTGAAGTTCGAAGAGGCTAGGGCTTGCTCAAACCTTGTAGATCTCGGTTATCGTCGCGAGGTAGGGACTTCTTTACCTCTTTTATATGTTTATATGATGATTTGATGCAAGAATCAAGCTTGGTTTGTCTTCCTTTGATCATCTCGAACGCTGTCGAAATCTGCAGAAATCGCCAAAATCGCGTAGGGATCGATCCCTAAACTTAGGGGATCGATCCCCCTTTGTTTTCTGGTCCAGTAAGCCCAGGGATCGATCCCTGGTGATGGGGGGATCGATCCCTCCCCTCTCTGGAAGTTCTGCCCGTCTTTTGAGTTTCAGCCCAACTTCAAACGGCCATAACTTCTTCGTCCGATGTCCATTTCATGAAAATTTGATATCGATTCGAAGGTCTTGAAGTCAGCTTTCCATTGCCACCAAAATCACCTAAAAATTCCAAGTACACAGAAAGTTATGAGCATTAGAGTGGAGGTGTGTCGGTCTCCCAACATCCGTTGGCTACCCCTAAGATCCTCATTCTATTGTTTCGATCCTCATTCTATTGTTTCGACTTCCTATGATTAGTGGATGATATTCGTGACCCATTGGCCTTCCGTTAGTGAGGAACGACTAAGGAATTACTAAGCTAAAGCTTCGTTTAAATACTTTCTATTGATTGTTGGCATTTGTGAATGTTTATGGCACATTTGTGATAACGTGGCATATTGTATGAAGTCTCATCTATAAATGTGAACATGGGGGAGTCTTAACTTGCATATTGTGTGAGAAGGTAGTAGTTTGAGTCGGAAGTTAGTTTAGGAAGTCTCGTAACGCAAGGGGTGGTAATACGGAGACTCAGATGGGTCACGTAACGCAAGGGGTGGTAATACGGTGACTCAAGTCGTTAGGGATCACTGTGACGCAAGGGGTGGTAACACGGTAATCCTCGTGGTGTTATACGGTAACGCAAGGGGTGGAAATACCGATGGTGGAAATTTGGGATAACAAGTCGTGTTGAGGTAGTAGAGTGCATGAGTCTTGTGAATTGTGTGGTCATTTGTGATAATAGCATATCCTTAAATGATCGAAATGAATGTCCATACACCTACGAGTTCATTGTTATCTCTTGATTGAACTATATCTCCTTGTTATCTCATTTGCACTCGGCTTCATATTTATACATAGAATTGGTAAAGATTTTCCTACTGGGCTAGTGTAGCTCAACCTAATCCTTTTTTTCAGGTTCAAACACTGGACAATAGTCTGCGCGCATTCATGTGCTTGGATGTGGAAGACTCTTAGAAGCTAATTTCATTGAGTTACTTAATCGGCTTTGTAATGACTTCTTTTTTTATCAAAATGAGTTGTAACTAATTATCAATTTCTTTGGATTAAATCATTTTGTAACTTAGTAATTGGTTGTACATGTATTTAGACTTGTTTGGGGCCGGAGTGCCAATGTAGTATATTTTTAAACTTGGGGACTTGTTTGTAAAGTTAAACAGGTGGGAACTCTTTTGGGTATTATTTACTTTATGCGAGTATCTTTTATTGAAATGAATTATTTATTTATATTGAAAATCGAGGGCGTGACACTCCGTACCGAAGTCCGAGCATAGCACCGAGGGCTCCCGAGCAAGCCTCCTGCACCTAATTTGACACAGCATCGAGAAGAATCCTCGCGAAGGGCTGACCTGGCTATGTGCTCTGTAACCGCCTTATCCAATGCGTCATATATGATGTCACCCGAGGCGGTTACCCGAGCGTGACCTCCACGTGTTGGCTTGAAGGCCAAGTAAACCTAGGTCTATAAATACAAAGGGATGCTCATTGTAAGAGGTATGCCATTCTTCCTAAAACCCTAGACCTAATTCCCTCTCCTTACATCTAACTTGATCGTCGGAGGGTCACTGGGCTTCCATAACCCTAGTGGCTTGTTGCAGGTCCAGCGGCGGACGCGCGGAGCAAACAGAGGAAGGAATCGGAATCCTCTCACAATCGGGATCCCGACAATTGGTGGAAAACACCGATTTGGTCATCTGAAGCATGAAATAGCACTGTTCATTGCACTGCTCATGTTCTTCCCAAGGTCTATATTCTTCCCGAGGCCTATCTCCTTCCCGAGGCCATTAACGCTCTTCCCGTCATGGCCAAACAGTCGTTAGGGAGGACGCTGTTTCTCCCTAACCCGAGGCCTATCTTTTTCTCTCTAGATCTAACTTAATCGTCAGAAGACGCAAGGAGCTATAGGGAAGGAGCCAAGAGCGGAACCCGAACCAACTGATCCAAATTCGAACCCCTACAATTGGTGACTTTGCTGGGGATTAGTCGTTCTCTCTGATGTTCGCTCCGATGTTCGCTCCTCCCCTTCAACAACTCTCACTTTGCTCATAGGCGTTCTTCACGACGGAAACGTCGAGATTCGAGAACCGAAAGGCGGCGACGCAACGAGAGGAATTGGTGAAGTTCAAATGGCTCTTCCACCTGTCCTCCAAGCGAAATGGTTCTTTGGGAGACAACGGGCTAGCACAGAAGGCGTTCACCATGCCCCGAACAGTAATCAAACCAGGATTCAAGGTAGAAGTTAGCTTTCGACAGGCTCTGAAGCGTCTGAACCCTTCCGTGCCTCCTTCGTGCCTTGGTTTCCCGAAGCCAAGCTTCCCGAAGCCGAGCTCACGAACCGACGGAACCCTTCCGTGCCTCCTTCGTGCCTAGGCTTCCCGAAGCCGAGCTCACAAACCGACGGAACCCTTCGGTGCCTCCTTCGTGCCTTGGTTTCCCGAAGCCGAGCCCACGAACCGACGAAATCCTTCCGTGCTTCCTTCGTGCCTAGGTTTCCCGAAGCCAAGCTTCCTGAAGCCGAGCTCACGAACCGACGGAATCCTTCTGTGCCTCCTTCGTGCCTAGGTTTCCCGAAGCAAAGCTTCTCGAAGCCGACCTCATGAATCGACGGAACCCTTCCGTGCCACCTTCGTGCCTAGGCTTCCCGAAGCCGAGCTCACGAACCGTCGGAACCCTTCCGTGCCTCCTTCGTGCCTAGGCTTCCCGAAGCCGAGTTCACGAACCGACGGAACCCTTCCGTGCCTCCTTCGTGCCTTGGTTTCCGGAAGCCGAGCCCACAAACCGACGGAATCCTTTCGTGCTTCCTTCATGCCTAGGTTTCCCGAAGCTGAGCTCACGAACCGACGGAATCCTTCCGTGCCTCCTTCGTGCCTAGGTTTCCCGAAGCCAAGCTTCCTGAAGCCGAGCTCACGAATCGACGGAACCCTTCTGTGCCACCTTCGTGCCTAGGCTTCCCGAAGCTGAGCTCACGAATCGATGGAACCCTTCCGTGCCTCCTTCGTGCCTAGGCTTCCTGAAGCCCAGCTCACGAATTGACGGAACCCTTCCGTGCCTCCTTCGTGCCTAGGCTTCCCGATGCCGAGCTCACGAATCGATGGAACCCTTTCGTGCCTCCTTCTTGCCTTGGTTTACCGAAGCCGAGCCCACGAACCGACAGAATCCTTCCGTGCCTCCTTCGTGCCTAGGCTTCCCGAAGCCGAGCTCACGAATCAACGGAACCCTTCCGTGCTTACTTCGTGCCTAGGCTTCCCAAAGCCGAGCTCACGAACCGACGGAACCCTTCCGTGCCTCCTTCGTGCCTCGGCTTCCCGAAGCCGAGCTCACGAACCGACGGAACCCTTCCGTGCTTCCTTCGTGCCTTGGTTTCCCAAAACCGAGCCCACGAACTGACGGAATCCTTCCGTGCTTCCTTCGTGCCTAGGTTTCCCGAAGCCAAGCTTCCCGAAGCCGAGCCCACGAACTGACGGAACCCTTCCGTGCATCTTTCGTGCCTTAGTTTCCTGATGCCGAGCCCATGAACCGATGAACAACTTGTATGAGGCTCAACACATCTCTCTTGGGGTTGGTACACATCAAGACATTCGGCCATACTACTCGTCAACTCCTCCCAAACCAATAAAAGGTTGAGAGAAGTTGAGGGGCTATTGTAGTGGCCCGAATAAATGGGGCTCTGTACCGGCCCCGAGGACATTACCGAGGAGTCCATATCGACCCCGAGGACATATTACCGAAGGCTCCGTACGGACCTCGAGGACATATTACCGAAGGCTCCGTACCGACCCCGGAGACATATTACCGAGTGTACCCGAGGGCTCCGTACCGAAGTCCGAGCATAGCACCGAGGGCTCCTGAGCAAGCCTCCTGCTCCTAATGTGACACAGCATCGAGAAGAATCCTCACGAAGGGCTGACCTGGCTATGTGCTCCGTAACCGCCTTATCCAATGCGTCATATATGATGTCACCCGAGGCGGTTACCCGAGCGTGACCTCCACGCGTTGGCTTGAAGGCCAAGTAAACCTAGGTCTATAAATACAAAGGGATGCTCATTGTAAGAGGTATGCCATTCTTCCCAAAACCCTAGACCTAATTCCCTCTCCTTACATCTAACTTGATCGTCAGAGGGTCACTGGGCTTCCATATCCCTAGTGGCTTGTTGCAGGTCCAGCGGCGGATGCGCGGAGCAAACAGAGGAAGGAATCGGAATCCTCTCACAATCGGGATCCCGACAATTGGTGGAAAACACCGATTTGGTCATCTGAAGCATGAAATAGCACTGTTCATTGCATTGCTCGTGTTCTTCCCGAGGTCTATATTCTTCCCGAGGCCTATCTCCTTCCCGAGGCCATTAACGCTCTTCCCGTCATGGCCAAACAGTCGTTAGGGAGGACGCTGTTTCTCCCTAGCCCGAGGCCTATCTTCTTCTCTCTAGATCTAACTTAATTGTCAGAAGATGCAATGAGCTATATGGAAGGAGCCTGGAGCGGAACCCGAACCAACTGATCCAAATTCGAACCCCTTCATTCTCTATATGCATAACATCTAAAATGTGTCGGGTATACAAGTACTTCCAATATTCAAGCTCAAAAAAAATTGACTTCTTCTTCCAACTAGTACCAATATCTGAGTGCTTCTTTTTATATTTCTTCCCCCAAAGAATTTCAATCCCTTCTACCTTCTTTAACACTTCTTCTCCATTTAACGGTTTCGGAGCTTCTTGAAACTCTTGCTTGCCATTAAATGCTTTCTTTTGCCTCCAATACGGATGGTAGTGTGGAAGAAATTTTCTATGGCCGACATAAATGTTCTTCCTACCACGCTTTAATCTTTGAGAATCTGTTCCTTCGCTACAAATTGGGCATGCATAATATCCCTTCGTTATGCAACCGCTCAAATTCCCAAGCGCGGGAAAATCGTTAATTGTCCATAAGAGTACAACCCTCAATGTAAAATGTTGTTTTCGGTAAGCATCATAAGCTTCAACACCAACCTCCCACAATATTTTCAAGTCATCAATCAGGGGTGCAAGGAAAACATCAATGTCATTACCAGGTTGAGCCGGACCACATATCAACAATGATAACATCATAAATTTTCTCTTCATGCACAACCAAGGCGGAAGATTGTAGATAACCAGTATTACAGGGCAACAACTATAACGACTACTAAGGGAACTATATGGATTTATTCCGTCTGCAGAAAGAGCTAGCCAAAGGTTTCGAGGCTTCGCAGCAAAATCTGGCCACTTGTGGTCGACTAATTTCCATGACGGAGAGTCTAATGGGTGACGTAATTGGCCATCAGAAACTCTTTGATCATCATACCATGTCAAGTCCTTTGCTATTTCTAGCGACTGAAACATTCTTTGAAACCTTGGGATAGGTGGGAGATACCACAAAACTTTTGATGGCACGCCAATCCTCGGTTCATTTGATTTTTTCTTCAACTTCCATCTTGATGTGTTACATGTTGGACATGAAGCTAAATCTTGGAACTCCTTTCTGTAGAGTATACAATCATTAGGACATGCATGTATTTTCTCATACCCCATTCCCAACACAGTCATGGTCTTCGTAGCCTCATATACGGTTGGCGGTACCTCATTATTGTCTGGTAAAATGTCACCAATTATCTCTAGCAATTCAAAAAACCCTTTGTTAGGCAACCCATTGTTAGCTTTGAATTTAAACAATCTGACCAAACAAGATAATTTTGAGTACTTTTTGCAACCAGGAAACAAAGGTTTTTTTGCATCTTTGATCAATTTTTTGAACTCCGTAGGATCAGCGGTGCAATGATTGTATGCAGCTTCAACCATTTCTACAGCTTGTGCTGCATCACGTAAGGGCGATGTGTCAACTTCTTGATCAGGAATATCTTTTGCGTTTACAAATGGCAAGGCTCTATCAGTAGCCGCTTCTCCATGCCAAATCCATGTAAGATAACTTTGGTCGATACCATTGAAAAATAGATGATTTCTAATCTCTTCAATAGGTTGGCATTTCAAATTCCCACACAGCCTACATGGACATCAGATGGATTGAGGATCACTCACATGTATCATAGCAATGTTCAAAAAATGTTCAACCCCATTCTCATAGTCTTTTGATCTTCGATCCTTGAGCATCTAGGATCTATCCATTTAGGTAGATTTTGCGTCCCCTCAAGAAAAACCTTATCCAAGAGGAATTACGTTAGAAACTTATATCATCATAAACAGAGCGAACTTTTACAAAATGTCTAGGCATACAAACAATAAATCACCTTTTTCTGCGAAGGTTATATAATGATCTAACAAGAATAACTTTTTCCTCTCCAGTTATGGAATACTTCTAATATTCGAAGAGTACCCATCAGGGAATTTGGAACTATCTGCACATTTTTTCTTTTCCAGTTATGGATTTATAGCTTCGTGGGCTCTTGTTTACAGTCTACAGTCATAAGCTCATAACATATGCAATAACAATTACTTGGCTTGATGCCCCTTGACCCACTCATCTGACATCTCAAATGTAATGCAGCTCTTCAAAATTGATAAAAAAAAATGCCACCCACCGTCCAAGTACCATCAAGAATAGCCCCCATGAACATTAACAAGTGGGAAGAGATAATAACGACCATAAGTTTCAATGATTTACTAGCCTATATTATAGAGTGTTCATATAAGGAACGGAAAATTCTCGCTTTAACCTTTTGAAGCACTCTTACACTATTAAAAGAGCTAAATTAATCACCTAAAAAGACTGTCGAGCGAGTGGAAAAGGGTCTTGTATAGAGTGCAGCCTACCACTGCAATTAGGAAAACAATTATTAAAAATCAAACTATCACAAACACTCTATTCAGAAGAAAGGAACAATCCAGACCAATGAGAGCACAAACAAGCACACTATAAAATGTTCCGTTCCATTTCGTCATCCACTAGAAAATTTTAGAGGCATACGGTGACAAATTAATATTGGAAGTGTCTTTAGACATGACCAATCCACTAGTCATGTTATATTTCTAAACAAGTCTTGAAAGACACAACGTCACCACTCAAGTATAAATACATTTGAAAAGGTTTGCGAAAAAAACAACAAGTTAGACAAAAATAGCAAAGAAAAATAGTTGTGCTTACCCAAGAAGTGTATTTGGATCGAATGGAGCTCTTCAATAACAGTGAGCTCCTGGATTTCTCTTCCAACTAACACAACAAAGACAGAAAAAAGTTATTCACTAATCGCTACTTCAGGAAAATTAAAGTTGAATCGGTTAAGTTGGTTCAATCAAAACAGAGAGATTAATTAGTGGGTATTCAATTTGAACCCCGTTCATGAAATTTGAATCAAGAATTCATGACTTTGTGGGTTGATAAAGGCCATTACTCTTTCTGTCCTCAACTCTAGATAGAAATTAGTACAAGCTTTTCTTGTCGTCAACTCTATTTGACAAAAAGGAATTACTGAAAGCTTCCATGTCCAGAGACTACTTAATCATGAAGAGGAACTCTTTCGTCTACACATTCAAGTTGACTCAAGTGAGTGGCATGTCAAAAGTGTGAAAATCTTTCACAAAGTTGTGAATTGTCTAAACATTTTGATGTGGCAATTAATGGTTATCTTTCGTTTCAACTTATTCTTATGGTATTGATAACGAGGACAGTATTTTTACGAACTGATACGCCTAAGGAAACAGTAGACGACGGAGGGATTTTTATGGGTGCCTTGTTCTTCACCCGCGTGATGATAATGAACAATGGGTACTCAGAAATTTCACTGACAGTCATGAAACTTCCCGTCTTCTACAAGCAAAGGGACTTTCTCTTTTTTCCTACTTCAGCATACACTTTACCCACATAGTTCCTCAAGATCCCAGTAACATTCGTAGAAATTGGTGCATGGATTTTTCTAACTTATTATGTTATAGGCTTTTCATAAAGTTAAGCATCAATTTTCATAAATTTGGATAAAGAAAACAGAAGAAGGCAAATTGTAATATTTCAATTCCTTTTCTCTTTGGCTCTAGCTTATCTCAACCGTAAGTAACAAGTAGATTCATTTTGAGCGTTAGAAATATATGTTTCAGTACTTGTAGAAATTCTTCGCATTCAATTTATCTTTACGGACAATGAAGCACAAACACCTTTGTGGAGGTCTCATATTGGTATCAGTCTCTAGTTGTACACCAACACTCCAGGCACTCTCTGATATGTGCTTGAAACTTGAATTACAAGTGTTGTAACGACCCTGATTTTCGGTCGTTAAAAATTTCGTTAAATATTTGAATTTTATTGTAATTGCTATTAATTTCCAAGGTTTGTCATAATTACGTTTTTGCCCCTTCAAATTTGATTTCTTGCACTTTAATCCATTTGGCAAGCCTAGTTAGTTTCTAACCGACTCGTTGGAGAAACCGAACTAGCAAGCCACCTAGTTACTTTTCCCTAACCGCAAATTGACCGTTTTGCCCCTCGTGAACCTTTTGACCCTTTTGAACCCTAGACTAAGAATTTTAATATTCTTTTTCTTTTAATCAAAATGGTTATATTCTTTATCCATTGGACAATAGATGTTAGGGAAACTATTATCCATTGGATAATAGAAACCCCAATTCTTTATTTTAAAAGTATACTTGATTAAAGTACTATGAATAGTAAAAAGTAACTTTTTGATTACTTTAAAGTACCTTTTTGGATTATTTTATTATTTAATCTCCCTAGTAGCTATTATCCATTGGATAATAAAAGTTAGGGTGGTTATTATCCATTGGGTAATAGGTTGTTCTTCCACCCAAGTACATGGGTTGATTTAATCTTTTCCTTTAAACCCATGTGGGGTAAGTACTATTTATTTAAAGGCTTGAAATTTCATTAGTACTATTTATTATTTAAAATTGGGATTTTGATCTTCCTAAGATACATGAGTACATGTGTATATATTACTCTAGTACTTGGTTATTTTTATTGGCTATGAACCCATGTGCCTATTGATTTGTTTTAATGCGAAAATCTAGTCTTTTAAAATCTCCCTTGATCTCTAGTACAATTTCCTTTTGTTTATTGTTTTTCTTGAACTTTGTATGCATGTGTTTATATATATGTATGTACTTGAGAGAGAGAGAGAGAGGAGAGAGAGGCCGAATGGGAGAGGGAGAGAGAGAGAGAGGAAGGAAGGAGGTAAGAGAGAGGAAGATTGGTTGTACCTCCCATGATCTTCTTGATCTTTCAAAATCCTTGGTGTATCTAACTCTCCATTAAACTCCATTGTACTCCTTTGACACCTTGCAATTGTTGCAACCCTTGGATCTTGTACCAATCTCTTTCTTGGCCACCAAGGATCAATCCTAGCCATCCAATTGATCCAAGATCAAATCATGGTACACAATAGCCATGCAACCTAGGATTTTCCCTTGATTTGTGCTTAAAAGTTGGATTTGATTAGATGTACTTCTTTGAACACCTTGCAACTTCTTGACCCTTTGATCATGTACCATTTCCATCTCAACCATCCATTGGATTCAAGAATCTCACCATGGTACAAAATAGCCTTACAAGCCTAGGGATTTCCTTTGATCTTCCATGATCTCTTGCCAAGTGTCAAGGTGAGACTTAGAAAGAGAGAGAGGAGAGGGCCAAGCTCTTGCCTATAAATAGAAGGCCATTCCAAGCCTTTCAAAGCACACCTCAAAGCATTAGCTCTTCCTTCTCTCTAGAAACCATTTTCTGTTTTTCTGGGCAGCTACTGTCCCGTCGGAAATCCTCCATTTTCTCCTGCCTAGAGTAGTTTTTAGGATCAACTTCCTTCTGAAAAGTTGTAGAGCGCTTCGAAACCTTGAAGTTAGGCTCAAGAATCACCCCAATCGGTTAAGAAATGACCCAGATATTGTCATCCGAAGTTCAGTGAAAATTCTGAATTTTCATTTTCTGGACAGCTTACTGTCACTTTGTTCGTCCCCATTTTTCTCCAACCTAGGTTCATTTCTAGGATTAACTTCCTTCTCGAGAGTTGTAGAGGGTTTAGAGAGCTTCGTTCTAGACCCAAGAACGACTCTATTCGGCCAAAGATTGACCGAGTTATTGCCGTCCGAAGTTCGGTCCAGATTTGGGAGAAATTCCACCTAGCTTATTCGGCCCCGACTAGTTTCAAATCAAGGTAGGATACTCTTACCCTATTCCTATGTATATGTAAGATCTCGTATTCTTCCATTTTAAAGTAAGTTATCTTTATTTACTTTCCATTTCAAGTATTTGTATTTTGATCTTGAAATTGATTATGAGCATGCTTATGTGAATTGCTTATGGCGTTATGTTTTAAGCGTTGATTTGAGCATGTTAAATATAGAGTTGGATGATCTTGTTGGATGATTGTTGTTTACGTATGTGATATGTCCTACCACGGAGTCTTGCATGTAACGAGACACGAGAATCGAGAAAGTAGAAACATGACACCTAGGGTGTGTTGACAAGGTTGAAATGTTTTGAAAACCGCAATGTGGCCGGACTTGCCCATTGTGTGAGGTGTGTGTGTGTTCCAATGGGAAACCGGAGCAGCGGAACCATTGTGAGGGTGTGTGCCAATGGGAACCCGGAGCGGCGGAACCATTGTGCGTTCCCATGGGAACCCGGAGCAGCGGAACCATGGTGAGGTATAGCTTGGTTATCCGTGGAGAGGAGCCAATGCAATGTGTGCCAATGGGAACCCAGTGCGGCGGAACCATTGTGAGGATACTCGGGAACCCGGAATGGCGGAACCGAGGTTGGGTGTGTATGGCTTGGTTATCCGCGGTTCGGAGCCAATGCTAAAGATTTTTGAAAGGCTTGGTTATCCGCGGTACGGAGCCAATGCTAATGATTTTAAAAAGATTGTTTTGTAAGTGAAAATGATTGACACGGTCTACGATGAGTCGCGTAGGAGAAATCGGAAAATCTTGGACACCAACGATAGACGATTAACGATGTATGATTGTTTGTATGGTTGTAATTGTTTACCGTCGTAAGGTTGGTGGGTAAGGATTTCCTATTGAGCGTTGTAGCTCACGGTGTTGCCTTTTTGGTGACCCTGACATATTATATCGGTGGCGACGCTGGTATAATGTGTCAGACCTTGTATATGATCAAGATGGACCGTTCACTTGGAGGCGTCCGAAGCTGAGGAGCTGACTAGGATGAAGAAGCAAGAGGAGCCGTAGAGTAGGAACCTTAGTTTCCTTTTGTTGTCCTATTTTGTATTTCAAAAGCTCTTACGAGAGTTATGATGTAATAACGAGCTGGACTCGCTTCATTTTTTATAATTAAATATTTTATTTAACGTACCCAAAATTGGGGGCGTTACAAGTGTCTTATTTATTGAAACTTTTCTCACGTGGATGCTCCAGGATACTCTAGAACACTCTGTGGACACACAAGAAACATGATGCCTGTTGAATAGAATTGTTGGCTCTGGTTAAAGCTTAAAATAACCTTCTTTTTTTTTGATAGATGATAGTTAGTAAATAGTAAAGAGACATCGACATTTGTGTGTGAAGTTGGGGGGTGTCGAGTAGTGACCAGAATGGAGTGGTCTGTTGTGTCAATCTATGGCTCAATTATAGAGCATAGATTGACACAAGCATATTATCAAACACCGGTAATGCGAACAGATACTCACATATATGATTGTACAGAACATAGATTCACACAAGCATATTATCAAACACCTGCAGTGCGAATGGTACTCACTTAGATGATTGATCTTGACAATCGAGACGATACCTCTGCGAGCAATTCAATCAACACTCCCGGGGAAAAAAAAACTCAATCAACACTGAAACAAATTTTAAACCATGTAAATAGCACCCATAAATCCTACAATGAAAAAATTAGACAAAAAGTTGTGTTAACTGTCTAAACAAAGGCGTGGGTCTGTATACCTGTTTGATTTCGAGCCAATCGGTGACCAAAACAATGGGGCGGAGCAAGTGGCCGGTGACCAAGATCAATCAATGGCAAATATCGTAGCCGCCACCCCACGATGTCAAACCCCTCCTCGACTACTAAGAAAGATATCGCCTTGCCTTACGGAAGTAACGTGATCTGTTCTAATAAGGAGGCTGAGAGTGAGAGAAAGCTAGTACCGGATTGTCAAGAGAGAGAGAAAGAGAGATCGTGGATGCAAAGAGGTTTCATCGCGCGGGTTTATTTGGGCGGGATTAATTAGATTGAGGTATTAATTTGGGCGGGATTAATTAGGTTGGCGCCGTCCCCTAAAAACAAAATTTTCGTTTTTCAATATCACGTATCAGTAAAAACTAACATTGAAATGAAAGAATAATTATGTCAGTTTTTTAAAAAGTGACATCATAAATATATTAGATCGCACTTTAGGAGAAACTGACATTAAAAAGAAATAATAATTATGTCAATTTTTTGAAAAGTGATATCATAATTATATTAGATCACACTTTAGAAGAAACTGACATTAAAAAGAAAAAATAATTATGTCAGTTTTTTAAAAAGTGACATCATAAATATATTTGATTACAGTTTTTTGGACGACTGACATTATTTACTTATTGTAATCTTTTTAATTACAGTTTTTTCAAAAAGCCACATCTTTTCACTTTTTCAGGCATCATCTTTTACGATTATTGTAGTAGTGATACGTTTATTAGGAGTAAAAGTCGAGTTAATTAACAAGATCATACTTCCTCTAAATATTTTAGTAGAACAAGTTTCCTAACTATTTTTAGTATCTTGACTCCCATGCATTTTAAAACACAAAACATGAATATATTTAGAGATAGTAAGTATGGGAGAATCTACATATACTTAGGATTAGAAACTAAGGACATTCTACGTATACTTAGAGTAAGTAAGTAGAGGTATTCTACCGTTCTTTTTGGAGGTATGGCAGCTACGGAAAGTAAGTTGACTATCGGACGGAGTGACTTCCTACGGTAGCTTCTAGTAGCTTCGAAAAAGAAAAGGTTTCTCTCGAAACTAGATCTTGACTATCGAAAGGGTGGTCGAGTGGTGGTTTAGTGGCGGTTTATGATGAGTTTCTTGAAGAACTCAAGAAGAACCTCAAGAACAGGAAGAACAAAGAACAAACTCAAGGTTTCTAGAGAGAGAAGTTGAAAGGTGTGAGTTGAATGGCATGGGGGGGGGTGCTATTTATAGCAAAAATCTTGGGCTCTCTCCCTTCCTCTCTTGGCTGCCCCCCCCCCCCCCCTCTCTCTCCTTCTCTCATTTCTTTGCTCCATGGACTTGTCCAATCAAGCTTTATAGGCATGCTAAGCCTTCCCTCACTTGTCACTTCCATTTTAGGCCATAACCTAGGTTATCATGAGGGGTTTTTGGCCTTGTCCTGTCCTAGGAGGGTTGCTTGCAAGGAAGAACAAAATAATTGGCTAGGTTTATGTTTAAAGAAGCCTAAGAATGGGATGTCAAATAGTTCTAGGCCTGGAGTGTGAAGTTGGCTATAAAGGGTAGCTTGTTGAAGTGTCCAAAACAGAAGCACACACTCACTCTCTCGGCCTCTCTCCCTCTCGGCTTTCTCTCTCTCTTTCTCTCTCTCTCTCTCTCAAGTACTAAGTGTGTGTATATATATATCTATGTATAAGTACACTAAAGTACCAAATAGTCCTACTAGGTCTATGGAAGAGGAGGTGATGAGTGGTAAGGCTTCCAATGACAAGAACATTATCTCTTGGATAATATTTTCCTAGAAAGTGCATATATGTATATATAGATATATATAGGCATGCTTAAAATAGCCTAAGAGGTATATGTACCAATATACATGTATATATAAGTACTTAGGAAATCTAGGAAAGTGACTTTGGTGGGTAACTTAGGTTTAGGCCTATTAGTCTTAGGGTTGCATGCATGGCAAGACTAAGTTTGCTTTTTTTGGAAGCAAAATGATAGCTTCCTATGGTCCATGATTTGTCTTGTCAAATCTATATATTAATTGGCAAATTCTAATGTCTATTATCCAAGGGATAAAAATTTCCCTAACAACTATTATCCAATGGGTAGAGGGATAATAATTATAAGTAAGGTTGAGATGACTAGTCATGAGGTATAATGATTACTTTCCTAGGTCTAAAAGGTTCAATTAGGGTTGGAGAGGTTCATAAGGCTTAAAGATGGTCAAAAAAGGTTCATCTAGGGTTAGAAGATTGTAACTAAGAGAAGTGGTAGTTTGGTTCCTTCAACTAATCGGTTGGAAACTAATTCTACTTGTCATGTAGGATTTCTAGCCAAGAAATATAATTTTAAAGGACTATAATCTAAATATGACGGATTATTAGAAATTAAAAAGGAATTTTAAAAGCAATCCAAGTAATTCAAAATAAAATTCAAATATTTAACGAATTTTTTATTTACTAAAAATCCGAATCGTTATAGATATGGTCAAAACTTGAAGTGTGAATGATTAATTTCGCCTATTGGATATGTGAGGATATGATGAGTTGATCTAGATGATTAATTATTGGATATGAGAACTAGTGAGCATAAGGGTTAAATACACAAAAACGATTGGAATAGAAAATGGACAAAATGGATGAGATGAATGATATGATTGATGATAAATTAAGTTGTAGAATGTTGAAGCGATGTGTAAATTATTTGATGTCTTTCCATGAGATTGAGTATTTGGGCTTGTGGGATACTTGTAGTGAGTTAAACAGAATTTGGTGAATCACTTGGCATGAGTGCATGGTTGCTAAGCATTGATGGGTACTACAAAGATGAGGATCTTTATAGGTATTGCAAATTAGACTATAAATGGAAATGTGACAAAGGGGGGTTCATTAGGTGGTAAAATGAGATATGAAATAATGGGTCGATTCACTATGTGAAGGATTTGGGTTTTTGTGCTTTCTTTATTGAAATGATGAAGATGAGATTATTTACGTGTAATTGAATCTAAGTATTGGTGTAAGATACATATTTTGCTATATGTGGTGGGGATTAGAGAAATGGTGGATAAAGGGATTGCTTGCTTAGTGAGAATATGTGACACTAATTGAACGATAATGAAAGCCACGGATCCACCATAAGGTGAGATGCCGGAATGAACATTGGACGCATCGGGTCCTTATTACCTGGAAATGAAATCTAAACATGTGACATAGTGAAAATAGAGAATCTTGTTATTATTTAGTATCATACTAAGATTGAAATGTCAGTTTGAGTTCGTAACTTAGATCGTCTAAGATGTCGATACTAGCTTATTTTCTTTCTCATAGACTTCCCAAATCATTGGAGCTCATTGCCTTAAATATCAGTTTGAGTAAAAGATGTGCGTGTGTGGGTGTGAGTTACTCATATTTACATGAAAAGTATGATAACAAGGGTAATGAGAAGGGATACGATAGATAATGAACTTGATATTTTAAGAAGCGAAGTAGTTGTGAAAGTTCCTTGATGTTGATATTGTTGACCAATTTATATTGGACCTATTTTGATGCCATTATATAAGATTGAGTCCTTGGATGCTTGTTTGATGCTAGTAGTGCAATAAATAGAATTTGATAACTTGTTTAGCATGAATGTATATTTGATATTTTGTGGTGTGATACATTGTGAGAGATTTATAAAGGGTTTTTGCATGTTAAACTTATACAGGAGAAATCTAGTATGAAAGAAATTTAGTATATGACGAGAGACTAGAATATAAGTTGTGGGTGAGAAAGCAGTTTAAATAATAGTTGTAACGCCCCTAATTTTTAGGTACGTTAAGGAAATAATTTATTACAGAAATAAAGTGAGTCATTGCTCATTATTACAACACGGCTCTCATAGGAGCATTTGAAGTACAAAATAGATAACAAAAGGGAACTAAGGTTCCTATTCTATGGCTCCTCTTATTCCTCCAACCTAGCGAGTTCTTCGGCTCCAAATGCCTGCAAGGTGAAGAGTTCGCCCTGTTCGTCTATCAAGTCTGACATATTATACCAGCGTCGCCACCCATATAATATGCCAGGGTCACCAAGAGGGTAACACCATGAGCTACGGAGGCTCAATAGTAAAATCCTACTTACTAGCATCGATTTCCACATGATAAGTATGTAAGCAGTGATAAAAAGACAATAGCGCTAACACTTTCACAATTTCTTTGTAACTACCGTTAGTGTCGACTTGTCGTGAACCATATCATTATTACCCCTTTTCAAAAACTCCTTTTTTTAACTCACCCAACCTCGGTTCCGCCATTCCGGGTTCTCGAGTATCCTCACAATGGTTCCGCCGCACCGGGTTCCCATTGGCACACATTGCATCGGCTCCGTACCGCGGATAACCAAGCTACTCACCCAACCTCGGTTCCGCCGCACCGATCTCCCAAGTATCCTCACAATGGTTCCGCCGTTCTGGGTTCCCATTGGCACACACACACACTACTCACGTAATACCCTTGAAATGGTCATTACGTAGTTTGGAAAATATTTCCTACTAGGAAACACATTTCTCTTGTTAAACACACCCTAGGTGCCATGTTTCTACTTTTCTCGGTTTTTGTGTCTCGTTCTCATGCAAGACTCCGCGTGTAAGACTTTACATACAACATGCATTTAATCAAGCCTTGAAATTGACACAATAAGATCATCCAACTACTTATTATCTTAGCATGCTTGAATCAAAACAACACACATCATGCATTACTAACTTTTTATCTACGATCAAAGTAACTTCTTAAACTTTAGGAAAAGTAAGTGGAGATTCAAAGTAGCAAGATTATACTACTTATAGAAAATAAAGTAAGGATTTAACTACCGTTCTTCTAGGCGGTGACGGCTACGGAAGATTGGTCGTCGGTTTTGGACTTCGGCGGCATAACGGCCCTCGGATTGCTTCAAAAGGAAAAGAGTTGTACTTCTTTTCCTAGAAACAACTTCCTAACTTTAACTAAGCTACTTTAAGGATCAATGGGTGGTATTGGAAGTGGTTTGGTGGTATCGCTCAAGAACACTCAAGAACAAAAAAGTTCTTGAACTTAGAACAAGAATACTTGGAATTCTAGAAAGAAGGAAGAGCTATTACTTGAGGTGTGAGTTCAAAGCATAGAATGGCTCTCTATTTGTAGGCAAGGGCTCCCTCCCTCTCCTCATATGGCCGACCCCCTCTCTCTCTCCTTTCCCCAATTTTTTAATCAAATCAAATTCAACTTTGCTTGAAAGATCAATGGAGAATCCTAGGGTTGCATGGCTATGGTGTACCAAAGATTCAAGCTTGAACAAATTTGTGGTGGCAAGGAGGGTGGTACAAGATTCTAAGGGTTTAACAAATGTAAAAATGTACAAAGGAGTACAATGGAGTTAAGATTTTTGGTTGGAAGAGTAACAATTCAAAGATTTGGAGTACAATGGAAGTTTAATGGCCAAGTACACATCAAATCTCCTTCCTCCTCTCCTTCCCAATTGGCCCCCCTCTCTCCCTCTCTCTCTCACGGCTTCTCTCTCTCTCTCTCCCTCTCTCTCTCTTGCCAAGTACAATATATATATATATATATATGCATGTGATATAATGTAAGAAGAACAAATAAAAAAGTAGTACTTTTGGTACAAAAAATCAATATAGTCTAAAAAGGCTAGGATTTGCCCATTAAACCAATAAATAGGCATATGGTACTTAAAGCATTAGTTTAGTCTACCAAGTACTAGATTAATATATACTAGTATACACATGTATAATTGGTGGTTCAAAACCCCATTAAAGAAATAATAAAGGGTACTTTGGGAATCTTGGTTCCATGTACCCTTCTAATTAAAATACTAAGTACTTTGTCCCATGGGCTTAAGAGAAAGATTAATTTAATAATCCCAAAGGTACCTTGAAAGATTCACCCTTTTATCCATTGGGTAAAAATTCTCCTAACTTCTATTATCCAATGGATAATAGTTATTAGATCACTTTTAATATTAAAATAATCAAAAAGTACTTTAAAGTAATTAAAAAGTCTATTTTTTTAATATCCTTAGTACTTTAACCAAGTATACATTTAATATAAACAATGGGGTTCTATTATCCAATGGATAATAGTTTCCCTAATATTTATTGTCCAATGGACAAAGAATAAAACTAAATTGATTAAAAGAAAAAGAATATTAAATTCTTAGTCTAGGGTTCAAAAGGTTCAAAAGTTTCAATGAGGGGCAAAACGGTCATTTTACGGTGACTAGATGACTTCCTAGTTTAGTTTCTAACCGGATGGTTAGAAGCTAACTAGGCTTGCTAAATAGGACTAAAGTGCAAGAAACGAAACTTGAAGGGCTAAAGTGCAATTACGACAAATTACAGGAATTAAAGTAACTCAAGCAATTAAAAATAATAACTCGAATACGAAAATAAATTTCCATTTATTAAAATTCAGAGTTATTATAATAGTATATCAAGATGATGTGATAAAAGGGATACGATGGAGGATACAATAGTGGTTAACATGAGATATTAAAGATAGATGTGGGTGAGGGTGCATGTGGAGATGAGAGGATCATCATGATTGAAGAAGAGGTCTATGTTTTCTAAAGTAAGGATAGCATTGTAAGTTCTAGCTTTAGTTAAAAAGGTTTTACACCCAGTACAATATTTTCTTTCCTTTTTTCTTGGCATTTCTCATTAGCACTTAGAGTTAGTAGAGATTTTCCTACTGGGCGACTGTGTGCTCAACCCTTCATTTTCAGGTATGAATGAGAGGCTGTAGCATAGTGTGCGTGGTGCGTGTTCAAACATTCTTTGAAAGCTAGGTTGAAGGAGTCGTTTTATCACCATTGTAAACCATATTTTTTTGAAAGATGTAATTGTAACTTTATTGGTAGTGTTTGGTTGGGAGTTTAGTTTAGTTTAGTTTTGGTAGTAGATGGAGAGAGAAATAGGGTAATGATTGGAGAGATATAGAGAGAGATAATAAAGTAATAATAGAAAAAATAGGATAATGATTAGAAAAAGAAGTAGGGTAATGATTAGAAACAAAATTGAAACTAAAACTAAAAAGGAGTCCGAACAAAGCCATTATCATTTTTCATTGACATTTGAAGAACTGTAATAGACTTAACTTTTTCACTAATCTCTTCCTTGTAGAATTTGGGTCTAGAATCCCTGTATTGTAATATTTTTTGGAAGTAATGTACAATATTGCGAGGATTTTATTTATGAAAATCAATTAATAATTAGGCTCAAAATCGAGGGCATGACAGGGGAGGAGTATAGCTGTTAGTCTAGTGTGTAGAGGGCGCAAACTAGAAGTAGCCAACCTACGCTTGACCTACAACCTTAGAGTGATCGACATGGCAGATTTCGATATAATCCTGGGGATGGATTGGCTATCAGCACATCGAGCTGTCATAGATTGTCATCAACAGATAATAATGGCTTATACCCTTGATGGGACTCATTTTTTATTTAAGGGGGGATAGATAGACGACAAATTCGATCACGAGAGGATCATTGTGGCATAATTAATTGTTTGGATGGCTACCTAGTCTCCAAATGGAAGAAGCCGACAGGATGGAATTGGGATTACCACACATCATTTGCGAGTATGCCAATGTTTTTCTTGAAAAACTTCTTGGCTTACTACCTATAGACTCCCCAATTTAGCCTAACGATTATTTCAAGTTCCACCTTGGGGACCATACCGATGATGAATGGATACAATGATTGCTAATTGACTTCTCGTAAACCCGTGGACTTTTGGTGTGTACTTGAGGTCACTTAGAGGACCCAATTCAAAGTCATATAGCCTTTCAGACAGAAATGCAGCATCCTAGGAAAATACATCTTTCAGCCGTAACATTGATCTCACAGCCTTAACATCATTCTTTCACCTGTGAAACATGTTGCTTAAAAATCTCCCTAAGAGATTGATTCCTCGGGAGCTAGATGTATTCTTCGGTCGCTAGATCTATTCCTCTGCTGCTAGATCTATTGCTCGGCCGTCAGATCATCTATTTTTCAAATTCTGGAATTTTCTGTCAATCGTTTGATCCGTTCTCAAAACTCTAGCAGCCAAATTCCGATGTGTTCAGGCTATGTAAGGAGATTATGAAAAGAGATCTTTTGGTTATATACTTCCCATTCAAATTGTGTATTATGATTGGTTGGAGTTAGTCACCCAATGCCTATATAAGGGGCCTTTGGTTCCGAAATTATACATCAATATTCACCCTCTCTAACCATGAAATTATGCAGAAACACTCTCTCATATCTCCCCTACAAAAGCCCTAACCTCCCGAAGGCGGCCGCAATCTGACGATCAATCTCTGAAGTACAAACCCTAACCCTAGGATTTTCGAGAAGCAAATCAGTCAATCATCCTCAATCTGAAGCAATCAACTGAGGGATCAAGGTGGTGAGGCCCGAGGGCCTATGGTTTGGTTCTTTTATGATTTTGTACATTAATTGTAGTGTTTTGATTTTTTGCTAATCTTTTAGTCTGGTGTGAGGAAGAACATCAGCTGGGACTTCGTTCCCTTGGCTAGTACATTGAACAAGAAGGATCCCTCAGTTGTGACATCCATTCACCGGCCGAGAGATCCATTCTTTGGGACAATCTTTTGTTCTCTTCTTGTTTCTGATGCATATTTCCATTATCGTCTCGGCTCACCATTAACTGTTTTAAAGGCTAATAAAACATATTACTTGTTTAGAATTAAATAAAGCATGTATTAATCGTATGTTGTGTAACAGCCCTGATTTTTGGGAAGGTAAAAATTTCGTTAAATATTTGAATTACTTATTTTTACTTTCAGTAATTAGATTCTAGTTCTTCGGTGCCAATCGAATTAGATTCCAACCGACTACTTGGAGGAACCGAGCAACCAAACTCACCTAGTTACTAGATGAACCTTTTGAACCTCCTTGAACCGTTTTGCCTTTATGCATTGGACGATAAATGTTAGGGATTTCTTTGTCCATTGGACAATAGAGTAAATCTAGTTTTCTACCTAAAGTACTTATTTGATTATATTAAAGTACCTATATATATAGTTATATATACTAGCTTATAGTACCATGGTATTACTTTAAAGTACCTTACTCTATTATCCTTTGGTTATTAACCGTTAGGGAAACCATTACCCATTGGGTAATAGCACTAATCTTCCAACAAGGTACAAGGCTTTGTTTTTATAATCAAGATTTGGATTTCCCATGTGATTTTATGCATTAAAATATTGGAGTATATCTAAACCCTAGATTTATTTAGTACTAATATCTTTATAAAAATTAGATTTTTACACATGCTTTCAAGGACAACTTTGGTTATTTTAATATAAAATTTCCCTTATTACCTTTGTCCATTGGACCAAAAATACTGAGGGATTTATTATCTATTGGGTAATAAGGTTAGTCTTCCAACTAAGTACTTGGATTTAGTAAAATAGTCATTTTCTAAATCCCCATGTGATGTTATAAATATATATATTTGTGTATGTACTTATTAGACTTAAAAACCTAAGATTTCCTTGGTACATGTATATTATTTTATATTGGGGTTTTTGGTACCATTTGGATTAATTTAATGGGGTTTCCTAAGTACCTATGTATGTATTATATATGTACTTGGTTGATTAAAGTATTGACTTGGTACACATGTGCTCATTTATTTGTTTAATAGGAAAATCTTGTCTTTTAAAACTCCTTTGATCTTTAGTACCAAAGTACCTATTGTTTATTGTTTCTTGTACCTTGTAATATATATATATATATATATATGTGTGTGTGTGTGTGTGTGTGTGTGTATACTAGTGCATGGGAGAGAGAGAGAGAGAGGAGAGAGGCCGAGAGAGAGCAAGGGAGAGAGAGAGAGAGAGGAAGAAGATTGGATTTGTAGAGACTCGTAATTTCATCATTTAATTCTTGGTATTTATAATGCAATTGGTCAAAAAAATAAATATGAATTTATGTTTTGAACAAAATGTTGTTAAAGTGTGAGGGTGTAGGAGTTGGGGGTTATAATGTGATGCTTGTGGAATAGAGAGGGGTGTTAGTGCATTAGGGCTATATGTATCAATACACACCAGGAGAACACCTCACTTTCCCCTTCTTCTTTTTTCAACGTAAGCTCTCTCTCCCTCCCCTCCCTTTCTCTCGGTCTTCTCTCTCTCACTCCCTCAACCAAATGCTTGCTACTCCACCATTAATCCTTGGAAACCCACGCACATCTCATCATCCTCGGCCCTCGGATCTCGTGGGAAGAGCTCGGTGGAGGCATATTTCAGATTTGGAGGCTAGGGTTTGGTTTAAGCCCAAAGCTTGGTCTTGATACTTGAGGTAGGGATCTCCTGTCTTCTTTACATGTTTAAGTGTTAGTTTGATGTACAAGAATCAAGTTTGATCATTTATTTTGAGTCTTGAATGAATCTGGTATATGCTGAAAATTTCATGGGTTCTGGAAATCTGCCTTTTGGGAGCCCTTCTTCTGGGAATCAATTTTTGGTGTCTTCATAACAGTTAAAGTACGTTTCAATACGAAGATTTCGGTTTGGTGTCTTCATAACAGTTAAAGTACGTTTCAATACGAAGATTTCGGT
>BPLS01000621.1:41482-72901 GCA_019656275.1 Rhododendron kiyosumense
AACAAGATCATGAAAAACGGATAATCACACAATTAGTTATGAATTTTTGAATACCGGCTATTTTCTGGATGCGCGAATCTGTGTGTGGCTGTCTTCTTTTAATTTTCTGGGCATGATGAACAATATGGGGGGCTTTGGGTGTTTTACAGGAGCTGCATATTTAAGTTAAGAAGGGATTGGCATTGGAATCAAGTGATTCGGTTAAGTATACAATTTTTGGTGAATTTCTAAAGCGGGGTTGGTCGACTAGGGTGAAAATGGTTGCGAATCTATTTTTCCCTTGATCGTTGGGTTAATCCGCTCTCGTTTCTGAACTTGGAAATTTTACTGAGTGTAGGGCTTGTAGTCGTGCAAATTTTGGCGTTGGTTTCAACAATTTTGGGTTTAAGGTGAGAGAGTTAACTTTTTCAATCAATTTTGCTTGTTTCCGTCCTTGAATTCACGTTGTTTAAGCGAATATAGTCTAATGTAAATGATTAATTTCTCCAATTTGATGTGCAGGGATTTCTTTCCTCATTTATGTGTTTATGAGTTGGTTTGACGTGTTTAAGAATGTTTAAATGTCCGTATTTGTTGTTGGGAGAAATCAGTCGAAACTAGAGATCGTACGCTGAAAACCCATGTCCTACCGGTAGGAGTTTGGCCCTACCGGTAGAAATGGTATCCAGTAGTGTGTATTTCTGTGAAATTCTGGTCTTCTACCGGTAAGAGATTGTGTCCTACCGGTAGGAATGAAAAATCTGTTTCTTTTGAAAACTTCGGGCGATCATAACTTTATCATCCGGACTCCGTTTGGGGCATATTATATATCGAAGTTGATGTATGGAAGATCTACTTTCTAATGGTGGTAGTCTAATTATCAAATTCTAAACCCATAAGAAGTTATAGTTAAAGTACGGTAGGTTGGTTGTTAGAATCCATACCGATTTTGGAGGTTATGTCATATTTGAATATTACGGGCGATTTGGTATACTCCTGAGTGTTTGAGGTAGATACGTTATATGCATTGGGCATCTTTTGCCCTTAGAATCATTTGAGTGAGACACAAATGTTCCTAGGTGCGTTTAACTATTTGAATGGTCTACCGAGCCTTAGGGTGGTAGGCTAGTACACTTGAAAAATGTTTGTCGATACCTAGAGAAAGTGTGAAGTTGAGATGGTTTATTGTATACTAAAGTTGGATTGGGAATACTTGTATGACGATGATTGATTATATTTATGAAACGAAAATGTGAGTTACAGCTATTAATTTCCTCTTGAACTATAAGTCGGAAGGTGAGGTCGTTGTGCCTGGCTACTTGCATGAAGTTGAATTTGTGATCAATTAGTAAACACTTGGTAGTAGAGTAAATGGGTTGGTGACGAGATTAACGATGAGAATATTGGGAAATGTCTAATGAATTTGTTCAAATAAATGGAACTATGACATGATAAGTATGAGTTTCTTGCACGACATTTGTACAAATGGTACATTTGAGAATGTGAACGATGCACGAACATTCAAGGCCTAACCTTTTAGGTGGGTGCTTGGCAGGGGATATCGGGGTCGCATAATTAGCCCGGCAGGAGCAAATGCTCATAATAATCATTCAAGGCCCAACCTTTTAGGTGGGTGCTTGGCAGGGGATCTCGGGGTCCCATAATTAGCCCGGCAGGAGCAAATGCTCATAATGATCATTCAAAGCCTAACCTTTAAGGTGGGTGCTTGGCAGGGGAAGTGGGTCCCATAACGCCCAGCAGGAGCATTCGCTCACGAGAACATAAATGAGAGTTGGAGAATGAAAGGCGATTTTTGAATGAGGAGCAATTAATGTGGAACACCGATGACTTTATTTGTAACTTACAAGGAAATTCAAAAGAGTTATGGTCATTCTCTACTAGAGTTGTTATATGTTGTTTACCATAAAACATAGAGTTGTGGTGTATGAAAAGGATTTGGGATTTACGGGTCAGTTTCCTTATTGTCGGAGTGCGGTATTATTTGATGTGTCATTGTTATTTCATATTCTAACTCTACATGCGTAGTATGTGTACTTTTGGTGAGAGGTTGGCTAGTTATTTGAGACATGAGAAAAAAAAAAAAAAAAAGGGTTGCTTTTCATTAAAGAACTCAGATTAATCTTTATGTCACTGAAATGGGAATGAAAAAGCAAGAATTGATTTGGGTAACGTCGTAACGGTAAGCTGAGATTTTAAGAATATTTGCGTGTAGGTGAGAGTGTCAGTGTTTGAAAAATGGATTTAGATATTTTCCAGCATGAGTACGGTATTTTTGAGTTTCACTTTTAATAAAACAAATATACTTTTGGAAAATGTTTTCCTTGATGTCTGTCTTCACTTATGCATATAATTTTAGGTATGGATATCTCTACGAGCTAGTGTAGCTCACCCTATCCTTTCAGGTACTCGCCATGACAGTTAGCTTGAATTGCATGGAGTGCACATTGAGACGTCTCTTGAGAGCTTCATCGGGATCTTTAAGGAGTGGTTTATCATCAAGTTTAATTCATGTCATGTACTTCACTTGCAGTAGAAGATTGTACCTTTTGATTAGATCATATGTAATGCTATGTAAGAACTCCTCCTTGATTATTATGAAACCCCTTTTAAATAGTAAATGTTTGGGTGACTTTGTTTTAAAAAAAAAAAGGGAGGGAAAAGAGGAGACTTTGATTTGTTGTTTGGATTGACAAGACATTTAAGGGGAAATATAGTTGAGAGAAAAACTTTTGTTTGTGAAAAATATATTATTATTTTAGTAAAAAAAATCGAGGGCGTGACAGGATTGGACTTGGGCTTGATCTCCCTTTGTACTTAAAATCCTTGGTATATCTCATTCCTAGCCAAAAATCTATCCTTTCATTGTCCTTCTACAATTGTTTAAACACAAAATCTTGTACAAACCCTCCTTTCTTATACAAATCTTCCAAATCCAAACCTTGGTACAAATCCTAGCCATGCAAGCCAAGGGTTGGCTTTTGATCTTCCAAGATTGCATGACAAGTGTCAAAAATTGAGGTATGGAGAGAGCCGGGGGGGGGGGGGGGGGGGAGTGGGCGGCCTTTAGAGAGAGAGAGGGAGTCCAATTTTGGCTATAAATAGAGCCACTCTCATGCCATTCAACTCACACCTTCACTCCTTTGCTCTCACTTCTCTCTAGAAACCAATTTCGTTTTTTCCAGGCAGCCTACTGCCCTTCGTAAATCCTCAGTTTTCTCCTGCTTTAGTTAGTTTTTAGAACCAACTTCCTTCAGAAAAGTTGTAGAACATTTCGAGACCTTCAAGTTAGACCTAAGAACCACCCCAATCGGTGAAGAAATGACAAAGATATTGGCATCCGAAATTCAGTAAAAATCTAGGATTTCCATTTCCAGACAGCTTATTGTCTCTTCCTTTATCACCATTTTTCTCATACCTAAAGCCATTTCTAGGATCAACTTCCTTCACGAAAGTTGTAGAGCGCTTCTAGAACTTCGATTTCAACCCAAGAACGATCATATTCAGCCAAAGATTGACTGAGTTACTGCCATCCAAAGTTCGGTCCAGATTTGCGAGTTTCACCGCCCGTAGAAATTTTCCAACTAGCTTCTTCGGCCCTGACTAGTTTCGGATCAAGGTAGATTAATCTCTACTCATTCTCCCTAGTATAACTCTCCTTAATCGTTTTCTCTAAGTAGCTAAGGTTATCTATTGTCTATAGTAGTTGGCATGCATGTTTGTCAACCACAGAATTTTGCTAAAGGAAGTTTGAACATGTTGAATAAACGATCTTTACTTCAATAAACATATGTTGTTTTGAATTTCCCACACAAGAAGAAAGAACGGATTTCAAAGGATAGGACTTTACTATTGTTTTGAAGTATTTGCATTTTGATCTTTGAAGGCATGAGTTCATGTATGCATGAACTGCTTGCATTACTTGTGGTTGTTGATAAAGCATAAGTGATTTTCACATCAAGGGCGTCCGTACATGTGGCGTTATGCTTTAAGTTGTGATTTGAGCATGCTAAATAATATAGAGTTGGATGATCTTGTTAGTTTGGTTTCAAGATTACAAATGAATGATTATGATCTCCTATGTGGAAAGTCCTACCGCGGAGTCGATGCATGAAAACGAGACACAGAAATCGAGAAATTAGAAACATGACACCTAGGGTGTGGTTAATGAAAAGGCGTGTTTGAAAAGAGTGAAATGTTTTGGAAACCGCAATGTGGCCGGACTTGCCCATTGTGTGAGGTGTGTGTGTGTGTTCCAATAGGGATCCGGAATAGTGGAACCATTGTGAGGGTGTGTGTGTTCCCATGGGAACCCGGAGCGGCGGAACCATGGTGAGGTATGGCTTGGTTATCCGCGGAGAGGAGCCAATGCATAGTGTGCCAATGGGAACCCGACGCGGCGGAACTATTGTGAGGATACTCGGGAGACCGGCGCGGCGGAACTGAGGTTGGGTGTGTAGCTTGGTTGTCCGCAGTACGGAGCCAATGCAATTGTGTGAGTTAAACAAATGATTTTGAAAGGTTGATTTGTATGTGAAATGGAGACACGGTTTACGATGAGTCACGTAGGAGAAACTCATAACTCTTGGACACCAACGTTGATATCGAATGCGGATGTGTCATTGTTAATTATTTTGGCTAGATTAGCATGTGTTATGTGGAAATTGTTGACTTTATGATGTATTGCTTGTAAGTTATGGGTTAGTGGGTTTGGATTATTCTATTGAGCTTTTTAAGCTCATGGTGTTACCTTTGGGGACCCTGACATATTATATTGGTGGTAACGCCGGTATAATGTGTCAGACCTCATAGATGAACAGGGGAAACTGTACACGTTGGAGGCTTTTGGAGCCGAGGAGCTCACTAGGATGGAAGAGCAGATGGAGCAGTAGTTAGGTACCCTAGCTTCCCCCCTTGTTGAATAAATGTACCCTTTTGATTATTATGTAATAATGAGCCAGACTTTTTTTATTTATGTAATAAAATGCCTTATTAACGTACTCAAAATTCGGGGCGTTACATGTTGAACAACTATGGGTTAGTCTTACGGCTGGGCAAAGAGGGGTGCCTAACACGTTCCCCTTATTGTACTCTTGGCTCTCATACCCGGAATCTTTGTCTATTTTTCCTAGTTTTTATAAATTAGGTGGCAACTCTGTTTTGATGATAACTGTTATCGTGTGGCGATGTTTCTAGCCATGGGAATATCCACAATATTGGTTTACGAAGTGGAAACCAAACAAGCACGATCAATCTGTATGTTGATGCCCCGATTGGGAGGTGTCTACAATTTCGGTGACTCTTCTAGGGACTTAAGAGCCATGACCAGAAAGTTCGACATAGGATTAATATTTGCTTTATCTAATTCTTTTATCATTTGCATCGAGTGGGCAATCTCGTTGAGTTCACCTAATATCCTGGCATGTCACGGGCTATGTTAGGGGTTCTAGCAAACTTCACAGTCACTTGTACCTAGTGGTATATCAAAAAGGGAATCACCCGATTGCCACCTATGATGGGCTGGCGAAAGGACTTGAGCCCTTTGACATTGGAGCACCCTTGAGACTACCCAAACCTTACATGAGTTAGAGAGCCATAGAACTTATAAAAATTAAGATAGGAACCTGTAGGTTAAGGAATTTTCCTGCATTTTGCTTTGAAGTTCTTCCTCACACATTGTATAACTTGTTGTAACATCTCTTTTTGTGCAGAAGGGTTCAGATTTTCAGCCCGAATCCTAACCTTGTACAGTCAAGAACTAACTCGCAGGTATTCTACTTTTAAGTAGGCACAATAGGTAAACCGAAAAAGCAACCACAGCCAGTTTTATACTCTTACAACACCCGAAGTTACGCGAAGCAGAATTCTTTGCAATCATCTCGTCTGTCATCTTCACCTATCAGAATGCCTCCGCCGCAACGGTCCCAGTCATTTCCTGGGTCTTCGCGGTCAACCTTTCAGCAAACTCGATCATCTGCCAAATCCCAAGCTTTCCTCCCACTCCCATCTCAGGAATGTCAGACAACGATGCCATCATTGCTGAGCTCCAAGCTCAAATCATCACTTTGCAAGCCAAGAAAGCAGCATGAGATGCCGAGGACAAAAAAGACAAGGAAGAAGATGAGAATCCTTTTAAGGTGGTAACGACAGAAAATCCCGAATTGGCTATGCAAGTCAAAGAAATCAAACATGCTCTGGCCCATTCACAAGGGGACCAAATTTTAGACTTTGAAGGACTTTGCTTTTTTCCAGATTCTCAATTGCCTGAGAAGTTCAAGATGCCAAACATTGAGAAGTTCAATGGAACTGACAACCCTACCAACCATGTCCGTCATGTTATCAACACCCTGAAGCCAATAGGCATGAATGATGAGCTCATTGCTCAATTATTCCAACGGACGCTCACAGGAAGCGCTCTTGATTGGTTCCTCACCTTGGAATTTGTGCATTATCATACTTGGCCAAAAATTGCCAATGCCTTTGTCAAGCAATATGCATACAATGTCCAGATTGAGTTAAGCACTTGAGATTTGGAAATGACCAGGCAGGAGTCAAGTGAAGACTTTGCTACCTTTGTGGCTAGATGGAGAGAAAAAGTCGCCAAGATGAAGAACTGTCCCTCTGAGGAAGACCAAGTGAGGATAGTTGTTAAGAATCTGCAACCTAAGTATTTTAGGCATATCTACACTTAGGCTATCATTGATTTCAAACGCGTGCATGCTACTAGACTGCAAATTGAAGAAGGGATTAAGTTGGGGCTCATTGGGAAAGAAGAAGCTCTTTGGTCCAGGAAAACCTTCCCGACACGTACATCTCATGCCTCTATAAACACCCTTAACCCAGCCTTACCTCAAGACCCATTCCAAGCTAGCTCATACCGAAACTCAAATCACCCCCACTGCAACTTTGACCTCCTCTATATGACATCATCCTAAGCCTTAACCATTCTAAGCCGTCAAGGGCATCTGAAGCCCTTGAACAACCCACCACCTTAGCCACCTTACGGCCCAAACTATGATGCCAACAAACAGTGCGCTTACCACCAACACTCTGGGCATGAAACAGACCATTGCATGTGTCTCCGCCATGACATCTAGGATCTCATTGATAGCCAGGCTATAAAGCCACCCAAACCCAATGTGCAATTCAACCCACTCCCCACTCACAATGCCGAACCACCACCTCGAAACATCAATCTTATAAGCCTATCTTACAACCCCACATATAATCCTACCTACTACATTACTCCAAATATGCAAGCCAAACCATCTTTGATCTTCCTTGAGGATAATGGGTGTCATGAAGAGGGGTGGAATTTCACTTCTTACATTTATTCAACGACGGGGATTGGTGGTTGGAAATGCACCAACCCCTGCCAAGCGATTGGGAAACTACAAGAATTTAGCCAGTTGACCCCTAGAACTCTCAAGAAGAAGAAGTAGGCCATCTTACCTGAAGTGGAAGAGTGTACAAACCTCTTAACCTCAGTGGAGAAAGTTCGGCCACAACCCGAGAAATGGAAGAAGAAGAAGAGGAAAGTCAAATGGTGGAACCTGAAGAAGACAGGGTCTTGAGACAACTGAAGAAAATCCAAGCTGATTTCTTTATTTGGGGACTGCTCATGTATTCTTACGAACACCATAATTCCTTGTTCAAAACTCTGGGAAAAACCAAGGTTCCCATTGACATCACCCTTGAGGATCTGGTGGGTCTAATAATGGTATCCAAAGGCCCGAAACCAACGATAGCTTTCACCGAGAAGGATCTGCCTCTTGAAGGTCTTGCACACAACAAAGCCCTATACATCTCCTTCAAGTGTCTCACTAAGTGGATCCCGTTGGTTTTGATGGATAACGGATCTAATTTGAATGTGTGCCCTCAAAGAACCCTCGACAAGCTGGGAATAGGCACTGCTAACATACGTCCTTCAAGCCAAGGTGTAAGGGGATACAACAATTCAAAGAGAAGAGTGGTTGGGTGTGTTATCCTACCATTGGAAGTAGAAAAGATCATGAGAAACGTGGAATTTCATGCAATGGACATACCAGCCACATTCAATCTTTAGCTAGGAAGGCCATGGCTACATGACACTGGAGTAGTGCCTTCCATTTTATATCAAAAGGTTAAGTTCGCAGTGGACGGAAGAATCGTGATCATCTAGGGAGATTCATCTATCCGAGCTCATTCCGATACACCTGTGCAAGAAGTAGGAATCGAAGTAGAGGAAACCTTTCTTATTGGGTTCAGTCTTGAAGAAGTAATTGTCGTGCAAACTTTGATGGCTGAAAGAAATTTCTACGTAAGCACCCCCGCCATATGAATGATGAAGAGGCAAAACTTCTTTCCTAGATTGGGTTTAGGCAAAAGATCACAAGGCATCCCATCAATGATTGATCCGCTGCACAATCAATATGCCTTTGGTCTTGGCTACACCCCGATGGAGGCTGAAATAGAGGAGAGGAGAAAAGAAAGCATGGAAATGGCTAAGGCAAAAGGAAACATAGTCATGGAAAAGGCGTTTGTGATCTCAAAGACGCTCAATGGTTGGTTTGTAAGAGAAGGTGAAGACTTCCCATTTTGCGGTTTTGCAAAAACAAGGGAGGATGAAGGTACCAAGCAAAGGCATCTTGGGATGCAAATCTTCTTCGATCAAGAATGGACTAATAGTGACATGGAAGAAGAACCAACAAACTCATCCCCCATCCTTGAAGACTGGATTGAGGTGCTAGCTGGGTTTGACCTAGAGATTCTGTTTGGTAAAGAGGAGGGTGAAGAAGAGTATAAAACTGTGAAAGGTAAGGAAAAAGGAGCAAACCCGAGATGCTGCAGTAATTGCAAAGTCATGGCATGGCAGAAACATTAAGCATTACTTTTGTTTCCTAAATCAAGTTAGGACATGTTTTGGGCCTCAATTTGGGCATTTTATATGGCTAAATGAATTCTCGTTTTGTCTTTCCATTTTTGCTTAAATAAATAATTTGGATCTTGAATTGCAATTGCCAACACACTACAGTCTCTTTGCCAAAGAAAGGAGATTTTAAGAATCAAATTCTTTCTGTTGCTGACAAAAAGGAAAGAAGGGACGAAGGAAAAATATCAAGAGGTTTGTACTCAATGATATGCATAGCTAACCCTGTGTATTAAGCTCGCGAAAGATGAGTTAGTCATTTTTTGAAGAATTGTTGAAAACAAAACGTCACAAGAATCATTGCTCGTCCTCCCTGACTCAAAAGTCACCAATATAAAAGGACAAGATATCTCAAAGATCCTAAGGCATGGCAAAGAGACTATGGAGTATGGCAAAAGCAAATAAAAAGGCATAAATCAAATTCAAGCATAAGAAGGAAGAAACGCCACTTGGCTAAAATGAAAAGTCCAGCTTTTCTCGAAAATGGAAGTAATGGCCGAAGAATGGAATCCTCGGCCAAGCAATCCATTCCTCAGTCGATGTTTCGATTTACCTATCAAAGAACAGTTTTGCTGCAAAACCATTTTCAAGGTTATCAACTCTCATTGCTCATTCAAAATAGCAAATATCTGTTCAAACCAAGTTTTTAGCCATTTCATACAATCTTGAAATATCTCGGGGATAAACTGCGTTCCCATTAGACAAAGAGTTTAAATCACAAACTCGCCAAACATGTTGAGGTTACTCCATAAAATACATAATTCTTGCCTATTTTGGAACTAACAATACAGGTACAGAAGAGAGGGCAAAACTACTGCCTACGGCCTCTCTTGGATGCATGTCGTGAAAAAGAAGAAGGATGGAAACGCTCAGGAACTGGGACGTGAATCCTCCACCCTTCACCTCTGTCATCAACTCCAGTACCTACATCTCCGTCACCAGCCCACTCTCGCCCTTGGCGACACCAACACTTTGGGTAGCAGACACCGTCGGCACTCATTCCTCTTCAAGCTGCGAGGCAAGAAATGTGGATATTCAGGCTCACACAAAGATATGGAATGGAAAAAGGGAAAATTGAAGGATACATACCTCAACTATCCGGCTACATTGCCTCTGAACCACGGCCTTTACACTCTGAAATGCACGCAACCACTCCTGAACCACATCAGCAGGCACCTACGAAGGAAGTATTCAACATTCAAAATATAGGAAGGATACTGAAAGCAAATGAAATCCATAGTATTACCTATTGAACCCTAGTAGGGAGCATGTAAAGCTGGGTGGCACTCGGATTAAGCGTCAAACACTCTTCTTCTCCATTAGCATTGTGGAAAGAAATGAAGCTAGGAGCCCGAGGCCAAACAAGGGGAGTAGTTGTGGCAATAGGCAAGGCCAATGAGGCCAAACGGAAAGTTGAGTAATCTCCCGCCTGGAGAAAATCTGTGGTTGGCTGTCTCTCAAGAGCAAGAAGCAGGCCGTCTCCTATCAAAAGATGAGTCGACCTCATACTAGTTGGAGGATGAAGAGGAATAAGCTACAAAGCCTCTGTACATGGGAAGTACTGACTCCAAAAGGAAGTGCTAGCTGTCCAAAGCCCGAGCTGAAGTCAACTCCAAAGGAGCATTGTCAAGCAAGGTATCCCATGGATCAAATCGCACCTATGATAGGGGGAATAATGTCAATATAACGAAGTGGGAAGATGGCATGAAGATGCAAGGGTAAGATGTGTCATACCTGATCCACTGTCAGGCGATCCAAAACTCGCCTCTAAGCCAGTAAGTCCATAGCAGGCGACCGTGTCTGCTGAATTCTTTTAAACCAGCAAGCCGCTCGTGGAACAAACCTCGGCTCCCCATGCCGAGTCGGAGGGGGAACAAGTGCTCAAAGGCCTAGAACTACAAGCAAAGATGAAGACAGATATGGATCACGGAGATTAAAACAGTAGAGGAGTGATAAAGAAAGCTAAGGCTCATACCTCGAGAACATGGTGATGCCCACCCAGTGAAAGACTAACACCCCGAGAACAAGCACTCAAATGCTCGTACAACATAGCCAAAGCAGGAGTCCCCCAGTCAAACTTCGCTATAGTCTCTAGGTTCACTAAAGCCGCTAGGAATTGAACATGTACCAAATTCTCTTTGTTGCAAAACAGAGTCTGCCCAAGGAGGTAAAAAGGGAAAGCTCATACCAACTAAGGAACGGATACCTCTGCTAGAATACCCTCCAGATCATATTGCGCCTAGAGCCATGAATAAGTGACATGACCACTCTCTAATACTACGTCAGGGGACTTCCCCAAAAGGTAATCAAAGGCACCCTCTCGTTTGTGAATCCATGGGTCAATCAAAAGAGGATCGCCACCAACTCTCAGACCTGTGAGCAAAGCAAAATCACCTGGAGTAATTGTCATCTCTCCGGCCTCCGGAAAATGGAAATTGTTCATGGTATCCCACCACCGTTCCACTAGCGTTGTGGTTAATCCCAACTCCGCTTTCAGAAGATGAAAGCCCAGTATCAATTGCTTAAAGCCAGCCAAAGCAGCTGCATCCTTGGCATTTTGAGGAAGCCTTTCATGCCACTTGTAAACTTGGGGATAGCTCCCTCACATACGTAGCTTCTCATTCGCCTGGCAAAACGCAAAAAAAGGGATCAATATGAACACACAAAAGGATATGATAAAATTGCCTATATAGGGGGCAATTTCTAAAATCCAAATTCATTTTCAAAGTATCAATTGTTGTTTCATAAATTCTTATACAAGTAATATCAATGGTAGGAGAAAATTTACCTTCACATTGGTAAAACCAAACTGTTGCTCCAACTCTCCATGCGAAACTTTAGGTGGGACATCACTGAGGGGAGGACGATATCGTAAAGAGCCACCACTTCCGATTATGTGAACTTGAGGAATTTACATGGTTGCATCAAATGGTGGCGAAGCATCATTGCCCACGTTGGAAGGAGCCGCAACCTCTATTGCAGGAACGTCTGGTTGCAAGGAGCTCCCCCCAATAGTGGGTGTACAATGAGCTGAGTGAAGAACACGAGAACTTGAAACCCTGCCAATAACCGCGGCCTTAACGGCCAGAGCCTTGCCCGCATCCCTCGATGCGGTGGTAGAAGACGAAGGAGGTGGAGGTGATGACGCCATGGAGAAGAGCAATGGAGAAGGAAGATGAAAAAGATGGGGATGATGATGCACGACAGAATCAAGAAGAAGGGAGGGCGATCGCTTCGACGTCAGAGGAGAGAAATAGGAGAACAAGGAAAGATAAAATGTCCCGTGAAATCGATCGGACTTAACTTAAATCTATTTTCTGACTTTTGGATTTCTCACGGCAATGACATCGATCTTTCTGCCGTGAAATCCATTTCCTGGCCCTCCAATTTATTTCCCACAGCAGCATCAGACTTTCCTTGGTACACCATTTCAAGCAATCAATGAAAATTCTGGGTCCTCAACCAACAGAATAAACAAAGAATGATTGAATCAACCTTGGGGACATTCCTGAGCAAATGCAATGTAATCGGAACAAGTCTTGGGGGCATCCCCAAGCATGTAGAATCTCAAATATCGAATCTAGTCTGGAACTTCCCAAAAGCTCTCTCTCCGAGGCAACAAGCTCACCAAATCAACGGACATTCGATTGTCCAGAATTATTGAACCTCGAGCTCTTGCTCCCGGAACCCAAAGAAATTCTTGGTATCTTAGGCTCAGGCTCTACTCCTCAATTATTGTACTCCGGAAGTACAACAGCC
Source organism: Rhododendron kiyosumense (assembly GCA_019656275.1). Classification (NCBI taxonomy): domain Eukaryota; kingdom Viridiplantae; phylum Streptophyta; class Magnoliopsida; order Ericales; family Ericaceae; genus Rhododendron; species Rhododendron kiyosumense. The sequence goes on from BPLS01000621.1 coordinate 54,147, forward strand.
ATCACGTCTTATGATCAGCAGCTCTACGCCCATAAAATCACTATTTCAAGCTCCGTAGCCCTATGATCATCATCTCTGCCATTCAGAAACTCCACGTGCATACTCATTCAGTAGCCCTGTGCTCAAGTTGCTCTGTATTCACTACTTCAAGCTTCGTGCCCGCCATCTTGACAACTCTATAGCTCTGTATCCATTACCTAAACTAATTAACAGCTTTGTCACTCAACGGCTCTAGCAGCTCCAAACTAGTAACCCTGTGCTCAAGTCACGCCATGCTCAGCTCCGTACTTACTTACCACCATCAAGCTACTCCACATTATCACCGCAACTTTGCGCTTACCATCAGCAGCACAATGCTCATCAATCCAGTGGCTCCATGCTCACTATCTCTCCATCACAACAGCAACTCTACGCTTGCTATTAGTAGCCCCACAATCATTTAAGCATCTCCATGCCCACAGACTCAACACCTCTACACCCATAACCACCTCAACAGCTCTACACTCACTACCTCACTAACTCCAAGCATACCATCTCCATCAAATTACTCAACTGCTCTACGCCCATCACTCAGTGGCTCCATGCCCACAAGTTCAGTGGCTTTACGCCCACCACTCAGCAGCTCTATTCCCATGCTTACTATCTCAACTAGCTCCATGCCATAACATCCACCAAGAAATCATATGTTCTCAAGCTCTATGCTTGAATGATCAAAGTCCAACACTTTGAATGCTCGAAGCTCTTTGAATGCCCAACCACTGTGTACTGGATGTTCAAGTTCTACACTTGAATGCTTAAGCTTTATGCTTAAATGCCCAACCACTGCGTACTGGATGCTCAAAGCCTGTACTTTAGAATGCTTGGACTCCACCCTCCGAATGCTCGAGCTTTACGCTCTAAACACTACAACAAATTCTAGTTCTTGCTACAAAATTAATTCTTACAAAATGAATTTTGTCACAATAGGTTCACTTGTTGTGACAAAATCTCATTTGGTAACATCAAGCTGCAGAAGATGGAGTTATTGTGACAAAATCAATTTCGTTGCAACATTTTGTCACAACAAGTATGGCGGAAAACTTTCCTGCTGGCGGAAATTGGATGTTGCCACATAATAATTTTGTCACTATAAGTTTGTCACAACAAAGGTTTGTTGTTGAGATATCGTGACGAAATTGTTTGTAACAAAAGAAAATTATTCTTACTACAATTCAATTTGTTGCAAAAGGTTTGTGATTGCACTTATAGGTACAAAAAACAACTTTGTGGCAACTGGTATAAGTTCTTGCAACGATATTATTCGTCACAATAGATATAGTTATTGTGACAAAATCCCATTGGTGGCAAAGGGAGAGCTATGGTGACAACACTAATTCCGTCATGATAGTTAGTCGCAACAAGTATGACAAGAACATTTACTAGCAGCTCAAAAAAAGTGCTGGAATAGACTCCCCATTTTCTAGTGGCCCTAAAAAAGTTCTGGAATAAACTCAAACAAAAAACAGGCACTGATCGAACAATGTCTAATTATATTTATATGTACATTTTTTAATAATCTTCGATATGATTATTTAGCGGATCTCAATAAGACAACTATTTTAACAATCAAGGCCATTGATTTCAATGTGCTTGTTGATTAAATCATTATCGTAAAAATTTGACTCGATTGGGTTTAGAAAGCTCCTTGATTGGGACGCAATTTGTTTTTAGGATGATAGTTATTGTCTAATCAAATGTGTAGTTATACTCGATCAACTTCATTCTTGATACGATTGATGAACTCCGTAATTTGTAAAAGATAGACGGTTCGGATCAAAAAATAAAGACTGGTGGGGTCAAGTCTTGCAATCTAATACTTTAATGCCTAGGGATGCATCAAATGTTGTCTGATCAGGCGGTCGCCGATATCCGATGATCTCTGATTTTGGTGACAATGATGGAATCAGTGAGACGTGAAATCCTAACGGTTCAGATCGACCACTATAAAAATTGAGTGCGTAATGACCAATTAAATTCTATACGTTCAATGCAATTGTTGACAAATGAAGTCTTGTGCTATACTAGAACGTACGACAGCCATTCAACCGCGACACAATTACGATGATCTAGATCGTTGATTTTGTCTTTCTTGTTGATTATATCATTCTCCTTAAAAAATTATCTCGATCGGATTTAGAAAGTTTCTTTATTAAGACACAATTCATTAACAAAATGGATTTTTCTATTCAATCAAGTGTGTAGCGATACCCCGATTAACTTCATTCTTGATACGAATGATGAACTCCGTATTATGTAAAAGATAGACGGTTCGGATCAAAAAGTAAAGACTCTGGTAGGGGTCGAGTCTTGCAAACTAATACTTTAATGCCTTAGTATGTATCAAATGTTGTCCGATCAGGTGGTCGCCGATATCCGATGATCTCCGATTTTGGTGACAATGATCGAATCAGTGAGACGTGAAATCCTAACGGTTCAGATTGACCACTGTAAAAATTGAGTAGGTAATGACCTTTAAATTCTATACGTTCAATGTAATTGTTGACAAACAAAGTATTGTGCTATACTTGAACGTATGATAGCCATTCGACTGCGACACAATTACGATGATCCAAATCATTGATTTTGTTTTTCTTGTTGATTATATCATTCTTGTAAAAAATTATCTCAATCGGGTTTAGAAAGGTCTTTATTGAGACACAATTTCATTAACAAAATGGATTTTTCGATCCAATCAAATGTGTAGCGATATCCCGATTAACTTCATTATTGATGCAAATGATGAACTCTGCAATATGTAAAAGATAGACGGTTCGGATAAAATAAAAAATAAAAACTCTAGTGGGGTTGGGATGCATCTAATACTTTAATGAAATTTGCAAAAAAAATTAGAGAATGAGATCAAAACACTTACAAATATCTTATTGAGTTGATTTTTTTGAAAGGCCATTGAATAAATTATTTTTAAATTAATAAACGATCGAAATCATTTGTGTGAGATTTCAAAATGAACCAACACACATATCCACTGTTACATTATCGGTAACTCCATGGTTGGTGGGTTGGTATTATGGAAGAGAGAAATTTACAATTCACGGAAAACGCACAATCTCACCTGTCCGTTTGGCAATCAACGGTTGGGATATGTTTTTAATTTTTGACCGGTAATAAATATCTCTTACCGTTAATAGTTTGTCTTTAATCTGAATCTTTCAAAACACTTTTGAAAGGCTGAGATTGATCTCCGTAAACTTTATTTGCGGAATCTCTATAAATAAATATTTTCCATTACGGAAAAGATTGCAACCAAATTCATTCCCATACTCTGTTTTAAAAAAAGAAGCGGATCAAAAAAGAAAAAAAGAAAAAAGAAATTCAGACCCATCCAAAGGAGGAGTCTACAGCCAAAGCACAACCCACGTCCTGTTAAGCTTAAACCACGATCGTATGTAGCGGCAAGAACTTTGGCATAATAAGATCAAGAACTTTGGCGGCTTCATTAATTAGGTCAATTTTGATGCGTTGATTGCAGGAAGAGGCAAAAGCGGAGGAGGAATTGGAGTGCCAGCCGAAGAGGTTGCGCGTGGGGAAAGGCGTTAATGATGAAGGAAATTCGGGTGCATCAGCGACCGCGAGTGTGGAGATAAGGTTCTTCAACAAGATCTCTCCTGATCTCTCCCATCGCATCCTCAAATTCCTTCTCTCTCTCTCAACAATCTATTTTCTCTCCCTCTTCGCAACTTTGGTAATATATTGAATTCGCAGATTCTTTTACAGTTAGGGGAAAACTTCTTTTCAATTTCTCTTTCTTCTTTGGTCCTAATTTTTGTCTAACAAAGTTTGGTGCCCTAATTTTGATCTTGTTTGATTTATGCTTTTCAATTAGGGGCAATGTTTGCATGACAAGGGTTTTGTTTTTGTTTTTTTCCTTGTTACAGGAAGTTTAGATCTAGGACTATTGTTGAAGCAGAGGCAAAACAGTTATAGGTATGTTAATTAGGAGAATCTTAGATATTCATTTGTTTTTCCCCTTTTTCGAAGGGAATTCTGATTTGATTGGTCTCGGCGTATGTTTCACACAATTGGATTGTGTGTCGGTTATTACATTCTGATTAGGAGATTGATTCAAAGATATGAACACAAAGACGACCTTTTGAGATGTTTATTTATTTAGAGAAAAGCATATGTAAGGTGTTCTTTGAGGAATGATGTGAAGGGTTTCAATATAGACCCTACTTTCAATTGGATATATTGACTACATGCATGAAGATAAAGGTAGTGATTACTGTTGTGGGGACAAGAGGAGTTGTTACAGTTTCTAGTAGCATCTAAGTTATAAGGTAAAATAGGATAAGAAAAAATTCATATAGGAAGTGTAGGTATAGCAAGACAATGAATAAAGAGTGAAGTAGAGTAAAACTAGATGTCCAGAAGTTGCCTAAGAATGATCAGTAGGATATCTTGGATGTGTTGTTCAAGAAAGAACAATTAGGGAGGATGTGGCCCATGGAATAGAGCAAGATGTAGGTGTGTACTTATATATCCTTCTTTGTAAAATCTATTTTTTTTTATCGGCTTCTCTGTACAATCTATTGCTTAATCTTAAAGCCCCATTTTCTAAACCCTGAATCGCTTAATTTCATAAAATTGATCTATCTCAGGGCTTTGGGAAAAAATGAGTTGTGTTGCTAGAGTTTCAATACGACTACTTTTTTGACACAAGGAGATCAGGGGATATTTTCTCATGCTAAGGTAATCACTACCAACTCTCATTATTGCATATTTCACTTTTGGGGGAAACTATTTTCAACCATTAGATTACATTATCGAATCTTTACTTCCCTTTTGACTTAGATTTGCTAGGATACTTGTGATCATCAAATAACTCGGTTAAATAAAGGTGCTTCAATCCCTAACTGAAGTGAACACAATTACGATTGGTGGAATTTTGGGACAGTGGTTACTAACCCTATGATCTTTGACTTATTGTCAAATGAAACAGAACTTTTATGGAAAATGAGAGTTTGAGACACACCTATTATTGGAGAGTATATAAAAAAGCTAATAATTCTTTCTGCTTTTGGTTCAGAAATTTAAAATATGAAGACCCTAATGGAGTTCGCGTATTAAGTACACGTTTCAGCTTGTACTACCATTTATTTCTTTAATTTTCCTGCTTTTTCTTTGATTTGTCCCGCTTCTCCTCCCTTTGGTACCTACCGTGAATTAAAGTAATGGAAAAGGTTGATGATAGGCATGGTAAAAAATTTCAAGCTGGTTTTAAATTTAATCTTCTTGTTGTGTTCATTGTTTTCCTTTGAACAGTTCCATACGATCATGTTCGTGTTCTTTGGCTTTGGGAGCGAAACAAGAAAAAATCAGGCAAAGAAGCAAGGTTCAACTACGAGAAATCTGCACAAAGATTACCTCGATAGGAAGATTACATTTGGATCGTTTTACTGAAGTAGTGTAGGAACTCTTGACTCTTTTATGCAATTTGTGTTGGAAATTTGCTTTACAAGCTGATGTAATGAATGTTATTCAATGGATGATTATATTGACGAACATTTAGCTTTTGGATACTATTGGCGTTGATGGGATACAAAATTTTCATTTATGTATGTCAATTTACAACTTTATTGTTGGAAAAAGGTAGGAAAACCGGTATTTATAGCATGCAAAAGCGAAAAAAAAAACTGAAAAAGGTGTGTTTGGACAGAACTTTTTGTGACAATTGTTTCAATGATATTGTGACTACTATTCCATTTTTGTTATAAATGGGTATTTTGTCACCATAAGTTTATACTGATGAAATTAGAGTACGAATTGCAACAATTTTGTTTCGCCTCATCAGCTTTCTGGTGACAAAACTTGAGTTGTTGCTACAAAATTGTTTGTCACCATAATATTTTTATATCTTGTGGCAATAATTTATTGTGACAAAAGTCAACCTAATGGCAACAAAATAATTACCTATTGTGACGAAATATTTTGTCACTACAATTGAACCTTTTGTGACAAACTCTTGTCGTCACCATAACTTTTGGTTTCTTGTGACGAGTTTGAGTTTTTGTCACAACAAACTTATTACTACGGGCTTGTTGTGACAAAAGGGCGAAAAAAATATTTTGTCACCATAACATTGTTGTGACGAAAAACTATCATGTAGTGACGAAATTTTTTGTAGCAAAATCTAGAATTTGTTGTAGTGAAATGCTCAAGTCCAGAATTTGAAAGAAGCTCTATGCTTAAACAAACACACACGCACGGGGCCATGCACATAAGTATCAATTGCATCACTATTATCACATCGAGTCTACATAAATTACATCACCATATCCATCATCATATCTAACCATTATCATCACATACTATGTTTTGCATCTCTCTTCTCACTCATGAAACAGGTCAAACCTGCAATCAACCGGCTCCGCGCCTCAGTTTTATTGATTGGTCCAGTGCCTCAATCCTCTAGCTCTATGCCAATTATGGAAGATGGAAAAGCTCCGTGCTCAGACTTTCAGCTTCGTACCGGCTCTACGCCTCGGTTTCATCACTTCAAGCTCCAAGTTCTAACCAATAAGCTTACACCGGCTCTATGCCTTGGTTCCATCATTTTAAGCTCCAACTTCCTAGGCTCTTGCCTTATGAACGATACTGGCTTTATGCCTCGGTTCTCTCATCTCAAGCTTCGTACTCCAATTACTGGCCTTTTGGCCCCATATCTCAAAACTGGCGTCCAATCGTCACCAGAAGATGGTTTGGATTCCACCCGAATTACATCTATTCCATTAAGCTTGTTCGCAAGGATAAGCTACCCTACCGAGCTCCCCTCAGTCAAAGTAAAGATGATCATGAAAAGCAAATGACTCACCCGTTGTGTATTGATCTACCCCAAAATACTGACGATGCTCTCCGTAGAAACTTCCCTGGCAGCTCTGTGCTCCTTCAACTAATTTCTGTCAAAATCCTGGCATAGCCCAGGTACGTTGCACTATAGCTTTAAAAGCCCGAAGGTACGTCTTCTGTCTCTAACCCATTAAACTTTTTATTTTCTTTATTGCCCTCGAACTGCGATTGGTCTAAATTTCTCTTGTGAAATACGCAGGCAGCCTCTCGGCATGACCATAACTAAAACCTTTTTCAAAAAACCCTTGGAATAGTGGTTTGACCAAATTGAAGTCATTTTATGGCTTTGACTCTTAAACATGTCTCGCAATCCGTCTAAGTTCAGTCAAAGAGGGGCATCTATAGACACTCGAATTTGACCTAACGATTATTTTAAGTCCCACCTTGGGGACCATCCCGATGATGAATGTATACAGTGATTGCTGATTGACTTCGCATAAACCCGTGGACTTTTGGTGAGTACTTTAGGCCACTTAGAGGACCCAATTTAGAGCCATATAGCCTTTCAGACAGAAATACAGCATCCTAGAAAAATACATCTTTCGGCCATAACATTGATCTCACAGCCTCAACATCATTCTTTCACCCATGAAACATGTTGCTTGAAAATCTCCCTGAGAGATTGATTCCTCAGCAGCCAGATCTATTCTCTAACCGCTAGATCTATTCCTCTACTGCCAGATCTATTGCTTGGCCACCAGATCGTCTATTTTCCAAATTCTGGAATGTTTTGTCAAACGTTTGATCCATTCTCAAAACCCTATTAGCCAAATTCCGATGCATTCGGGCTACGTAAGGAGATTATGAGAAAAGATCTTTTGGTTATATACTTCCCATTCAAATCATGCATTATGATTGGTTGGAGTGAGTCACCCTATGCCTATATAAAGGGGCCTTTGGTTTCGAAATTATACATCAATATTCACCCTCTATAGCCATGAAATTCTGCAGAAACACTCTCTCATATCTCTCCTACAAAGGCCCTAACCTCCTAAAGGCGGCCGCAATCCGACGATCAAATCCCCAAAGTACAAACCCTAACCCTAGGGTTTTCGAGAAGTAAATCAGTCAATCATCCTCAATCCGAAGCAATCAACTAAAGGGTCAAGGTGGTGAGGCCCAGGGGCTATGGTTTGGTTCTTTTATGCTTTTGTACATTAATTGTAGTGTTTTGATTTTGTACTAATCTTTTAGTCTGGTGTGAAGAAGAACATCGGCTAGGACGTCATTCCCTCTGCCATTACATTGAACCAGAAGGATCCCTCGGCCATGACATCCATTCACCGGCTGAGAGATCCAATCTCTAGGATAGTCTTTTGTTCTCTACTTGTTTCTAATGCATGTTTCAATTATCGTCTCAGCTCACCATTAACTGTTTTAATGGCTAATAATATAGATTACTTGTTTAGAATTAAATAAAGTATGTATTAATCATATGTTGAACAACTATGGGTCATTCTTACGACTGGGCAAAGAAGGGTGCCTAACACCTTCCCCTTATTGTACTCTTTGCTCCCGTACCCGAAATCTCTATCTATTTTTCCTCATTTTTATAAACTACGTGGCGGCTCTATTTTGATGATAACTGTTATCATGTGGCAATGTTCCTAGCCATGGGAATATCCATGATCTTGGTTTACAAAGTGGAAACCAAACAAGCATGTCCAATCTGTATGGCGATGCCCTGATTGGGAGGTGTCTACACCCCCTAGAGAGAGATAGACTTCACCATAGAACTCCAACTCAGAACCGCAACGATTTTTATGGCGGCATACTGGATGGCCCCTACGGAGCTAAGGGAGCTTAAGACGCAATTGCAAGAACTGTTGGACAAAGGATTTATCAGACCAAGTATGTCACCCTGGGGAGCACTGACACTATTTGTGAAGAAGAAAGAAGGAACCTTGCAGCTCTGCATCGACTACAGAAAGCTAAATCAGGCCACAACCAAGAATCGGTATCCGTTGCCAAGGATCAATGACCTATTTGATCAATTGAGAGGAGCAACTTGCTTCTCGAAAATCGATCTCCAATCAGGTTATCATAATGTCACGCCCTCGATTTTCAACATAATTCAATATCACATTTCGATAAAAGATTCTCGCATAAGGTAAATAATACCCAAAATGATTTCCCACCTGTTCAATTTACAAACCAAATTTCCAAGTTTAAAGAATTACAACCTTGGCACCACGGCCCAAATTAACTTGAACACTAGCACGAGTGTTTAGAAACTTACAAACTTAAGTCAAAAGATAACTCAAAAGTGAATTGGTTACAAAGTCGTCTTTAACCGAAAGTAAGTCTATTACATAGATGAGAGAGAGTAACTAAGTCTACTAGCTTCCAAAAACTTCATGTCCAATCATAGCATAGCATGCAATCTACTGCCCGGCATTTAGACCTGAAAAGAAGGATTTTGTTGAGCTACACTAGCCCAGTAGGAAAATCTATACTCAAGCTATATGAACATGCGATGACATATGAACCGAGACTGAATGAGTGTCAATAAGTGATTACGAGAAACAATGATTAACCACCAAGAACAATCGGACCACGACTACAACATTCTAGACTTCTTAAAAAATATTCCTTGCTATTCTCACATCAAACTAGCAACTTTAATAAACTCGCATCAGTTTACATCAATCAATAATCAATCATCAATCATCTCATCGTTTCTCGTATGATACCACGTCAACTTCCCCAACTCATACCATTCACCATGGGATTTCATTTCATAAAACTTTAATTTTTGATTTCCAAAACAATCTTAGAGAACTCTCAAGACCACTTCGGGTCAAACTCCGTTGATTCAAGTTTGAATGCCGGAATCCGTTGATTTGTGCTCAAATACCGGATCCGTTAATTCGCTCAAGAATACCGGAGGATTTTTATCAAAAATCCTCTTTTCAAAACAAAGTATCTTTCTTTAATAAAACCTCAATATAATCAACCTTTCATTCTCTTCTTCAGAAACTACAATCTTAGTCAACAAACAAACCAAACATCAACATAAACTTCTACAGTCAACCATAATTCTCTTCATCAAGCGAGACATTCAACTGTTACCACCCCTTGCGTCACATTGAATTCTCTTCACCTGGGTTTCCGCATTACCACACCTTGCGTTGCGGGCCCTCTAGAGTCTCCGCATTACCACACCTTGCGTTGCAGGACCCTCAATTCAAAATTTACAATTTAAGTAAACATAATAGCATTATCAAACCATATATATAAGCAGACGTCACTTTCCAAGTCACATTCGTTCTTATATCATTAGAACAATGCATACAAACTCATAAGTTCACACATTTTCCCGAGGTCATAGTCTGTCATTCATCATCATTCAAGGCATTACACACTCACAAACATGTCCTTTTATACATTATGAAATATCTTAGGTTCACGTTATCCCTTAAAGTCCGTCTCGACGCCCTACGTCTCATCCCAATCCCACAACAACTCCCCGACATGCCACCCGCTAGGTTCTAAACAAGAATCTACCGAACGAATACCAAATGAACTTAGGATAATCAATCAAAGTGAAGCACGGAGATACGAGTTAACCTATTCTCTTCCGGACCACTAGTCAAACCCCTATCGACCAACCATGCACCCTATGATATACTTAATAACCGACGATATTCAATAACAACTCCACAGTGTCCGCCAATCCACCAATCTCTACGTCATGCTATAGCACTTAACAAGTTTATATCGTTCAATGAGACATGCCACAACATCCACTTCAATAAACTAAAAGCATAAATAATATACGGTTATCCTAATCGTTTAATATTACACTTTATAAGCTACGACAAGAGCCTAAAAAGCTCGATTGGTCAATGATTCTTTCGAGGTACAAACAATCAAGTTGGAAGTGATTTGAAGCTATTCAAAAGATGTTTGAAGTGTTCGAGGTTCAAACGAGCACGAAAAAGAACAAAGGAACCAAATCTGTCCAGAACAAACAGGGGGTATTGATACCCCAGACAGCGGTATCAATACCTGGCCAGAATCTGGTCCAGAGAATAGAGGGGTATCGATACCCCTTTTGAGGGTATCAATCCCACGGAACTTTTCTGCAGATTTTCAGCTTTTCAACAACGAAATCCCAATAACAACGACGAACCACAGCACGATCAAGGCACATAATCAACGCATAAACACATAGAGGAGTAAGAAATCCCTACCTCAAGTGGTTTGAACGAAACCCAAGCGATTGATCGAAGTCTAAGCGATTTCTAGACTTCCAAAGCTTCGAAATTGACAAGAACTTCCCTCCAAGCTTGACCCACGAAATTTTGAGCTCGAGAGCGCGATTGGAAAGCCAAAGGGTGGTTGATCTTTGAAGTTCTTGGGGTCTTGGAGGAGCTTTGAGTGAAAGGAGACGAGAGAGGGAGAGGAGCCGAGAGACGAGAGGGAGGCCGGGAGTTAGAGAGAGAGTGGGAGGAGTATTTTACTCCTCTACATCCACACCCACACATATATATATACACTAACACACATCACAAATTGCATAGACACCCCTCTATAAACAACCTTCCCACATTGACCCCAAATCGAATAATTCAATAAATCCCTCATTTATTCCATATTTTAACATTAATAAATCTTTTAAACTATTTTTGAAAATACGGGTCTCTACACATAAACTAAGGATCCGAGATGAAGATATTGCCAAGACAGCCTTCTGCACCAAATATGGATACTACAAGTTTGTAGTGATGCCGTTCGGACTAACCAATGCTCCAGCGGTATTCATGTGTCTCATGAACAAGATCTTTTAGCCCTACTTAGACAAATTTGTAGTGGTGTTCATTGACGACATCTTGATATACTCCGCCAGCAAGGAGGAGCACGAGGGACACCTTCGGATAGTACTCAAGTACTCCGAGATAGCCAACTCTATGCCAAAGCAAGTAAATGCGAGTTTTGGCTGGAAGTGGTTAAATTCTTGGGGCATGTGGTATCCAAGGACAGAATCACAGTGGATGACAGTAAGGTCAAAGTAGTGCTAAACTAGAAGCCGCCAACCTTAGTGTTTGAAATAAGAAGTTTTTTTGGTCTGGCTGGGTACTATTGAAGATTCATTCAAGACTTCTCAACCCTTGCCAAGCCAATGACGAGACTAACGTAGAAAGGAGTGAAGCTGAATTGAACGAAGCCTGTGAGAAATCTTTTGAGGAATTGAAAAAGAGGCTGACCAGTGCACCGATACTTATCATTCCCGAGCGGGGTGTAGGTTATATGGTCTACTACATTGCATCAAGAGATGGTTTGGGATGCGTGCTAATGACTTAGAATTGGCTGTAGTAGTATTCACTTTCAAGTCTTGGCGTTACTATCTGTAGGGAGAACAATTTAAGGTTTTCACCAACCTTAAAAGCCTCAAGTATCTGTTCACACAGAAGGAGCTTAACCTGAGACAACGTCGATGGATGGAGTATTTGGAGGACTACAAGTTCACAATGTCTTATCATCTCGGTAAAGCCAACGTGGTGGCTGATGCTCTGAGCCAAAAAGACAGGGCATAGAAAGTCAAGACTGCCAACAAAGAGTGGGAAATGGTGGGTACCCTCTACGAATACAACTTGCGACCATCATCAGGGAATGTGAACACACGTCTGTATGCTCTTGTTGCAGAACCAGCACTCCACCGAGAGATCCTACTAGCAAAGACCTTTGAGCAAGATTGCGAGTTCATAAAATCTTGAATCCGAGAGGGAAAGGCACTACCTAGATCGATGATCGAGAATGATAATAGCCTGAGGTTCAAGGCAAAGGTGTCTGTACCTAACATTAGAACTCTTCGAGAAGCTGTACTCCGAGAAGCTCACCATTCAAACTTTGCAGTTCACCCTGGCGGTACAAAGATTTATCATGATCTGCGAAGGACGTACTGGTGGGAAGGAATGAAGAAGGAGGTGGCCCAGTTTGTGTCTACTTGTCTAGTGTGTCAGCAAGTGAAGGCAAAACACCAGAAACTTGGAGGAGATCTTCAACCATTACCGATTCCGACTTGGAAGTGGGAGCATATCTCGATGGATTTTATGACTGAACTGCCAAAATCCGCCAAGTCAAACACTGTTATTTGGGTAGTGTGGATCGACTCACCAAGTCTACGCATTTCCTACCGGTCAAGATGACAGAGAACATAGAGAATTTGAGCCTACTGTATATTCAAGAGATTGTGTGCCTACATGGAGTACCTGTTTCAATAGTATCCGACAAGGACCCATGTTTCGTGTCACATTTCTAGAAGGGACTACAGAAGGCAATGGAAACAGATGTAAGGCTTAGTACGGCCTTCCACCCGTAGTTAGATGGACAAACAGAGACGACAATGCAAAGGCTGGAAGACATGCTAAGAGCTCATGCCTTGGATTTTTCTAGAAATTGGGAGCAACACTTGCCATTGGTGGAGTTCGCCTACAACAACAGCTACCAAGCAAGTATTGAAATGGCACCATACGAGGCCTTATACGGACGACTCTGTCGATCATCAGTCTGCTGGACAGATGCTGAAGAAATAGGATTGATTGGACCCAAAATAGTGAGACATACCACAGAAAAGATAAAAACCATCAAACAAAGGATCCAGACCGCTCAGAGTCGACAGAAAAGTTACGTTGATAAGAGGATCCGACTGCTATCCTTTGAAGTAGGAGACCACGTGCCCCTAAAGATCAGACCAAAGAAAAGGGGTTATTAGATTCGGGAAGAAGGGAAAGCTGTCTCCTTCGTCCGTCAATATATCGAAATATGATCACCCCAAGCGTAGGGTAAATACGTCATTTGAAGCATAATAATCCGGAAGACTGAGATTGCACCCAAGAGAATAATTAATATGGCTTGGATGAATTTGTAGATGTAAGCAAGGTTTTCAGCCTTTAGACAGGCAACTGTGTTTTACTTTATGCGGTGGAAATTAAATGGCAAAATTAAATGGCAATTTAACTAGAATAAAAGGCAGGCTAGCTCTAGGAGATCTTAACACCCACGACTCAAGTCAAATCACACTTATCCTATTACTCGGTTTGAGATACTCAACTAAGGTTCTCAACCCGGAAGATGTATGGTCGCTCTAGAATTCATTTGGCAAATGCCTCCTGTGATAGAGCTCCAAGCATCATGTGTGGCAAGTAGGCTCGTTCTTGCCTACACATGATCAAGGAGGTTAACACCTTAGCAATTTGACAAACGAACCCGAACTACACATTGATTTTTGAACCAAAGATTCAAACTTTATGATGAGAAAAACAATTTCAACTTAAGCCATGAGGTGCTAGTCACCCCATGACCTAACCTTGAAAAACTACTCAATCATATATAAAGAAATAAAAGCAAGGAAAAATCTAGTTAACATATTGAATCGACAAAACTTGAAAAGAAACTAGAGATTATGAAAGATCGGAAGCATAGCTACAACATTAATGAAAACAAAAATAACAAATCTAAATTACTGAGGCAGAAAATTAAAGTTAAAGTGCTGAAAAAAATGAAGAACACCAAGAACAATTCAAAAAGCAAGTAAATCCTATTCTAGATCTAGAAATGCAATAAAATCTACTTGTTTGGATTTGGTGACATCACACCATTTATACAAGCCTTATTCGCGTACAGAATATTCCCAAAGATGTTCTAAGAATCCTCTTCGAAGGCCTTCGGTAACAATACCTAAGCAAATGTGGTACCAGTACCGAACCTGCTAGCTACAATCGCAAACCACGCGATACCGATACCAATACCAAGGATGGTAGGGTACCTGTACCGAACCTCTTAGGGCTTCGTTCTTGATTCTCTCGGCACCGATAGACGGTGTTTGGTGGTACTGGTACCAAACCCTTTATTTCTAGCACTTGGCTCTTGATCCTAGTCTTCCCTTTTGTGAGCCATCAGGTCACCTCCGGGTCTTTGATTCTTTGTTCTTGATCATCTTTGAGTCCTTGAATGTCTTTAATACGCTTAAGGCTTAACAACTCCTTTATTGAGTGATTTCCTACAAAATAGGACTAAAGTACCCTACGTGCAAAAGTAAGTTAAATCAACTAAATTAAAGACATAATTAATTAAAATAAAATAAAGACTTAGCGCACCCTATTTGGCAATAATGGGTGCTTATCACACCCCCCAACTTGAACTTTGCTAGTCCCTAGCAAACAAAATATAGAAAATTTGAAAACAAAGCAACTATACAATCCTTCCACTATCACAACTTAAAACATGCTCAACACTACCAACTAGCAAGAGTTCCACAATCTGGCTTTTTTTTTCATTTCCACCACTCATAGCTTGAGAATCCAACTAAACAGCTAAGTATAAAGCAAGCTAAAAAGGATTTGTGTCCTCAAACAAAGGGAGGATATGAGACACAAAACCTGCGAATTCAAACTAGTAACCATATCCCATGAAAAGTGCTCGACAAAAGGCAAAAGCGAACAATAACTACAATGCCTCAAACAGGGAGAGCACTTTATTAATAGAATTGAAAACTAGCAGATGATATTTGGATAACGAAGGGAAAGCATACCATAATACTAACTATGCAAATATCAGATAGTCAATCAAACAGGAATCCAGGTGCGCATAAGATCAATTAAGGACTTTTTAGGTTTCTAATGACAGTGGTTACAATGAAAGGGTTAGCAAAATGGGCGACGGTCATTGACTAGCTTGGATAACTACCCGATTGACCGCCACCAGAACATCAAATAAACCAAGTCAACGGCCACACCGGCCAAACCAATAATAACCAACTACTAATGTGCAATACTAAACTACGAAATGAACAACAACAGAAAATGAAGGATAGAGTGGTTGGCATGTCAACCATCCTAGACCCCGACCAAGTAAGGAGAATTTCTAACCACCGACTCCATCATCACACCACCATACCACATCACCATCTCACCACCTCAATCAGGTAACTCCTCACTAGTATCTCTTGCAAAATCATTCCTCACCTCTCCTTCATCAACTGGTTCGGGGACATACTTCACCCCATACTACTGCTCTAAGACCGATGTCTGCCATGCCAATTCCCTCTTCTGTCTTTCTTGTTCCCTCATGATCTTCCTCCTCTCAATCTTTTCCTTCCTTTGACACTTGATAATTGCTACCCCTTGGCAAAAAAAGTTTCTTGATCCAAGACGCTTGCTTTTCCTTCTTTGATGGCATAGTGGTCAAATAATCCCCAACCTCCACGTGCTTGTCTTTTGCAGCATGAGTTTGGGACAAGCTCTTCTCATCAAAACTATCATCAATTGGCCCCGGAGAAAGGTCTTCCAATTTTTCATAAGCTGCCCCTTAACTCCTTTCTCCTTACACAAGCTCGTAATCATACAAGTAAAATGCATACTTGCAATAATCAATGTGTTAGCCCTGAAATCATGTAACTGAGTAAAAATGAACATGGGCCAATCTACCACAAGGTAACCTGCCGTGAAAGCATACAAAATCTCTCCACTTTTCCTTGAAGGTTTGTGTTTCGTGCCTCGAGGATAAAGATTGAAATGTAAGACTTTATTCAAGAACCTAAAACTTGCTTTGAAATTTCCAGGCACATGGGGCATTGAAGCCTTTGCAGGGTCTCGATAAAGGGCCTCATTCACAACCCCCAAATAAATCGTTTCATCCTTCCTAGGGTTGTTCACAAACTCGGGAGGGGGGCATTGGACTTTTAGGTACTTAGCAATATCATCAGGGTAATTTCAATGTCTATGCCCCCACCCTCGAAGTAATTTTAACAGCAGGATCGTTTTCCCAATCATTCTTAGTAATATGCATAAACTTATAAAACTCCACAAATGAATTTCTATTGTAACTAGCTAAACGTTTAGTCCAGAAACTCAAACCTTTATGATTGATGTAGTAGAGGCCCACATGACCATTGGGCAATGCCTCGGCATCCACTTGCCACTCATTTTTGAACTTCTTGCTATCCATACTAGACTCCCACATTTTCCTTTTGTTCGCTGCAATTTCCCCTGGAGTCCTCCTTTTCCGACCCCTAGATCCTGAAGCTTGCACAAACTGATTTTCTTCAACTTCCTCCATTTCAGCCACAAAATCATCCTCCTCCTCACACTACAACAAACAAAAGGTTTAATAGCTAATTCTTATAGCATTTTTTCAAAAATGCTATAATAGAGATGTATTTTGATGTTAAAATAGCGTTCCCGGTGCTGCAGGAAGCGGAAAGTTTTTAATAGCGTTTCATTTAACTCAATTACAGCGTGCAATCACTTGGGGGAAATAAATAGACGCCAAAATCACTTTGTGGGAAATCTCTTCTCTCTCTTCCTCATTCCAATTTCAAACCCTAACTCTCTCCCTCTTTGAACTCAAGCTTCTGTAATTTCAACTGCAATACGCATGGCGTAGCAAAAGAGCTCCGTCTTTTGAGTTGAAATCTGTCCTCAAAATCGATCTATAGGAGTAGATGGACTGCTAAAATTCCAATCAATTTGGGAAGAAACGGTGCATAGCCTTGAGCTTATCAATTTCATCCTTGAACAACCTCACGAAGACGATCCCTTCCGGCATCACAACCGGTACCGCCTCCTCCCTCCACGCTGCTATCGCCGGAAATTCTACACCATTTTCTCAGAGAGAAGGGGCATCGCCATTTTCTACCCACTTGGTTCTGTGTTCCACTCAAAGGTTTGGTCCTTGTCCACTATTTTTCCAATAATCTGATCTAAAAGGGTTTACTTCTCTCTCTCGCTCTCTCTAACAATCGATCTCCCATCCACCAACGGAACAGCCACTTCGAAATTAGAGTGAGAAGCTTTCAATCATGTACGATTAAGCAAACCTAGCCACAAACCCTGTTGTAGAGTGAAACATTCAAACAGCCACAAACCCAGCCACTTCAAAAATAATTATCTTCACTATTTGACTAACGTATATGTATGATTAAGAAATTTTAGGGTTGGATTTTGGGGGTTTGTGATTCTGCATTGTTTATTAGAAATTAGGGGTTTTTTTGTCAATGTGATTTTGGGGGTTTGTGATTCTAGATTTTGGGGCTTTTGTGTAGATTCATTCCAAACTACTCGCTAAATCTAATAGTGGTACGTCTTTCTCTCTCTCAGTTGAACGGTGGCTATTTCAACAATGATATAGCGTATGGTTGTATGCAATTTGGCCTCCCCTTGTTTCCATCTCCTCTCACGTTGGTGACATAGCCGCCTCCTCTCATGTTGGTGACAACGGCGGCGTCTCTCTACAGTTGTCTAGGAGTTTGTTCCCGTGGGTGAACCACTACTCTTCTCGGCCGAGTTTTGACGAGTCGCTCTTCAAAGTCATCGAGTCGGAGATCAAGTGCACCGAAAGTCTGACGACAAGGATGAGGTATAGTTCTCTGTTTCTATTTTTGTTTTAGGGTTTTTAGGCCATAGATTTGTGTTCATGTAGCCTCGGTTGTCTTAACTCATTTGTAAAACAATTCGGTTTCCTATTGTCATAGTGTTTATTTCTTTCTTACATATGATGTTTGGATTAATTTTCTTGTACTTCTTGTATAGGACATTGAGAGGTACAAACTGGAAAATCTAAAGATGTTCCACTACCTGAATCAATCAAATTGTTATGAGCTGGATGGATTGGATGCTCAATTGAATACCTTGTGTAACGCCCCCAAAATTAGGGTAACGTTAAAAGGACATTTTATTTCAAAAAAAATAAAGAGAGTCATTGCTCTTATTACAACATAACTCTCGTAAGAGCATTTGAAATACAAATAGGATAACAAAAGGAAACTAGGGTTCCTAACTACGGCACCTTTTGATTCTCCATCCTAGCAAGCTCCTCTGCTCCAAAGGCTTCCACGGCGAACTGTT
>BPLS01000621.1:87901-100666 GCA_019656275.1 Rhododendron kiyosumense
GGGGGGGGGGGGGGGTAGAGTTATGGAGGTTTGAGTGGGTAATTTGAGGTTTAGGGTTTTGAAGTTTTAATGGAGGTGTAGAAAGAAAGAGAGTGAGTGTTTCAGATTTGGAAGATGAAGTGGGAGTTGAAACGTGCCTGGACTTGTTGATCTGCTCTTGAAGCTATTCGGTACCAATACAAAAAATTATTTCCTACCGACCCCGAACTGCTCAACTGCCTCGAGGATAGCCACTTCGGTATTGATAGCACAAGTTCTTCTCTACGGATACCAAGCTGCTTAGCTTAGAAATTTTGCCTTTCTTAATTTTGAACCCTGGAACTTTCAACAACTCATTTAACACCCTCCTAAACAACTTTGAATATTGAACACTCATCCCAACAACCCTCCAAACAATCGGTCGCCTAGGTTTAAGCAAAGAACGGGAAAATAATAGGATGCAAAATAGGATGAGGTGACATATGTGGTATGATTATGCAAAGAATGTCTTGTATCATTTCCTAAGTGCACCATGGGTTCCAAAATGATTCAAAGTCGACATCACAAACAATTAAACATGTATATGCGATTATTCACCTACACTACAAACATGTTTATTGAAAGATGGGGATATGAGCAAAACTTGCTCAAAAACTTTACTCAACACCTAGACTGTTCAATCTTTACCATGCATGCAAGTTGAGAAGTACACAATTCTTAAGATTGAAACGAACTCTTGCTAACTAACAATTATTGAGCATGTAACAAGTCATGAAAAGAGCTAGAAATTGATGACAAAAAGAAAGATTGTAAGTAAAAAGCTTTATTAGTTTTTTTAAAATTTTTAAAATTTTCTCATTTTTTTGGATTTTTTCATTTTTCAATTGTTTTTGAATTTTTCAAATTTTCCACAAAAATGAAACAAATAGCACAAAGCACATAACTACCCATCCCCCTTAGCTTAAAGCGATGATATGCCCTCATAGCACGAAGAAGAGCGCATAGAGGAAAGTGAGCGAATGTACTTTTCAAGGGGAATGTTAACCCCTAAATACCTCGACCAAGTTGGAGGACTTGATGTCAATGGCTTGCTCCGGCTTGATTTGATGCTTCCAGGGTTCACTCCTTCAGTTCTGCCAACTTAGAACCATAGCTAGTCACACAGGGTCATATCCAAGGCTTTCTCGGACTAACAACCGCAGCTCATAGCCGCACCCATGCTTAGGGCTCTTGAATACCTCACTCACCCCGGCTTTCGGCCCAAACTACCAAGGCTGGTGCGGTAGCATGTTAACCTTGCAGAAGACTTAAAAGAACGACCTTCCACAAGACAAATGACATTAAAAACACCGGCCCATGTTATCCGGCTTCAAACTAAATGAAACATAAAAGACATAAAATAAAGAAAACACCAGAAACAAAAAGACATGTAAAACAGATAAAAGCAACACCACCCGATCATCACGCGATCAAACGAGTCATACTTTTCTTCCCATTCCCTACCAGTGGGGTAAGAAATGGGTGACTATACTAGACTGTTGAGATTTGTTATGCTTGCGCCTGCAATAAAATTTACTGCTTGACCTCGCCAAACAATTAAGTCAAGCGTCCCCTACGATCAAAACAAAGCAAGACAAAATACAACCTAGCATGCACTCACGGAAATATCAAATCTCACCCATAGAGCTAAGCTGCCACCGATAGGGGCATATTTGGAGAGCATGAATCATTAACGGCAAACTATTCAAAGAAGAACTAATGAAAGCCCTTTTTACACTAACACATTGGTGAAATCTTTTGCATGTGAATCATCTCCAAGACTTTGTCGAAAAGCAAAACATAACAAAGCATAACAAAACAGAACATGATGAAACAAGAAAGAAAACAATATGCACAATATATACAGATTTAATATCAGAACTTAGAGCGTCCAAGTCACAGCTAGACTTTGCCAAACAATGAAGTCCAGCGTCCCTTAAGATCGTAACCAAGCAAGCAATAAGATAGAGCCAAGTGCGATAGCACAAGAATATCAAGGCTTAACCTAAGGATCTATACCACCCCCGTTGGGGCTAATCTGGAAGACGTGAGTGTTTCACTATGAATTACTCCTATTAGAAGAACTAATTAAAGCCCTATGTCACTAATATTAAATATTTGCCCTTCGAACTGGAGTTGGGCACACGATCCTTATTTTAATAGCGGCGTGCAAAGCTATATATACCCAAGTCAATGGTGGGTACCCCCTACCTGGGAGCCGGGTTCGACAAACAGTTAAGTTTAGTGGTTACGCTTTCACTCTCCATGCAAATGTAATGCAAATAAGCTAAGCTACAGCATCAACCATGTAAACTAGATAGATTAACTGTTCATCCAGCTCTCCAATCTCAAAAGTACCAAGAAATGGTTTTAAGCTTCTGACCATTCACCTTAAATGATTTACCATTAATTGGATTCAATACATCAACAACACCATGAGGATAAACATGCTTAACAACATAAGGACCAGCCCAATGAGAACGCAATTTACCGGGAAATAAATGAAGCTTAGAGTTGTATAGGAGTACCTTCTGTCCCACCTCAAAGTCTTTCCGGTGAATTCTCTTGTCATGGAAGGCTTTGACTTTTGCTTTATAGATGGCGGTGTTGTTTTAAGCATCTCTTCGGATCTCCTCAAGCTCATTGAGTTGGAGCCTTCGGTGTTTGCCGATGGCAGGTAAATGATAATTCAACGCTTTGATAACCCAATATGCTTTGTGCTCAAGCTCGACCGGAAGATGGCATGCTTTCCCAAAAACCAAACGATATGGCAAAGCTCCCAAGATGGTATTGTATGCTATGCGATATGCCCACAGTGCATCATTCAAATGAAGACTCCAATCTTTCCGGTTCGGATTCACAGTCTTCTCCAAGATATGCTTGATCTCCCTATTTGCCAACTCTGTTTGCCCATTTATTTGCGGATGATAAGCGGTGGAGACCTTGTGAATGATACCGTACTTGTTCATCAAGGCTTCACACATGCAATTGTAAAAATGAGTGCCCTGGTCACTGATAATTGCTCTTGGCATCCCAAATCATGACAAAATATTATCCTTAAAGAACTCCACCACCACCTTGGCATCATTGGTACACGTTGCAATTGCTTCAACCCATTTCGATACATAATCAACCGCCAATAGGATGTACAAATTGCCGAAAGAAATAGGGAATGGTCCCATGAAGTCTATGCCCCAACTATCGAAAATCTCAACTACTAGAATGTTTGTTCGTGGCATTTTGTCCTTCTGAGTCACACTTCCAAGCTTTTGGCAATGTTCACAAGTGACACAAAAGTGATAAGCATCCTTGTGCAAGGTTGGCCAATAAAAACCACATTGTAACACCTTGGCAGAAGTCTTCTTAGAAGAGTAGTGGCCTCCACAAGCTTCCGAATGGCAACACTCGAGAATTTCCCATTGATCCAAATCTGGGTCGCAATGGCACACTATTTGATGTTGGCAATACTTGAAAAGATAAGGGTCATCTTATGAGAACATCCATATTTCATGAAGGAAACGACAACGTTCTTAAGGTGATCAATGCAGAGGCAAGAGACCTGTAGCCAAATAATTCACTATGGCGGCGAACCATGGGGTACATGAAACGGCCAGCAATTGTTCATCTGGAAATATGTCCATGATAGGAAGACTTGGAGAAGAATCCTCAAACTGTAATCTTGTTAAGTGGTCAGCTACCACGTTCTCGACACCCTTTTTTATCCTTGATGGTTAAATTGAATTCTTGGAGAAGTAGAATCCACCTTATCAACCGGGCTTTGGCATCTTGCTTGGTGAGGAGATACTTGAGAGCAGAGTGGTTCGTATACACGATAATAGGAGCGCTTAAGCACGATCAAACACTACCGCCAATAATTCCTTCTCTGCGGTAGTGTAATTCATTTGGGCGTCATTTAATGTCTTGCTAGCATAGTGGATCACATACGGATGCTTGTCCTTCCGTTGTGCCAACACGGCACCCACGGCATAATCACTTGCATCACAAATAAGCTCAAACAGGAGGCTCCAATTTTGTAGTTGCACAATCGGAGGGGTGGAAAGACCAGCCTTTAAATTAGTGAAAGCTTGCTCACACGGGGGAGTCCACTCAAATGGTACATCCTTGGCAAGAAGTTGGCATAGGGTCCGAGAGATAGCACAGAAGTCTTTGATAAATGACAATAGAATCCGGCATGCCCGAGATATGAACGGATGTCCTTCACGCACTTTGGAGTCGGGAGATTGGAAATGAGATTGATCTTTGCCTTGTCTACCGCGATACCATTAGAAGAAATGATGTGACCCAGAACAATACCCTAAGTGACCATGAAATGACATTTTTCCCAATTCAGTACTAAATTCTTCTCTTCGCACTCTGTCTAAACTTTCTCTAAATTGGCCAAGCATAACTCGAATGAGTCGCCAAATACAAAAAAATCATCCGACAAAACCTCTACGATCTTCTCGACCATATCACTAAAGATCTTGTAGACACCCCAATTTGGCCTAACGATTATTTCAAGTCCCACCTTGGGGACCATCCCGATGATGATATGGATACAGTGATTGTTGATTGACTTCTCGTGAACCTGTGGACTTAAGGTGAGGACTTCTAGCCACTTAGAGGACCCAATTCAGAGCCATATAACCTTTCAAACAGAAATTCAGCATCCTAGGAAAATACATCTATCAACCGTAAGATAGAATCCTCGACCACCATATCCATTCTTTGGCCACCAGATCCATTCCTCAGCCACCAAATCCATTCCACGGCCGCCAGATCCATTCTTCAGACACTAGATCCATTCCTTGGCCACCAGATCCATTCCTCGGTCGCCAGAACGTCTTTTTCCAGAATTCTGGAATGTTCTATCAGTCTTGATCGACGCACCAAAATCCTAGCAGCCTTTTTCTGATTCTTTAGGGCTACGAAAGCAGATTCAATTAGAGATCTTGTTACCCTAAACTACCTTCTTGATTCACGCCATTTGATTGGCTGGAGTGATTCACCAATTGCCTATATAAAAAAGCCTTAGGGTTCCGAAATTATCAGTCAATTCCTCCATCTTTTACCTCCAAACTCTGTAGAAATCGTCTCTCATACCCTCTCTTTAAAAGCCCTAACCACTCGAAGGCAGCTGCAATCTGACGATCAAACCCCGAAGTACAAATCCTAACCCTAAGATTTTCGAGAAGCAAATCATCCCCAATCTGAAGCAATCAAGCAACTGAGGGATCAAGGTGGAGAGGCCCAAGGGCCTATGGTTTGATTTCTTTTATGATTTTGTATATTAATCGTAGCATTTTTATTTTCTGTTAATCGTTTAGTCTGGTGTGAGGAAGAACATGGCTGGGGTATCTATCCCCCGGCCAATACATCAATCCAGTGGGATCCCTCGACCGTGAAATCCATTCACCGGCCGAGAGATCTATTTTCCTGGGACAACCTGTTTTGTTCTGCTTATTTCCATTGCATGTTTCAATTACTGTCTTGGCTCACCATTAACTGTTTAAAGGCTAATAAATAGATTATGTGCTAAGAATTAAATAAAGCAAATACTAATCATATGTCGAATGATTATGGGCCAGTTTCACGACTGGGCAATGAGGGGTGCCTAACACCTTCCCCTTATTGTACTTTTGACTCTCGTACTGGGAATCTCTATCTCTTTTCCTAGTTTATATAAACTAAGTGGCGACTCTGTTTTGATGATAACCGCTATCGTGTGGCAATGTTCCTAGCCATGGGAATATCCACGATCTTGGTTTATGAAGCAAACAAACAAACAAGCAACAATGATCAATCTGTATGGCGATGCCCCATTTGGGAGGTGTCTACAGTTTTTGGCGACTCCGCTGGGGACTTGAGAGCCATAACCAAAAAGTTCGACATAAGATTAATATTTGCTTTATCAAATTCTTGTATCATATGCATCGAGCAAGCAACCTCGTTGAGTTCACCTAATATCCTGGCATGTCACGGGCTATGTTAGGGGTTCCAGCAAACTCCACAGTCACTTGTACCTAGTGGTATATCAAAAAGGGAATCACCCAATCACCGTCTATGATGGGCTGGTGAAAGGATTGGTGCCCTTTAACAACGGAGCACCCTTGAAACTACCAAAACCTTACATGTATTTGAGAGCCATAGAACTTATCAAAATAGGACCGGATCTTGTAGGCTAGGAATCTATTTTCATCTTTTACAGAAGTTCTTCCTCACACCTTGTATGTATTGTTGTAACCACTCTTTCTGTGCAGAAGGGTTAGGGCTTGAACTAGAGGCCCTAACCCTAAATCTTTATAGCAGAGCACTAATGGCGTTGCCTGCAAGGTACCTTTTTGGTAAGTCAAAAGCATCACTGATTACCTAACACTTCCGCTTACATAAAGCACCACGAAGCATGGATTTCTAGAGCAAAATCAAACATTGTAAAAAAGCATAAGCTGCCCCGTCGAGAATTGAACTGGGGTTGCTCTAGCAATCTCTGCCTTGTAAGGATAAAGGAAAGCGGGAGTGTGAGGTAGTAGAGTAGGTTATGGATGATGGTGTGCAAAGTCAAGGATATTATGGATAGAATTAGCAATACTTATTTCTCGATGGATGATCCAACATGACAAGTTTAGGACTTTGCTTCCTATTTCCAAATCGGCCTAGCAACCCATCTTTTAAATTCAAAATTTTAAGCATGCTTACTGCAACGAGCTGGTAAGATTTAGGAGTTTGTCAATGTGTTGGCAAGTAATCATATGGATCCCAATTACCTCAATCATGTTTTGAGAAGGAGAAGGAAAAGAAAAAGAAACTTGTTGAATGAGTTTCTGAAAGACCAACCCCAATGTGCTTTGGTGAAAGTAAGCTTTGATAAACACTTGCTAAAAAAAAATAATCCAAAGTTGGTAAAAGGTCGTGTTAGCATTATTTGAAATGAAGGAATCTTCCCTAACCAAGAATTGAAAGAACTTTCAAAACTTTTTGCAAAACCTAATCTTATCCTCAAATGACAAGTTTTTCTTAAAACCAAAAGTTGTGTAAGGTGGAACATACAAATAATCGCTAGCACATCGTTGAACTCCGAGTCTACTCTCCGTTGTAGTCATTCGCTCAACTTTTTTGATCTATCTTTTGGTATGGACTGGCATGGAAGTAGGATCTTAAGTGGTATGCAGTATTTATAAGCAAACGAGTCTTAAGAATCATCCATATTAAAAATTGCTCGCTATCTATGGTATCCAATAAACTCATGCATAAAAACGAATTGCTATACATGACTCATCCATAATCTGTGCAAATAGCCGTGGTGCTATCATTTTATTTGCCTTTCTTTAACCATGCAAGGGACTAAACCAAAAGAGGAATCCATCACCCTCATTTCTTCTCATAGCACATTGCATGACCATGTGTTAACATCGAGTATCATTTGGTTAAGCCACCCCATCATGCTAGATTTGCATTTTAAGGGCAATAAGTGTGTGTGCATTGCATAGACACTTGATTTTGGACATCTCAACATACGCGTAGCTAAGTTCTTGCTTTTCCTAAATTTTAGGTTTGGTCTAAGATGTGATAGCGATGGCTGACAAGAAGATTGAAGCTCTGGCTGCTAAAGTTCTAAAGTTAATGTATTGGTTGAATCAATGGCTACCCTAGCCACCATTGTTCACAGTTTGCAAAGAAGTCCTCCACAAGCTCCACCTCCACCTCCCCCTACTAGATGGATTAAAAGGACAACTCAAAGAGAAACTTATCCCACTAAGGACAACCAAATTGAAATGGTGGTGGATGATCTGCAGCAGCAACATGAGAAGCAACTTCTTTTCGATACCGTCGGTCTAAACCATGAATCTCTCAAAGAGAAAAACAGCTGTAAGATGAACATAAGCAACAGTAATGTTAAACTGGTGGGATCTCATCATGACTGCAAGCAAAAGAGAAACTTTGTTCCTCTTGGAATGAACTTGGAAAAGGTGTTCTGTATCTTGGAAGCAAAAGGGGTATTGAAGCCATTATAGCCAAAATTTCCAAACTTTATACAAAAAGGCGGAGGGTATTGCAAGTACCACCAAGTAAATGGTCACTCTATCAGAGAATGCGGGGCTCTCAAGAATGCGATCCAAGACCTCATCGATCAAGAGAAGATTGATCCAGCTGAGTTTGATCATTAGGCAGCATTAACATCTCGGCCTATCATGTCTTAGGCTAAGAGTCAATCTTTTGAGGAATCTTATCTAACTAGTTTTGGCGACGATTTTGGTCCATATCTATTTCCTTTTTAAAAGGTCTATGTCTTGAGTTTATTTTGGTCATAAGTCCGCTTGTTGCACCTAGCATGAAATGTGGACCAAAAATGAAAATCTCCTTGGATATGAACTACGAATGGCTTGATTCTTTGTTGGGATATGTAGGCACCTTTTGGTCGGCCACAATTTTGTAAATGTTCCCTCCTGTGCTAGTTTACTGCCATAGAATGCTCATAACAAAATCAAATGTTGAAAACAATCCGCAATAGTTTCAAAGTAATCTTATGGCATCTTTTGGAACACATCATAATCATTTGAATTGTCAAAAGCGCAAAATGAGTTTTTCAAAGCTATGACCTGCGTCATTTCTGTTGAGCTAAGAAGGAGTTCACACATCTTTGCACCCTCACAGAGATCACTTGTAAGCAAAACATGTTGTTGAAGATGAATAGTATGAAAAAGGAGAAAGAAGAAAAGAGAGGAAAAATGAAGAAAAAAAATGATGAGCTCACTAGATTGAAAACTCATAAGGGCGGTCAAGGAAAAAGTTAGAGCATGAACAAAGTGAGAAATCAGCCATGTCTCCATGCATCTACTATGTGTCTCAAAGGATTGTCTTCTATCTTAGAAAATCCACTTGGTTAAACATCGAAACCCCTAATCTCTTGGTTAGGATCCTTGCCGCTTTGTTGTGTGTTTCAAGATGAACGAAGGCATTCATTTCTCTATCCCAAACACTTATCCCTTGCTAGCCATGTTGAACCTCTGGATAATTTGTTTGAAAAGCCTGCTAGGCAGCCATCCCCTATGCCGGGGCAAACATAAAAAAAATACAAGGAAAGACAAAAAAATCAATGAAAAAATGAGCACCCTGTCATACAAGGGGCATTTTGAAGGAAACATTCTTCCAATACATAGAAAGGACATTTTTGAAGAAACCAACTCTTTCACACAAAGAGAGGCAAGACACAACAAGAGTTGATAAAAATGTTGAAGATGGCTGCTACCTTTTAAAACCCAAGAGTGAGTAGAAATTAGGTTTGAGCTTTTACATCTGCTTCTCTCTCAAGCCAAAACCCCAAGCCTACATTATGGTCCATAACAAAGTCCTCTCAGATTGGGAAACATGACTTAATAGCAAGGTCCTAGACACTAGGGGCATCGCCAATGTGGGACTTAACACGAAGGGCAAGAATCCTGGAGTTTGCATCATCTTGGCAAATAACACAACATGGAGAGTTACTTGAGATAGGGGGCATGGCTATGTTCCCCTTTATGCGCTTC
This sequence comes from Rhododendron kiyosumense, assembly GCA_019656275.1. NCBI lineage: Eukaryota > Viridiplantae > Streptophyta > Magnoliopsida > Ericales > Ericaceae > Rhododendron > Rhododendron kiyosumense. The sequence continues at coordinate 97,444 of BPLS01000621.1, forward strand.
TCTTAAAAGTATCCAACCTCTTATGTGGGTTTCAGTAGGTGCTTATCAATCCAACTCAAGTCACCCAAATCAAGCTCGAAGCAACAAACTCACCTAATTGACTAGGGGCATGGGTTTGCAAAATAGTTCTGTGTCCTGTGATGATTGAATGACGTGAGTGTGGAACATGGATGGAATGATATGACTTTGAAATCCTTGAGGAAAAGCTTTCAAAGATGGTTTTATCCTAAGCATTCTTAACATAGCAAATACAAGCGCAGTCACTTTTTGCAAATTTCTGAGGAAATAATACGGGTCTCTCATTTCATGAAAAGTGCAGCAATATGGTCCCTTGACCAAACAATGTTTTCAGTGGTGCCACTAGGGCATTGTAGTCTTTCAAAACACCTGGCTAGTATAAGTAATAAGTCATTATCAGTCTCCCTAGGGCAAGGGGAAGCATTTGATCAAATAGGTGAAAGTTGAGATGTTTAGAATGCATTGAAGATTCACATGCATATCATTATCACAATGTCTTTTGCATTAATCTCTTGATCCTAGTATTGCATATGTATATCATTATGGTTGCTTAATGGAAGTAGTTGTCTTGGTTGCACGAGCTAACCCCAAGTATGAGGTGTTCTTATACTCAAGCAAGGCAGGTTCATCAAGGCATCATGGCCATCATCTCTATTCAAGGAATAAAGGGCAACAAAGGGATGCACTATAAAGTCTACCTCCCTGTCAACACACTTGAAGAAAGTTCAGCCTGAGAAGCGTTATATCCTGGGGGAACGCTTCAACTCTTTTGTGGAATGCTTTCACACAGCACTGTCAAGGGCATGCCAAGATCTCTGCCGAACAAAAACATTGCACTCACATTCATTGTTATTTACATCGCATGTTTCTATGCTAGGTGAAAATAGATCATTGTCATCTTACACGATTGAGATAGGGTCAAGCATTTATGGCCTAAGCAGGGGGCTTGCGTTTCTTTTTAAATACTCAAATTAACATGCATATGTGTTGCATTGCGATCTATGTCACCCAAAATCGTTCAAGCTCTTGAACTAGGGTTCTTTAAATGTGATGGTCCTACCCCCAGCAATCAACATAAAAGGACTTCGCCCGTGGTCGACTCCAAGCCTATTGCATGTTATTTTCCTATCCATTGCCGTTTTCTAAACTATTCAAACGTTGATTGCAAGATTCTCTCGAATTTTGGTCCTTGAAGTTATCAGTACCAACCACATCAAGCTTTATGTTTATGACTGACGGAGCCAAGTCAAAGAAGCTGGAAGATAGCCTCGTAACTAGTCCCGAGCAAACCCTACAATTGGCACCATGTCAGCAGCATTAAAGTGGCTTCGCACTTCACATCTCCGTAGCTCCTTGCTTCACACTTTCATTTCCATGTTAGCAGCTCTGCCTTCATAACTCGGAAGCCTCACACTTGCTCTCCAGTAGCACCATGCACATGCCTTGTCATATTTACAACCTTGTGAAACTCCAAGCAACTTCAGGCAGCATCGCGCTCAGCAGTTCAAATCTCAACAATATAGCGCCTATTGTAGTTACCTCGAGCTCACATCTTGAAGATAAGTAGCCTCACCACTTCTAGGCCGGTGAAGCAATCCTGTGGCCCCCACTTAATGAACATTTATGCAGTTCTAGCCCAGAGCACACTTTGAAAGGCATCCCGTCAGTAGAGACAGTGGAAATCTCCCAAAACAAGTTGAATTTGCCAAAGGAGGTGATGGATCACTCCATCAGTCGAGGCGATGTAACTTCCCATGGCACCAAGTTGAAGGAGGCAATGGAAATCTCTGAAGACATTAATAGCCAAAGCATTTAACAAACGCTATGGCATTTTGGGTCAACAAGTCGAAGGAGTCAAAGTAGGATATGGTCAAGAACTAGCCTTGGGGACAATCCCGAGCATATGGAATCTAGCCTTGGGGGCAATCTTGAGCATGTGGAATCTAGCCTTGGGGACAATCCCGAGCATACTCAGAACTAGCCTTGGAAACATTCTGAGCATGTGGAAACTAGCCTTGGAAGAATCCCAAGCATGACGAACAAATCAAACCCCGTGGGAGATGGAAGATGGAATACTCAATAGCTCTAATCTCAGCAGCTCTACGCTCGCATTCTAAAGCTTGCTATCTCAACTGACTCCATGCCACAACAAGATATCATTAGCTCTCAAGTTCTATGCTTGAATGCTCAAAGTTCAAAACTTTGAATGCTCGAAGCTCTTCGAATGCCCAACCACTGTGTACTGGATGCTCACGTTCCACACTTGAATGCTCAAGCTCTACGTATGAATGCCCAACCACTGCGTACTGGATGCTCGAACTCTATGTTCGAATGCTTAAGGTTTATACCTTAAATGCTCAGGCTCTACGCTCTGAATGTCCAACCACTGTGTACTGGATGCTCAACGCTTGTACTTTGAATGCTTGGACACTACCCTTCGAATGCTCGAGCTCTACGCTCTGAATGCTCAAGTCCGGAACTTGAAAGAAGCTTTACGCTTAAAACAACACACACGCACGGGCCCGTGCACACAAGCATCAATTGCATCACCATTGTCATCATCAAGTCTGCATCACCATTATCATATCTAACCATCATCATGCACATACTATGTTTTGCATCTCTCTCACTCATGAAACAGGACGATCCTGCATACAACTGGCACTACGCCTCGGTTTTATCACTTCAAGCTCCGCACTCCAGTCTCGGGCCTCGTGCCACCATATCTCAAAACCAGCATCCGATCGTCTCCGAAAGATGGTTTGGATTCCACCAAATTACATCAACTCCATCATGCTCGTTCGCAAGGATAGGCTACCCAACCAAGCTCCCCTCAGTCAAAGTAAGGATGATCATGAAAAGCAATCGATTCACCCGCCATGTACTGGTCTACCCCAAAATACTGAGGATGCTCTCCGCCAATACTTCCCCGGCAGCTCCACGCTCCTTCGACTACTCTCCGCCAAAATCCTAGCATAACCCAAGTACGTTGCACTACGGCTTTTAAAGCCTGAAGGTACGTCTTCTGTCCTTAACCCTCTGAACTTCTTTTATTTTTGGGTAAATTTTACAAATGGTCCCTCTAGTTTGCATGAATTCCCATTTTCGTCCCTCTAATATCAATTGTGTTAATTTTTGTACTATAATTTGCATTCTGTCTCGATTTCGTCCCTCTCGCTTATGGTGTTAATGAAACAAACGGAAT
>BPLS01000621.1:120666-141756 GCA_019656275.1 Rhododendron kiyosumense
TTGATCAGTATAAGAACAAATCTGCTTTGAAGATCCCTCTTTTCCAGTGACCAGATGTGGGGACTAGTTCTCATGGGATTCTTAGAAATCAAGGTTTTCATTTTGATGTAGACAAAAAGGGGAAAAAGAGCTACTTTCGTGGAAAATCTTCCACCGACAAGATGTAGTGATCAAATGTGTCGAAGAGTATCATTAAAACCCGCTGGTAATGGGTGGCTAAACCGAAGTGCCGTGGCAAAATTACACTAGTTAATCTCAATCAATGAGTTGAAGTGAAATTATGCCAATTTACTCTGGGGGAGGTGAATAGGAGTTTTGATAAAAAAAATTACCAATTTTCTGATTTAAAAATTAATATAGAAGAATGGGTTGATTATCTTGATTTATCCAAACCAAAATTCAAGTGCTGCAGTAGAATAAATTAAAAATTGTGATAAGAGACGCACGATTTACGTGGAAAAACTTAGGGTCCTAAATAACCATAAGCCAAAACCACGGCCTAATACTACTGCTTTATTCTATTAATAAAAAAGAAGTATAGATTGCGAAATAGCAAAAACCTTCCCCAAGCCTTTACCTATTCTCGCCAATCTCCGATGCTCCCCGAGCTTCTTCAAGATCCAATAGATGCACCACGGACTTCACGCCCGATCTCCGGATTCAACCGGCTCTGAATCAACCTCCAAAAGATTCGGCCTCAGCAGCACACAACACCAAGAAATCACAAGATGAAACGATGTATGATGTGTAACATGATCTCGACAAACCCCAAAACCATTCAAAGAAAAACAAGATATGCAAGTACGTAACAAAAATAAGGGTTGCTGCGAAAAGAAATAAACACTTCTCGGCCGAAAAGGAACGTGGGCTACCAAACTTTAATCTCCGTTTTCCCCCAGGAAAAAAACAAAATCCGTGTAGCCTTTCTTCTCCTTTTTTATAAGAAAAACTCTCGACTCCACCGAAAACAGATTATTAGTCGTGCAACCCTTTCTTTCTTTGTTTAAGCAAATAATAAAATTCTTCTCTGGGGTTACCAATCCCTATGGTGTCAACCCCTTTTATACTTCAATTTTTCCTTCAAACCAAAGTTTTCTAATGACACAAATAGAAAGCAAATTTTCGGCCTTTTTCAAAGAAAATTGATTTAGGAAACATATATATGGAAAACAAATTTTCAGAGAGATTTACCGGAAAGAAAAACGTGCAGAATAAAAATTTTAATATTGGAAATAATATGCATGATGTGCTATGTAATGCTTTTACCTCTCACGCAATTGGATCGATTTTGCCATGGTCAACTTGGCGCAGATAATGGGTGGAGCATCGAGCGAGAAACTACCCTATAAGAACCTACCCATTACAATCACACAAAAGTCAATATAGCTAAGACACCAATGGAGGTTTTGGACAACCCCGGAAAGTGCCAAAATATCTAACAATCTCCCCCTTTGGCATTTCCGGGACAAAACCAACTTCACTAAAACACAATTGAAAAATATAACTTAAAGAGATAAACACTAGCCTAAACTAGGTCTATCCAATGAAGCTTGAGTTGCACTTCCAATGCCTGCAAAAATAACTCAACAAAAACTATGCGACAAAATATATGTTTCGAAAAGTAGAATGGGTCAACATGATTTAATAATAAGCAACAAAGCAACATTATATCCAAATGCATCAACCAGAGATTCATCAATAAAATAAATCTCTCCTTCTAAATATCTCCCCAAGTGAACAAAGCACTCAAAAATTCTCTATCTTTATGCAAGACTCAACGCAATGACCATAAAAACTCTCCCCCTTTTGGTCACGGAAAAACAAAGGAAATGACTCTACCAGAGTGAGACACATGCAACCAGAAAGCATACGTGAGAATCATATGATATGCAATAACAAGAATCACATAGGCAAGATGGCTATAAGAGAAATGCACTGAATGGAAATTTAAGACCATATCAACTCATGAAGCAAAATGATGCAGATCAAAGAATGGACATAATGCCATGCTCAAGCCTATAATGTGAAGCGTAAACGACGTGCATGAGGAGCAAGAAAACTTATCAAGGACTAAATGGGCGCTATAATCTTATCTCAAGAAAGGTTTAAACAAGACTATCACGAGGAAGTCAAACCAGAAATGCTTGGACCTAGGAACTTAAGCACAAACCTCATCGGTTGTTTTAGACTCAAGATTAGCGACTTACTGTGGGGCAAAGGACTAGGCAGCTATAACCTATAAGGTGAAGAGACAAATGTAAATAAACCCCTTTTTTTTTTCTACTTCCTTTTTTTTTTATAAGGGTATTGGTCCTTTTTTTTTTTTTAAAACAATAGCAAGAAATAAAAGAAAGTCTCAATTTGATTTTTTCAAACCTTAGAGGTGCGTTACACACTAATCCATAGGCGGCCCATCTCATAAGGAGTCAAATGAGGGAAAGCATCCCTAGGTAAACAACGAACATGTGGTCAATCAAAGTTAATAGTCAAGATAAACCCAACTGAAACTCAATAGAGACCATTTAAACAAAGTAAGTTTACTAGCTCCAAGTGAGATTGTGTGCATAGAAACATGAGCATGGGATTCTATTACCAAAGCAGAGAACAACATCACTATGTAACAGAGAGATATGATGGAAAATTCAATTCGATACATAACTCTCAAAGTCCTTAAGCATATGTAAAATTGATATCAAGGCAACACATGATTCCCAAGCACACACAAACATTGCAAGCACGCACACGATTAAAAATAAAAATAAAAATCTTTGACTCAAAACAATACACCAAAAAAAAAAAATTACTACTAAGTACATAACAACACATGACAACTCAAAATTAAAAACATTCACAGCAATATTATGAGATGAAATGTGACCCCACACACAATCTAATCCAGAGAAATTAAACTAAAAGATTTCCTAAGGTACTCAAACCTAAGAGAATCTAAAGGCTTAGTGAAAATATCCGTTGTTTGAACTTGTGTGGGTATAAACTTATCATTCAACTAACGAACTTGAAAGCCTAGAAAGTAAGTCAATTCTCCCATTAGGCTCATTTGAAACTCATGGGACATCTGTGCCTCAAATTGTTTCGCATGCTGCTCATTTGTGGATCCGAACACAATATCATCAACATATATTTGAGCAATTTAAAGATCGTTCTCAATTTTCTTTAGAAATGAAGTTCGGTCTTCTCCCCCTTTCACAAAGCCGGTATGTAAAAGATGGTCGATTAAACATTTAGTGGTTGCAACTATCCGAAGATTGAATACTTTTAACACAATAACAATTATCCGAAGATTGAATACTTTTAACACAATAACAATTATCCGAAGATTGAATACTTTTAACCACACACACACCCGAAGCATCTATATTAGAGCAATTATTTTTAGAGAAATTGACTTCATGCACATTATCACAGAATTGCCTTATGCTTAACAAGTTAGCTTTTAAACCCTCAACATATAACACATTATTTATTAGAGGGATTCCAGGTGCGTTTACTGTAACGACCCTGATTTTTGGTCGGTAAGAATTTCGTTAAATATTTGAATTTTATTTTAATACTCTTGTGGTCTGTCAAAATTTCATTTTTGCCCTTCAAATTTCGTTGCTTGGCATTAAACCCTACTTGGCAAGCCTAGTTAGTTTCTAACCAACTTGTTGGAGAAACCGAGCTAGCAAGTCACCTAGTTACCGTAAATGGACCGTTTTGCCCCTCTTGGACCTTTTGAACCTTTTCAACCCTAGAATTGGAATTTGTTTATTCATTTTCTTTTGATTATTTTTGGTTTTATTCTTTGTCCATTGGACAATAAAAGCTAGGAGGATTATTATCCATTGGATAATAAGTTCACTTTTCAACCTAGTACATGGGATTATTAATTTAATCTTTTCCTTAATTCCCATGTGATAAGGTACATATTATTTTAATATAAAAGTTACCTAATTACTATTGTCCATTGGACAATAGAAATTAGGGGATTTATTATCCAATGGGTAAAAGAGTTAGTCTTTCATCTGGTACATGGGTCTTATTAAACTAGTCTTTTCTTAAACCGCATGTGAGGAAGCATACATTATTTTATTATGAAGGTACTTAGTACTAAGATTCTTTTAGTACCCATTGGATTAGTTTAATGGGATATTGTTCTTCCTAGTGTACAATAGTACCTATGTATATAATATATTAGTACATGGAAGACTTAAATATTGCCTTAAGTACCATGTGCCAATTCATTTGTTTATTGGACAAATCTTAGTCCTTTTTATCTTTAGTACTCAAAGTACTTATATTTTATTTGTTTGCTTGCATATATATATTTATGTTAGTACATGAGGAAGAGAGAGAGGAGAGAGGAGAGAGGGAGAAAGAGACCGAGAGAGGGAAAGAGAGAGAGAGAGAGAGAGAGAGAGAGGAAAGAGAGTGGAAGGAAGAAAGAGAGAGATTGGGTTGTACCTTGCTTGATCTTCCTTGTCCTTTCAAATCCTTGGTGTATCTTCCTTTCTAGCTAAGAAACTACCTCCATTGTACAATTATCAATTGTTTAAATAAAGAATCTTGTACAATTTATTCTTTCTCTTGCAAATCTTCCAAGAATCAAATCCTTGGTACAAATCTAGTCATTCAAGCCTTTTACCCATTGGACAAAGATTGCTAGGGGAAATATTATCCATTGGGTAATAACCAAGACTTTGGTTATAAATAGAGCCCTTCCCATGCCATTCAAATCACACCTTCTCATTTGCTCTTCCTTCTCGTTAGAAATCCTTAGTTCTTTCTTTGTTCTTCTTTGTTCTTGAGTTCTTCAAGAAACTCATCTAAGGCCGCCACTAAGCCGCCACTCGACCACCCTTTCGATCCAAAAGTAGTAGTAGTAGTAGTAGTAGTCAAGACTTAGTTTCAAGAGAAACCTTTCTCTTTCGAAGCTACCGCAAGCATTCCGTTGGAAGTTACTCCGCCCGATCATCGACGTACCTTCCGTAGTCGTCGCTACCGCCTAGAAGAATGGTAGATTCTCCCTATCTACTACCCCGAGTTATATGTAGTTATCTTTATTTACTTTTTATCTCAAGTATTTGTATTTTGATCTTTAAGATGATTAAGAGTATGCATATATGAATTGCTTGTATTACTTGTGGCGTGATAAAGCATAAGTGATATTCACTCCAAGGGCGTCCGAACATGTGGCGTTATGCTTTAAGCGTTGATTTGCATATGTTTAGTAATAGAGAGTTGGATGATCTTGCTTGTTTTGTTTCAAGATTACTATGAGTGGTTTGTGTTTACTTTGTAAAAGTCCTACTACGAAAGGCTTTGCATGTAACGAGACACGAGAACCGAGAAAGTAGAAACATGGCACCTAGGGGGTGGTTAAATGGGAAAAGTGTTCCGAGGACGGAAATATTTTTGAAACTACATAATGACCGTTTTTGGTGGCATTATGTGTGTGTGTGTGTGTTTCAATGGGAATCCAGAATCGCGGAACCATTGTGAGGGTGTGTGCGTTCCCATGGGAACCCGGAGCGGCGGAACCATGGTGAGGTATGGCTTGGTTATCCGTGGAGAGGAACCAATGCAATGTGTGCCAATGGGAACCCGGTGCGGCGGAACCATTGTGAGGATACTCGGGAACTCGGAACGGCGGAACCGAGGTTGGGTGTGTGGCTTGGTTATCCGCGGTACGGAGCCAATGCAAATGATTTTGAAAGATTGTTTTGTAAGTGAAAATGATTGACGCGGTCTACGATGAGTCGCGTAGGAGAAACAAAGAGAATCATGGACACCAATGATAGTTGAATATCGAATGTGGATGAGTAGTTGTTTATATACGTATCATGTGGAAATCGATGTTTTATTACAATCTAGTGTTTGTAAGTTATGGGTTAGCGGGTATGGGATTATTTTGCTGAGCTTTTGTAGCTCATGGTGTTACCTTTGGTGACCCTGACATATTATATCGGTGGCGATGCTGGTATAATGTGTCAGATTTTGTAGATGAACAGGGTAAGCTGTACACCTTGGCGGCGTTCGGAGCTGAGGAGCTAGCTAGGATGGAGAAACAAGAGGAGCTATAGTTAGGAAACCCTAGTTTCCCTCCCTTTTGTAATATTGAACTCCTGTGGGAGTTTTGTTGTAATAATGAGCCAGACTCCAGTTGATTTTATCAATAAATTGTCTATTTAACGTACCCAAAATTCGGGGCGTTACAACTTGGTATCAGAGCTTTAGGTTCAAAACCTCGGCCATGGGTAGAATGGGTAGAACCATGTAGAACCATGAGATAAGTGTGATCGTTGCACAAACGTGAATTGAGTTTAAGTTTACTGTAACGCCCCCAAAATCAGGGTACGTTAAAGGGATAATTTTTATTGAAACTTAAAAATAGAGTCTAGCTCTTTATTACAACATAACTCCCACAGGAGTTCAATATTACAAAAGAGAGGGATAACTAGGGTTTCCTATCTACAGCTTCTCTTGCTTCTTCATCCTAGCCAGCTCCTTAGCTCTGAATGCCTCCAAGGTGTACAGCTCACCCTGTTCATCTACAAAATCTGACACATTATACCAGCGTCGCCACCGATATAATATGTCAGGGTCACCAAAAAGGCAACACCATGAGCTACGAAAGCTCAATAGAGTAACCCCATACCCGCTAACCCATAACTTACAAACAAACGATCATAGAAATCAAACTAATAATGATAACACATCCACATTCTCGATCTAACGTTGGTGTCCAAGTTTTCCCGTGTTTCTCCTACGCGACTCATCGTAGACCGTGTCAATCATTTCCATTTACAAAACCATCTTTCAAAAATCATTTGCATTGGCTCCGTACCGCGGATAACCAAGCCTTTCAAAATCTTTAGCATTGGCTCCGTACCGCAGATAACCAAGCCATACACACCTAACCTCGGTTCCGCTGTTCCGAGTTCCCGATTATCCTCACAATGGTTCCGCTGCACCGGGTTCCCATTGGCACACATTGCATTGGCTCCTCTCCGCGGATAACCAAGCCATACCTCACCATGGTTCCGCCGGTCCGGTTTCCCATGGGAACACACACAACCTCACAATGGTTCCGCTATTCCGGATTCCCATTGGAACACACACACACTTACGTAATACCCTCGAGACGGTCATTACGTAGTTTCGAAAATATTTCCATCCTTGGAAAACATATCTTTCTTGTTAAATCACACCCTAGGTGCCATGTTTCTACTTTCCCGATTTTCGTGTCTCGTTCTCATGCAAGACTCCGCGGTGTAAGACTTTACATACAAAGTAAGCATGAAACATTCTAACAAGATCATCCAATTCTATATTATTGAACATGCTCACAACCATTCTAAAGATCAACATACGAATACTTACGTTCAAATGTGAATTTATCTTTCTTTGGAATTAAATCTTCTTCCTTTTTGGAAAGTTTAAAAGAACATATGTTTCGAAACGATACTAGAGTTAGAAGGGTATGATTAAACTACCTTGATCCGAAACTAGTCGGGGCCGAATAAGCTAGTTGGAAATTTCTAGGGCGGTAAATACTCCAAATCTGGACCAAACTTCGGATGGCAGTAAATCGGTCAATCTTTGGCCGAATACGATCGTTCTTGGGTCGAAATCGAAGTTCTTGAAGTGATCTATAACTTCCGTGAAGGAAGTTAATCCTAGAAACGACTTTAGGTTGGAGAAAAATGGGGGTAAAGAAAAAGACAGTAAGCTGTCTGGAATTTGAAATCCGAGAATTTTACTGAACTTCGGATGACAATATCTTTGTCATTTCTTAACCGATTGGGGTGGTTCTTGAGTCTAACTTGAAGGTTTCGAAGTGCTCTACAACTTTCCAGAAGGAAGTTGGATCTAAAAACTACTCTAAGCAGGAGAAAAATAAGGATTTTCGAAGGGCAGTAGGCTGTGGTGCTAGATAGATAATGATATAATGTGAGGGTACTTGCTACATGCTAAATGGAATCTCTTGTCTCGATTGCTTAATTTGTTGCAGCTTATGAATTGATGATAGTTTTACATGTCTTTCAATTTCTATATTGTGGTTTCGTTGAGACAACTGCTAGTTTGGTAAATTCTTCGTGAAGTTATTGAATAAGTAAGACTACTTTGGACATCGTAGACATATGTCGAACATGAATTGAGTTCTTTACTTGGGGCGCCGTGTAAGTCTAGTGAAATGTGTGGAGCGGTGGGTCTTGGTGTAGAAAGTTGTTATACTTATGGATATACATATTTTGAACTCAAAATTTTCTGAAAGGGATAATGCTTGGTGAAAATTGAATTTTTGCATAGTTCATTTCCATGATTGTCAAAATTGTCATCATTTTCAAATAACTAAGTGAGGTGTTAATAATTGATTGTTGATAATGTCTTTCCAAAATGAATATCTCCTTTCAAATTCTATAGAATTGGGTCACATGGGCATGTTTTAATGGCTTGGCAACTACTCGAAAAAGAGCTTTTAAGGGGACAAAAATTTTCGTCAAAATGCACACTTCACCATTGCTTTGGAAAATGTAAGTTGGAAACTCATGATCATTGTTTAGTTTAGACTTTACCGCATCGGACACTTTAACATATGCTCGGCGTTTGTCTTTCGAAGGAGTTTGTCTTGAGCTAGCATTAAGAACTATTAGAGCTCTACTTGTGTGAGTTTTGGTAATTTGAGTACGTCAGGAAATAAAGAAAAGAGGTGAAATGAAATGTATGAAAGATGATTTCCCGGAAAACATATGTGAAGAATTTAGTAAAATCTTGGGATGGGCGAGTTAATCTTAGAACTTGTTGATTATGTATTTCTTGACAAGGTTGTTGAACTACGACGTTATGAAATTCTCCTTCGAGTTTGGACACGGTCCATGGAACCGAGATTGGTTAGTCTGAAATAATGAGAATGGATATGGTTTTTTTGAGACTGAAAGTAGTTGGTAACATGATTATGATTCGTACGAATACGAATAATTTCGTGATTTGACGTCTATGAATATCGGAACTTAGCGATTGTTTGGTAAGAAGCTAAGCTAGTTAGTTGTGGCATTTATTGAGTTTTCTTGCATTTTGGACACAGGATTAGAGGATACGAAGCGTTATGTGTTGGGTATGGCTCTTGGGACTAGAAATTCATTGGTGGTGTTCCTTCGTCTATTCTATGCAAATTTCGGGACGAAATTTCTTTAAGGAGGGTAGGATGTAGAGACCCGTATTTTCAAAAAAAAAAAAAACGTTTAAAGGTTTTATTAATGTTGGAATATCGAATAAATGTGAAATTTGTTGAATTTATTTGATTTGGGGTCAATGTGATAGAATTTGGAAGTTTAGGGTGCAATTGTAATTGATGTGTGTTGTAGTATAAATTGGTGAGAGTGAGTGGTAGAGAATTATTTTTCTCCCACTCACGTCTCTCTCTCGGCCCTCTCTCCCTCCGCCCGACTCTCTCCCTCTCTCTCATTCTCTCTCTCGAAATCACGTCTCTAAACTCGAAACCCATGAAAATTACCCTTCACTCCACCCTCCGCACGTGATCTTGAGCTCATATTTCGTTTGGTTTAGCTCGGAGAGGAGTATTCGGTTGATTCAAGGTTTTCGGAGCTAGGGCTCGCTTGACTGAGCTTGGATTTCGTTCATTGATTTCGAGGTAGGGATTTCTCACTTCTATTATATGTTTATGTGTTGATTTGGTGCTTAAATCGTGCCTTAGATCATAGGTTTTGTTGTTGAAATTGTTCTGGTGAAATCTGAAAGTCGTGGGCTGAAAACCCAAGTCCTACCGGTAGGAGTTTTGGCCCTACCGGTAGAAAAGCTGTCCAGAAATGTCATTTTCGTGAAAAAGTGGTCTCCTACCGGTAGGAAAATGTGTCCTACCGGTAGGAAATGAAAAATTCAGCATTTTGGCAAAACTTCGGAAGGGCATAACTTTTTCATCCGAACTCCGTTTTGGGCAAATTTTATATCGAAATTCATGTGCCGGAAGTCTTCTTTCCAATGGTGGTGGTCTCATCTCCTAATTCTTAACCAATAAGATTTGGTAGCCAAAATAAGATAGATATGTTCATAGATGTTGGAAAATCCTTTTCCTTAGAATCGTTTGGGTGAGACATGGATGTTCCTAGGTTCTCCTACGTACTTAATTGAGTGGTTTGGCGAGGCTAGTGGTATACTAGGCCTTGTGGTGGTCGTTGGGTTCCGTATGAGTCTTGTGACACCGAAACGATGGTTTAGAGAGCACAAGAAATATAGGTGGGCGAAGGTTATATGTGTTGACATGTAATGTGAGAAACAAACACATAGAACACTCCTTTGAGTGAAGCAATGCTAGGCATGGGTATGTGAGAGACATTTTCCTTATGTTTGATATGTGATACGTCACTTGCGTAAATTGTATTATTTGATGAGTTGTAAGGTGAAACTATATGAGCCGTTGCAAGAGAATACCCTTTGATATGTGAATGGTTATATGAAGAATGAATGGTGTGATTATTATGAGTTGAATGAAGTCGGATTATCCCTATTACTATTACAACTGTTACCTCTTGTGAATAAGTCTTCGTTGTGAAACCATTTTATGTGATTGAGATGAACGATTGAATCGTGAGATGTATTGGAGGAATCATGATATGGTGATCTATACTACGTGATGTGATTTAATACTTTTAGTGGGGAAGGTATTTGTATGGAGTAGCGGGGCTCCATAAACAGCCCGGAAAGAGTACTTGCTTATGACGTGTGATGTGGGATTGCGAGAGTGATGTATGTGAGTAAACGTAAGGGTTCGTTGATGAATGAAATAGAGAAATGATTGGTTGTTGAAACAATACCATAGAGTCATGCATCAACAGGTTCTTTTCTTTAAACGTGCGACGTTATGACTAATGTGAAGTCGAAGAGCGGATAGGGTATTCGGAATAGGGTGTTGTAGTTAGCTTAGAATCTTGGTGTGTAGTTATGGTACTTCATTTATGTCATTGACATTGGGAAAACTACTAGTCGTGTTTTGCTTTTCCACTGAGATATCGTACCTCGCTTCTGTTAGTCACTCTTGCTTTTGTTATTTATCCTACCAACCATCCCATTTGCATATAATGGTTGTGTAGATGTCTCTATTGGGCTAGTGTAGCTCAACCTATCATTTTTCAGGTATGAACCCGGAGTAGTAGCATGGAGCGAAGTGCGTGCATTCAAGTGCATATTTTCGAAAGAAGTGGTAAAAGAGACTCATGGACTTTTTTGATAAAACGTGTTTTGGGGATGTAATAGAACTTTAACTTTAATTCTTTTACGATATAATATATTCAAACTCTTGGAGTTAGAAGTGTAATTTAATGATTAGGACATGGTGAACTCTTCTGGGGTATTATGTAAGATATTGTGAGGAGTTTTATTTATGAAAAGCTATCTTTATTTATGTTGAAAATCGAGGGCGTGACAGATTATATAATAAAATAATCCAAAAAGGTACTTTAAAGTTAATCAAAAAGTTACTTTTTAATATTCTTAGTACTTTACCCAAGAATACAATTAATATAACAATTGGGGTTTCTATTATCCAATGGATAATAATTTCCCTAACATTTATTGTCCAATGGACAAAGGATAAAACCAAAATAATTAAAAGAAAAAGAATATTAAATTCTTGGTCAAGGGTTCAAAAGGGTCAAAAGTTCCAATGAGGGGCAAAATGGTCATTTTGCGGTTAGGGAAAAGTAACTAGATAGCTTCCTAGCTTAGTTTCTCCAACCGGATGGTTAAAAGCTAGTTAGGCTTGCTAAGTGGACTAAAGCGCAAGAAACGAAAATTGAAGGGCTAAAGTGCAATTATAACAATTACAGGAATTTAAAAGTAAATCGAAGCAGATTCAAGAAATCAATAAAAATTCAAATATTTAACGAAATTTTCACCGACCGAAAATCAGGGTTGTTACATTTACCGTCCCAAATTGGGTGGAATTCTGTCAAAACAATCTTCGGATTGAAGCAAGGCGCGGAAATTGGCAGTACCGCCGAGCTGGGGATTCCCGAACAATTGGATGATGACTTAAATCAAGAATCGAAAGTGGAACTTAGATTCAAACCTTCTTAAGTATTACTCTATCGTAGGACGTTACTAATTGAGGTTTTAAACCCTGTCCTTATAGATGAATCCCTTGAGCATCAACCTACTAGCCGAAGCTCATTAGCTTGCTAGCACATTAAGAACCATGTCAAGCCAAGTAGTGGAGGTCTACCAGGGGCATGGCACCCTTATCCGTCCCATAAATAAGGCGGAGGAAGATGAGGTTGAAACAGTATCTGTCCTAGTCCAAATAGCACCCCCCGGTATCGTGGACTTCATAATTGAGGAGAATGATGTCAAAACCACCCCTGTCCCAAAAGTGCCCCCCAATAAACGAAGCAGATTGGCAGCATTTGATGCAAGCGCCTAATCCCGATTGGTCATCTGACGACAAGGACCTAGAGAATTGGGGAGATGAGGGTGGAGATTTTGATGAGGAGGAAATGGCATTCCTAGGAGCGGTTGATAATCTATCAGTGCATCAACCCCTAGGGGTAGTGCAGCTGGTTGATCAACCAAGACGGATGAGCTTACCACCCCGAGGTTTCAGGTTCAACTCTCTTGCATTGCGAAAAGTCCTTGGGGCCACCCCATGCATAAAATCGCTTTGGGTTAGCTGTAACGATCTTGATTTTTGGTAAATAAAATTTCGTTAAATATTTGTATTTTATTTGAATTTACTTTTAAAATTCCTTTTTAATTTCTAATAATCCGTTATAATTAGATTTGAGACTTACAAAAATTATATCTTTTCGCACCGGACAATCTATTCATTTTCTAAAGACGATTATACTATAGAAGCACTTGTATATTTTTCTAGTGAGTAAAAATAAAATCTTAAATTACATTTCTTGGCTAGAAATTGTCACGTCCTTGGTTTTCAACATAAATAAATAATACATTTTAATAAAAGAATCTCGTGTATCATACATATTACCTAAAAAGGATTCCAACCTATTTAATTTACAAACAAGTCCCCCTGTTTAGAGAAATACAACCTTGGCACCACGGCCCAAATTAACTTAGATACAAATACGACATGTTCAAAAAGTTACAAACTTTAGTCAAAAGATAATTCAAGAGCAAATTAGTTATAAAGCCATCTTTGGCCAAAAGTAAGTCTATTACAAAGATGAATAAGTAACTAAAAGAGGTTAGCTTCCAAAAATCTTCATGTCAAAGCACACCATTGCATGCAGCCTATTGCCCGACATTCGAACCTGAGAAGAAGGATTTTGTTGAGTTACACTAGCCCAGTAGGAAAATCTTTACCAACCTTATATGCACATATGATGATACGTGTAAAATAAGAGGGCAAGAAGACATAGTTCAAGCAGGAGATAATTATGGATTCTTTGGTATATCGACAATCATTACGTTTGTTCATTATAAGCCAATGCCATATTTCATAAGACTAGAACACTTTCCCAATCGCAAACCGACTCGCTATCCCAAATTCCCACCATCGGTATTTCCACCCCTTGCGTTACCGTATACACTACGAGGATTACCATGTTACCACCCCATGTGTCATAGTGATCTCCAACGACTCGGTTCACCATATTACCACCCCTTGCGTTACGGGATCCATCTAAGTCTCCATATTACCACCCCTTGCGTTACGGGACTTCCTAATCCATCCCTTGACTCATTCACCTACTCTTGCACTCTACAAGCCCACTAAGACTCTA
Source organism: Rhododendron kiyosumense (assembly GCA_019656275.1). NCBI lineage: Eukaryota > Viridiplantae > Streptophyta > Magnoliopsida > Ericales > Ericaceae > Rhododendron > Rhododendron kiyosumense. The sequence continues at coordinate 134,427 of BPLS01000621.1, forward strand.
CCTTAATCACATGTTCACATGAAACATCATATGGTGTTCTAACAATGCTATAAATATGCCACAAACATAACCAAGAGAAATCAATTTATCAATAAGACATATTTTTTAACAAAGTTCTAACTAACTAAATCCTTATTCTATTCTAGCTAACGGGGAGCCAACGGACCAAGGAATACATCGAACCATCATAGGAAATCAATTAGACATGCTTGAGATAGCTTTGGAGGTGTCCAAAAGGGTTTAGAAGTGATCGGGGGTCAAAACAATGAAATTTGAAGCAAAACAACAAAATCTGATTTTAGGCGTATTTGTATCGATACTAGGATCCTAGTATCGATGCAGATGGGATTTGAAGTACAACAGAGAGTATTGTATCGATACAGATCTAAGCTGTATCAATACAATGCACTACAAGAAAAATTGCATTGGATGACGAATGAAAATCGTCACAAATTGTATGTTTTTCGTCACAAATAATATAGGTGACGAAAAAAAATTTGTCAACTAAAGGTTGTCGAGGATTCCTACCTGGCGATGAAATCTATTTTTCGTCACCTATAGTGCTTTTTGGTGACGAAAAATTTCGTCACAGAAAAATGACTTGGTGACGAAATTTTCTTCGTCACCTATTGTGCTTTTTTAACGACAAAAAGTTTCGTCACAAATTATTTCCTTTGGCTCGTCAAAGGTGACCCATTGGTGACGAAATATTTCGTCGCAAAAGACATTCTTATATGTGAAGAAAATCTCACTTTCTTTGCTCCTGCCCGGTTTCGAACCCGAATCTCCTAAGTTTTGCTCGCAAGCTTTAACCAACTACACTACACAAACTTTTCAGCATATGTTTGAAATGTCTAATATATAACACATACATTTAACATTAAAATATATTTTGAATGGCATTTTGATTCATTAAACATTAAAATTAGCAATTTTGATAAATATTAAAGTCGTAGCTCTTTATGTTATTGTTCAAACCCAATTTAAATTATCTCAATCGGAGTTCTGAGCAAAAAGTTATGCCCAAAATGTATATGGGGACAAAGTATAATTCATAAATTTCGTCACCAAACGATAAATTTTTTGTCACTAAAAACGTAATAAGAAGACGAAAAATATTTTTCGTCGCCAAATTGGTTCATTTGACGACAAAATATTTTTTTCGTCACTGAATAGTTATCTTTGGTGACAAAAAATAATTTCGTCTCCTTTTTTACTCTTTTGGTGACGAAAATTTTATTTCGTCGCCAAATAGGTGCCTTTGGTGACAAAAATATCTTTTTCGTCGCTAAATAGTTATAATTGGTGACGAAATAATTTCGTCGCGGAAGTTGTCAAAACAGTGACGAATTTATTTTTTCGTCACCAAATATACTCATTTAGTGACGAAATTAAATTTTGTCGCCACTTTTTCGTCACTAAACATACTTTTTCTTGTAGTGATGCTAGTTCAAACAGAATTTCTACAGAATTACAAGGATTCGACCACAACATCAACAACAACTATTTCAGGCACGATATTCACACCAAATCAACATATTCACACATAAAGAAGGCAAAGAAATCCTTACCTCGAGTCAAGGAGCGAAACCCAAGAGATTCGAATGAGACCTAACTCCGAACTCCTTGAAATCAACCGGAATACTCTTCTCTGAGCTTGACCCACGAAAATTTGAGCTCAATAATGTGATTGAAGGGCTTGAGGGAGGTTGATTCTTGATGTTTTGGAGGTGTTTTTGAGAGAGAGCAGCAGAGAGAGAGAGAGAATCGGTGGAGAAAGGGAAAGACCGAATGAGAGGGAGAGAAAAAAGGGAGATAAATTATCTCCTACAACACATATTCCCCTATATATACTCACACACAAGTAAATCACACTCTCATCCCCTCTAATCTCTATCATTTCACTTAAATCTTCAAATCAAATAATCACCAGTTAAACCATATTCTTCCAAATTAGTCATTTAATAAACATTTCAATAATTAACAAAAATATGGGCCTCTATAGTCTATCCTCCTTAAAGAAATTTCATCCCAAAATTTACAACTCAAGCCAACTAAGGTTATGCATCAAACAAACATGCTCATGCCATAACATATATTACCAACAAAATAAGTCAACAATCATAAAGTTCAAATCTTAAGACTCACCTCAATTAATTCGGAAACAACTGCGGATATTTTTCCCTCACTTCGCCTTCCCTTTCTCACGTCGACTCTTCTTCCCGAGGTTACTCCATAAGACTCATACTAATGGAATGGTTTTGCCTCTCAAAACTTGCCTGTGCAAAATTAGGATACATATCAGCTCCTTCCCATAAAATGCATCAGCTTCTAACTCTAACTCAGACCACTCTAGAACGTGTGACGGATCCGGTTCATACTTTTGTAACATTGACATGTGGAACACATCGTGAACTTTCGATAATCTGGGTGGTAATGCCAATTGATATGCGACTTCCCCAATTTTCTCGATAATGTCAAATGGTTCGATATAACGTGGTGAAAGCTTACCCTTTTGCCCAAAATGAGATAGTCCCCGATGCAACGATACCTTTAGAAATACGTGATCCCCCACTTCAAATGATAATGGTCGGCGACAACGATCGACGTAACTCTTTTGTCTACTTTGTGCGGTTAACAACCATACGCGAATCACTTTGACTTGCTCAGTGGTTCTCCTTTGCGCTTCAAGAAGACGTTGACGAATCGCTTTCATGCTCTCAGAAGTTTCTTGGATCAATTCCAGCCCGACCAACGTAGCCTCGCCCAACTTGATCCAACAAACGGGTGATCGACATGGTCTCCCATACAAGGCTTCATACGGCGCCATCTCAATGCTAGATTGGTAACTATTGTTGTACGCAAATTCAACTAATGGCAAGTGATCCTCTCAATTACCCCAAAAATCCATAACGCATGCCTGAAGCATATCTTTTAGAATTTGGATCGTTCTCTCGGGTTGCCCATCCGTTTGAGGATGATATGCGATGCTAAACAAGAGATTAGTGCCAATAGCGGTCTGCAAACTTTGCCAAAACCGCGCTGTAAACCTCGGATCTTGATTCAACACGATAGAAACGGGTATCCCATGACGACGGATAATCTCGCGGATGTACAAACGACTAAGCGTATCAATCGAATTGGTAACCTGAATCGATAAGAAATGCGCTGACTTAGTCAATCGATCGACTATCACCCAAATGGCATCGTGCCCTTTCGGCGATCTCGGTAAACCGGTAACGAAATCCATTGTCACGTTCTCCCACTTCCATTCGGCCACTGGCAATGGTTTGCAACTCCCCCGCGGGTTGTTGATGCTCGGCTTTGACTTATTGGCACATGAGACATTTGGACACGAAGACGACGACATCTCTCTTCATTCCCGGCCACCAAAACTATCTACGTAAGTCATGGTACATTTTCATTCCTCCCGAATGCACGGCTAACGGTGAGTGGTAAAATTCCCTCAAAATTTCCTCCCGACACGAAATGGGTACGAATAATTTTCCTTGGTATCGCAAACCTTGATCGGCGTGAATCATCCACCCCGATTGAGCATTCCCACTAAGAAACTTAGTACGAAACTCTTCGGCTTCTTCATCTTGCCATTGAGCCTCAATTACCCGATTCGACAAAGTCGATTGAACGGTCAAGTTGCACAAAATGACTCCATCACGGACCTCTTCAAAATGTAGCGCATACAAACCTAAGTCGTTCATCATTTTCCACTCGAGGATGGCTAAACTCGCAAGCTGCGTCGATTTTCTACTCAATGCGTCCGCTACCACATTCGCCTTACCCAGATGATATTGTAACTCAAAGTCGTAGTCTTCTAAATGTTCCATCCAACGATGTTGTCACAAGTTGAGCTCCTTTTGAGAGAACACGTACTTTAGACTCTTGTGATCGGAAAAGACTTTGAATCTCTCACCGTAAAGATAATGACGCCAACTTTTCAAAGCGAAAACGACGGCTGCAAGTTCTAAGTCATGAGTTGGGTAGTTCCGCTCGTGAATCTTTAATTGTCGCAATCCATACGCCACCACTCGTCCCAATGGCATCAAGACGCTCCCCAATCCCTCCTTTGAAGCGTCACAATATACAAAATAATCGACTCCTCGTTCGGGAACAACCAAAACCGGCGCAGTAGTCAATCTTTTCTTCAATTCCTGAAAGGCCATCTCACATGCGTCACTCCAAACGAAGCGAGTCCCCTTACGAGTCAATTTAGTCAACGGAACCGCTAGGCAAGAGAAATCGAGTACGAAATGACGAAAATACCCGGCCAAGCCCAAGAAGCTATGAATCTTGAACACATTCTTCGGTCGCTGCCAATTCATTATGGGCACTATCTTTCCCAGATCAACGGACACCCCATCTTTCGATATGACATGACCCAAAAACTTGACTTCGGATAACCAAAATTCACATTTGCTAAGTTTGGCATACAAACGATGTTCTCTCAAGAGTTCAAGAACAATAGAAAGGTGAGTTTTATTTTCCTCCTCTGAAGGCAAGTAGATAAGAATGTCGTCCACAAAGATAACTACGAAACGATCAAGATAGGCACGAAAGATACGGTTCATCAAATTCATGAAAGTTACCGGTGCATTCGTCAAACCAAAGGGCATAACAACAAACTCATAGTGGCCATAACGAGTACGAAAAGAAGTTTTAGGGATGTCTTCCCTCCGGACTCTCAACTGATGGTAACCGGACCTCAAATCAATTTTTGAGAAACAAGTTGCACCTCGAAGCTGATCAAACAAGTCATCGATTCTAGGCATTGGGTACTTATTCTTAATAATGACGCGATTCAATTTACGGTAATCGATACACAGGCGAAACGACCCATCCTTCTTATGAGCGAACAAAGCCGGTGCTCTCCACGGTGACGTACTCGGGCGGATAAACCCCAAACTCTCCAGTTCTTGCAACTGAATCTTCAATTCCCTCAACTCGGCGGGTGCGAAGCGATAAGGAGGTACGGAGATAGGAGCGGTACTGAGAAGCAGATCAATAGAAAACTCGATTTCCCTTTCGGGTGGTAAACCGAGTAACTCCTTTGGAAACACATCCAGAAAATTGCAAACAACAAGAGGTAACTCCCCACGCGCGGATACGTCCTCATCTAAGGCCAAACTCACTAATAAGGCATACACCAACTCTTGTTCCCGAGACCCACACAAATACGGCTCTATCGGTTCCCGACGCTCCCCGAAGAACTCGAAACAAGAACCCCTAGGCGGACAAATATGGACTCGACGCTTGAAACAATCTATAGTAGCATGGAATGTCGATAGCCATTCCATTCCCAAAATAAGTTCGAACCCCGACATATTCAACATGATAAAGTCAAATGTAAAATGACAATCTCGAATAATAAGCTCACAATCTCGGCAAATGCGATCTAACGGCGACCTACCTCCTATAGGTATGTCAACAAACAATGGAGGATTGATACTTTCAATTTCCAACCCCAAAGCACAAGCAATAGATGCAACAATGAATGAATGCGATACTCCAGAATCAAATAACATTCTAGCGAAGGAGTTAAACAAGAGAAATGTACCCCTCACAACAGAAGTTTCTGGGGCTTGAGAAGTGACAGGAGGTTGTGGAGGTGGAATAGCATAAGTGATAGCAAATGCTGTAACAACCCTGATTTTTGGTAATTAAAAAAATTTCATTAAATATTTGAATTTTATTTTAATTACTTGGATTTGCTTTTAAATTTCTAGAATACGTCATAAGTAGAATTAAGTCGTTTAAATTATTTTTCTTGGCTAGAGGCCCTACTTGGCAAAGCTAGTTAGCTTCTAACCTACTAGTTGGAGAAACCGAACTAGAGAGGCACATAGTTACAATTCCCTAAATAGACCTTTTTGACCATCTATGAGCCTTCTGAACCTTTCCAACCCTAGACTAGAAAATTATTTATTTTATTTTCTTTTATTATTTTAGTTTTCTTCTTTATCCATTGGACGACAAAAGTTAGGGGAACTTTTATCCACTGGATAATAGAAACCCTAAATTTTATATTAAGGGTATTCATTGCTAGATTTAGTTAAGTACTAATATATAGTAAAAAAATAGATTTCTATGCATGCTTAAAAGGACATTTTGGTTATTTAAATGTAAAAATTTCCTTATTTCGTTTCCCCATTGGTCAATAAATACTAGGGGATTTATTATCCATTGGGCAATAGGTTTAATCTTTCATCAAGTACTAGGGTTTATTTAATAATTCCTTTTCTAGTTTTCCCATGTGATGTTATATATATGCATATATGTGTATGTACTTTTGGACTTAAAAACCCTAGATTTCCTAGGTACACTAGTATTATTTTATAATGGGTTTTTGTACCAAATTGGATTAAGTTAATGGGAAGTTTGATCTACCTAGATTACATAGTACCTATGTATATGTAAATATATGTACTTGGATGATTAAAAAAATTACTAAGGACACATGTGCTAATTAGTTTGTTTAATAAGAAAATCTTGACCTTTAAAATCTCCTTGACTCAAAGTACATGAGTACATTATTTCTTTATGTTCAATTGTATCTAGTAGTGTGTGTATATATATATACGTGTGTGTGTGTGTGTGTGCGCGTATGTACTAGTGCATGAGACAGAGAGAGAGGAGGGACGAGAGAGAGAGAGAGAGAGAGAGAGAGAGGGAAAGAGTGGTGTGTGCATGTGTTGCTCACTCAACCTAGACAATCTCTTTTGGTCAATTTATCACACAACCTTAGTACAATCAAATCTAGATTTTCCTTACACTTTCATTTATAAACTAGTCTTCTATGAACTAGACAAGACTAGAAACCCTTAGAATAACCTAGATTTGTCTTAGCAAGGAAGAAGAAAAAAGATTGATTGTCCTCACCATGATCTTCTTACATCCTTTCAAATCTAAGATGATATGTATTTATCTTCCTTTGTCCTATTTTGTACAATTACAAATTTTTAAACTTGTACAATCCTCCTTTCCTCCACTAAATCTTTCCATAGTCCAATCCAAGGTACCAAATCTAGCCATGGAAGCCCAGAACTAGACCTTGATCTTTCAAGAAAGCTTGACTAATTGAATAAAAAATGAGATATGGAGAGAGAGGGGGGGGGGGTCCCGGCCTTGTGAATGGGAGAAGGTGAGCCTTGCTCTCACTTTGCTCTCACTTCTCTCTAGAAATTCTAAGTGTTCTTAGTTCAAAAAGTTCAAAGTTTCTTGAGTTTCTTGAAAGTTCTTGAGAGCAACCACCAAACCACTCCCAAAACCACCACTAGATCTTTAAAATAGCTTAGTTAGCAAGTTGTTTCTAGGA